>CAKJTW010000010.1:51540000-51857500 GCA_917880005.1 Nanger dama
TTCTCTCGGACTGTAAATGGTGCCATGGATGAGTTGCAAATGTGTGCCTTAAGGTTTGATAAAGTTTAACATTTTATAATATATTTGTGTCTATTTTATGGTAGCAAATAATAAAATAGACTAGTATTGTTATGCATGAATGACATATCTAATTTTTTTCTAAGTTTATTTTTTGATGTTTCTAGGTTACACAGTTTCATCTGTGATTTTTTTTTCCAATTGTCACAAATCTTCCCCAAATTTCCTAATAATTGGGGGGAAAAACCCCAAAACTGTTCATAAGTGGACCTTCATTGTTCAAACACATTTTTCAAGGGTTAACTATATTTATATTAGAGTTGCTTTCATCCAGACCTAAGTACAGCTAAAGATGGATAATAATGGAGATTGCTATGATGAAAATACCATTCTTTTCAGTTTTCACAAAATTTAAACTAGATATGGTGAATGATAACCTTGATTTTTATCTTTAGTATATTAGAAACTAACTTTTACTTTATCCTCCTTCTCTGATACCTTTCTTTTCTTTAAAAGTTTAACTAGAAACATAAGAAGTTACATTTCAAACCAAGGTAAATAAAATAAGCAGTAACTCTTCCCAATAAATTATTTTTTCATTAGTTTATTTAATCAAAACAAACTGAGAATTGTGCTTGTTTTGATTGAAAAATTATGCTATTCAGTAAAAGAGGTCTTGTTGAATATATCTAGTCCTAATATTTATGTGAGATAATGTAATGGTAACAAGACCTAGAATACAGTTTATATACAAAGTGAAAATAGTGCTAGGCAGAAAAATTTACTAAGTATTATGTAATCCAATATGGCACCACTATGGGTGGAGTAAAGTTTTCCAGCTTCTAGATGACATGGCTATAGATCTGTAACATGATGAGTCAGTTTTCTAATGAGCCTATTCATAATATTATTTAACAGTTAAATTATTTGGATAATACTTACTATAACCAGGGACTGTACAGCATTGATCAGCTTATCATGTGTCTCCATAGAAATTTAGAAAATTATGATATATATGATTCTAAGATTATGATAACAACTAAGTTATTAATAATACATAGAAACATAAGGCTTTATTTGAGGCTTTATTTTTATTATTGTGTTTTTTTCTCTAAAAATCTCTTCCCTAAATAATTTTGGAGTACTCATATAATAATTTAAGAAATCATCCCTTGAAATACTTTTTTATTTTTACATTAAATGCTATTTGAGTTATTAACGCTTTATAAAGCCTAGAATGTATGCTGGTACTTTTATCAAGTTAACACTTTATTTTTTAAATTTAATTTTCTAATATTATTCAAAAGAATAAAATTTGAAAATACAAAATAGTTTTTCTGGTATATTATAAATTGCTTATTCAATCAATATGTATAATAGATATATTCCTACTGAACTGATGTCCTTCCTTAATACCCTGTACACCCTCTGAAGTCATTGCTGGTGACTCATGAGAGATGGCTGGATGGCATCACTGATTTGATGGACGTGAGTCTGAGTGAACTCTGGGAGTTGGTGATGGACAGGAAGGCCTGGCGTGCTGCAATTCATGGGGTCACAAAGAGTCGGACACAACTGAGCGACTGAACTGAACTGAACTGAACTGAATGAGACAATACAAACTGTGGGAGCAATTCTGGCATTTAAGTCATTAAAACACTATGGATGATGTTCAAGTCCTACCAAATCTTATGCTATCATTAATGGTTCCATCGAGATTCCCTTTAATCAATTTCCTTTAACATATACGAAATCATCTATGAAAATTCAGTTGCATGAACTTAATAATGAAAAAGAGACACTTTTGCCTAGAAAAACTACTCATGGGTATTTTGATTTCTACTGTTATTTCTTGTCCTTCTCTGACACCTACATCAGTTCTTGAACCTGATTACCTGGCCTAGAATAAGTAATGAATATTTGAAGAAAACGGGTTCAAAAGACACTAGAAGTCACTTAGCATTTTGTCATGTCATTTTTTTTTTCTTTAAAGGAGATACTGCAATATTATAATGCTAAAGAGTGGATGTGTTTATAAAAACTACAGTCATGAAATTATACTGCCTATTATGAAATGAGAGACTGAACCTCATAGAAAGTGTTTTCTTGCTTTCTTGCCAAGTTTTTGATCTTATCAATAGCTTTCCTCCCCCAACTTTTAAATACTTTATGCTTTGCTACATAAAGTGGTGCAAAATATTTTATATGCATCTTTTAGAAATTCTTTTCTAAAAAGTCCAGAGATAACGATGCATTTTATATTTTAGATCTTTAAGCTGTTTCATGTATATGATTTGATATTTGAAAAAACACACTAACCTATGAACATGTCAGTTTTTAAGACACTGAATTCTCTCAATCATTTCCTCTTCATTTTTTATTGTTCAGGTATAGTATTTATTGCTCCTTCTTTTTAAATGACATTAGTTATATTACCTGTTTATTGATTATATATTTATGTATGGTATATTATAGATATAAAAGGTTAAAAATAGAGCATGTTTCTCAGTCTATGACTGTATGGCATATCCTAGTCTGATAATATATGTTAAAAAGTCTAATTTTTTTAACTTTTTCATGCAAGAATACGTATAAACATATTAGATTGAGAACTCTCATTATTTTGGGACTTGATTACTCTATTTAATATTATTCTATTAACATAGTTATTATATGTTACATGCACACAGTTAGTAGTCATTTAATCTGTTCTTTTCAAGTTTTTGTGAGTTAAAATACCATTTTATAAACAACTAATCTACTTTTAGATATTTTAAATATGGACTTAGAATAGAAACCCTAGGGTATTTATTTTGAATCACCCCCAACCCCAATGTAGTACTTCCTGAAATCAGCATTGTTATGAGAATACTGTAAATGTTTTTGATGTGATGATCTCAAGGTGTTTCCCATAATTACTCAGTCCTTAACTTTCATAAAAGTTATACGTGATCAATAACAGCATATATATTTGTGTTACTATTTGTATTGTTTACATTACACATAAAATAAGACATTCTGATGTTGCTTTTTATAATTTTAGAGTAAAATTTAAGCTATTTCATCCCTGGACTTAAGTATTGGTAACCTTTCCAAAGTGACATACAAGGTTTTATTTTCCTTGTTTGATATTTTTAGTCCTAGAGATGTTGTTGTGAAATGTGATTGAAATTTTATTTTACTTTGTAAAGTCAGTAAATAAAAGATAAAGTTTGTGGTGATAAGTCTTCATGACACTTATGAATAACTTTCATATTTTTATTTTTTATTTTGATATTTGACTTTGTGAAATAAGCAAGCATAGGTCTATTGCCTAAGAATCGGAAAGATGTGAGGGAAAGATTGGAAAGATCGATGGCCATGTAAGCACATCACTTTAAACTGAACAGTGAATCAGTGATCTCAGCTAGCTAGAGATAGTGGTACCCATAAATTGAGGTCAATGAGTGTCCCATCTCGGGAAAAGAGTGGTGACAGGAAAAGGCCTATAAATTCTAAACTATCATTAAAAGGTAGAGAGTTTTAAAAAGCTGCTTTAGTAAAATCAGAAAATAGAATGGTGGTCACCAGAGCCTGAGGGTCAGGGGTTGGGGTGATATTTAAGGGTATAAACTTGTAACTAGTAGATAAAATAGTACTGAAGATCTAATGCACAGCATAGTGGTTGTGGTCAACAACACTATATTAGGAACTTCAAAGTTGCTAAGAGACTAGATCTTAATTGTTCTTGCCACAAGAAAGAAATGATAATTGTGTGACATAATAGAGGTGTTATATAGTGGTAATCCTATAGCAGCACATACATGCATCAAATTTACATGCTGTACACCTTAAAATTATACAATATGCCAATTATATCTCAATTAAAATAGTATCTAGGATAAAGCAAAACATTTCACAGTGGCTAAACATTTCACTTGGCTCCCTTATGACTCAATGGTAAAGAATCCTCCTGACAATGCAGGAGATGAGGATTTGATCCCTGGATCAGGAAGATCCCCAAAAGAAGGAAATGGTGACCCACTGGAGCATTCTTGTCTGGAGAATCCCATGGACAGAGGAGCCTGTTGGGTCACAGTCCATGGGGTCATAAGAGAGTTGGACATGACTTAGCAACTAAACAACAACAAACATCTCACTTACTATAGGAGAAAAACATCTCCAAGTACTATAGGAGAAAATAAGATATTTATGGATAGTTTATAGCTGGTTGGTTTCTGTTCGTGGAATGTAACACATAAAAACTGGTTTAAAATGAAAGAGGCTGAAGTAATGGTTGTCTTCATTTATAAAATACAGCAACTAGAGACTGAATAGTTCTATAAATGTCTCTGAATTGTTCTATAAATTATAGTATATGTTGACTTTTCTTCTGACCTTCAAATGCATTAGAATAGCACAGTGTTTCTCAGCTTCATGTTTATTATTGCTTTCCTTAGAAGCCTTTACACATCTTTATCTAATCCTCCCATGACATTTTAGTGTATATACTGTCCATTATGTACTGTATGTATATCTGTACTTTATACATTAAAAAAATGAGCTTTCCCCCAATCCCCAGACAAGTAATTATTACCCCCTTAGGGCAATACCACCCTCTTTGAAAATCCTTGAAACAGCTCTAAACCTAAAAGTTAAATTTAGTTTTTAGGGCATCAAAACCATGGATGTTTACTTTTTAAAAAATAATTCAAGTTATACCATTAAGATTTTAAAAATTAGTTTCTCAGCCTGAAACAAATGTTCTGATTTTCACAAACAAATTTCTACAAAATCTGGTTCTATTCAGAGTGACATAGAGAAGGGCCAAAACATCTAACTTTGAAAACTAAAGATGCTATTTTATGATTAAAAACTCTAAAATAAGGTTTTGTTTCAACTTGGCTATTAAAATGGATGCTAGATGGTTCTGATTTAAGATATGTATACATCTAGTCATTGGTTTCCTGTCTTCTTCCAGTGGAAATTGTTTGACTCTATATCCACAATCAGCAAAAGGAGAGTTTGATAGAAATTTAAAGCCAGAAGAAAGTTACCATCAGTGCTAATTGAAATAAATGTGCCAGATGATATAGACAGGGAGTTTAGTAATTACTTTATATTGCAAAGATCACATTTCTGCAGCTCTAATAGTCTAAAACAGGCAGACTGTGGTTGTATCATTAACTGGAAAATCCTTTAGTTATGGAATGGAGTCAGAAGTAATCACTTATTGTGGTTTGTGCAACAAAATGATCAATGGAGAGGCACTAACTCAACATTTAATGAGGAAGGTGGTCATCTGAAAAGTTAAGTGGCTAGTCTCCATCATCATGCAGAGATCCACTTCTAACGCAACCCTAACATTATTGTTGATATATTCAAGTATTCATCCCCCAAAGCAATCAGTTCTTTATTATTAAAATATAATATTTAAAATAACAGTTTAGTTTATATGTTTGTGGGTCTTTCATAAAAATCAAAATTAAATAACTTATAGTAAGATACTATCAGTACATATAACTTTTATTAAGATATTTGGCTGAAATGTTCCAAAGGGTTATATACACAGTAAAATTGAGTTATTCTTAAAGCTGAATTAAAATTCTAATGTTTAATAATTAAAGACATTTCCAACTCAATATGCAATAATAGAATTTAGTGGGAATCAATCAAAGAGTATTGTTCAGCTTACCCATGATAAACCAGACCTTCCATTCTTAACTCTCACTCTTATATTGAGTCAATTCCTACTATTAATTGAGCAGCTACAAGGTACCAGTAAAATAGCTCAACTTTCCATTTCTCCTTGTTCATAGATGGTTTACTCTCCAACATTTTCGATAGCTATGAAATAGGGAGGCATGTACAAGTCAGAATTGGGACCAGTGAAAATACGAAGGTGTTAAAAGAGTTTTTATGGTATTTTCTCCCTTTTCTCACTGGTCTGACATGAGTTCTCTGCCCTCCTTTAACATCTGAATATAGCCTTCTGAGAAAAGAGTTTGAAATGAGTTCTACTATTAAAAAACATCTTATGATAGGAGTACCTCATTTATGACAGCGATTAGTCAATAGCGAGCATGATTTAAATAGACATAACTTAAATCGGAACATATATTTTCATTAAGATAACTGTTACGATACAGATTAAGTATATAATCCACCAATATATTAATTGTCCATTATATACAGAAATGATTTTTAAATTACTCAAATTCACATTGCAACATTAGCAAGTTAATAAATGGAGACCAGGCTTGAAAAAGAGAACCTTTGCTTCATTTATTTTCTAGGGTGTTCAGATTATCAAGAGCTACAATTGGAAAAGGCTCTAATAGTGCAAAAAATTAACAAAAAAGAATTTGGATAAAAATTGTGCATTTAAAATTAGGCTTTGATATTGAACAATTATGTGATCTTTAATCAGTTACTTAACATACCAAAGCCTCAGTTTCTACACCAGTAATAGCAAAACAAAGAGGAAAATTTGCATCATTGGATTACTATGGGCCTTCCCTCACAGCTCAGTTGGTAAAGAATCCGCCTGCAATGCAGGAGACCCCAGTTTGATTTGTGGGTCGGGAAGAAATGTTGTGTAGATGTTAGGCATTAGAAAGTAATATATGCCTCTGTGTCTCTTATTGTCTCACATATAGGGTCATCATTACTGTCTTCTAAATTCCATATATATGTGTCAGTATACTGTACTGGTGTTTTTCTTTCTGGCTTACTTCACTCTGTATAATCGGTTCCAATTCCATCCATCTCATTAGAACTGAGTCAAATTTATTCTTTTTAAGGGCTGAGTAGTATTCCATAGTGTATATGAACCACAGCTTTCTTATCCATTCATCTGCTGATGGACATCTAGGTTGCTTCCATGTCCTGGCTATTATAAACAGCGCTGCAATGAACATTGGGGTACATGTGTCTCTTTCACTTCTGGTTTCCTCAGTGTGTATGCCCAGCAGTGGGATTGCTGGTCATAAGGCAGTTCTATTTGCAATTTTTTAAGGAATCTCCACACTGTTTTCCATAATGGCTGTACTAGTTTGCATTCCCACCAGCAGTGTAAGAGGGTTCCCTTTTCTCCACACCCTCTCCAGCATTTATTGCTTGTAGACTTTTGGATCGCAGCCATTCTGACTGGTGTGAAATGGTACCTCATTGTGGTCTTGATTTGCATTTCTCTGATAATGAGTGATGTTGAACATCTTTTCATGTGTTTGTTAGCCATCCATATGTCTTCTTTGGAGAAATGCCTATTTAGTTCTTGAGACACAGAGGTATAGAGTGGACTTTTGGACTCTGAGGGAGAGGGAAAGGGTGGGATGGTATGGGAGAATGGCAATGAAACATGTATATTTTCCTGTAAGAAACGAAATGCTAATCTATGATGTAGGATGCAGGAGGCATGGGGCTGATGCACAGGATGATCAAGTAGAGGATAGGGGGTGGGAGGTGGGAGGGGGATTCGGCATTGGGAGATTGTGTTCACCTATGGCTGATTCATGTCAATGTATGGCAAAACAAATACAGTATTGTAATTTAAAAAATAAATAAATTTAATTTAAAAGAAAAAAAAAAAAGAAAGTAATATATGGCCAAGAAACCAGAAAAAGTCTCTATAGGACAGAGTCTGGACTAGTTTGGGCTTCCCTGGTGGCTCAGAGGATAAAGCATCTGCCTACAATGCAGGAGACCTGGGTTTGGTCCCTCGGTCAGGAAGACCCCCTGGAGAAAGAAATGGCAACCCACTCCAGTAATCTTGCCTGGAAAATCCTGTGAATGGAGAAGCTTGGTATACCTCCAGGGGTGCTGTGATAATTAAATTTAGCCAAAGAAGGTGAAAGTAAAGGCACTCAGTTGTATCAGACTCTGTGACCCCATGGACTATAGCCTACCAGGTTCCTCTCTCCATGAGATTTTCCAGGCAAGAATACTGCAGTGGGTTGCCATCTCCTTCTCCAGGAGATCTTCCCAACTCAGGTCTCCTATACTGTAGGCAGACTTTTTATAGTCTGAGCTACCAGGGAAGTCCAAATTTACCCAATATATTAAATAATAAAGATTTAAAATCATGGTATGTGCCTATATTTATTTACTCATTTATCTACTCACCCATTCAATTCACAAGTACTAAGGAGGAAGCCTTCCTTAGCGATCAATGCAAAGAAACAGAAGAAAACAACAGAATGGGAAAGACTAGCAATCTCTTCAAGAAAGTTAGAGATACCAAGGGAACGCTTCATGCAAAGGTGGGCCCAATAAGGGACAAAACTGGTATGGACCTAACAGAAGCAGAAGATAGTAAGAACAGGTGGCAAGAATACACAGGAGAATCATACAGAAAAGAGCTTCACAACCCAGATAATCACGAAAGTATGATCACTCACCTAGAGCCAGACATCCTGGAATGTGAAGTCAAGTGGGCCTTAGAAAACATCATTACGAACAAAGCTAGTGGAGGTGATGGAGTTCTAGTTGAGCTATTTCAAATCCTGAAAGATGATGCTGTGAAAATGTTGCACTCAATATGCCAGCAAATTTGGAAAACTCAGCAGTGGCCTCAGAACTGGAAAAGGTCAGTTTTCATTCCAATCCCCAAAAAGGCAATGCCAAATAATGCTCAAACTACTGCACAATTGCACTCATCTCACATGCTAGTAAAGTAATGCTCAAAATTCTCCAAGCCAGGCTTCAGCTATACGTGAACCATGAACTTCCAGGTGTTCAAGCTGGTTTTAGAAAAGGCAGAGGCACCAGAGATCAAATTGCCAACATCCACTGGATCATAGAAAAAAACAAGAGTTCCAGAAAAAACATCTATTTCTGCTTTATTGACTATGCCATAGCTTTGACTGTGTGGATCACAATAAATGTGGAAAATTCTGAAAGAGATGGGAATACCAGACCACCTGACATGCCTCTTCAGAAACCTATATGCTGGTCAAGAAGCAACAGTTTGAACTGGACATGGAACAACAGAATGGTTCCAAATAGGAAAAGGAGTATGTCAAAGCCATATTTTGTCACAGTGCTTATTTAACTTATATGCAGAGTGCACCATGAGAAATGCTGGACTGGAAGAAACACAAGCTGGAATCAAGATTGCTGGGAGAAATATCAGTACCCTCAGATATGCAGATGACACCACCTTTTATGGCAGAAAGTGAAGAGGACCTAAAAAGCCTCTTGATGAAAGTGAAAGAGGAGAGTGAAAAAGTTGGCTTAAAGCTCAACATTCAGAAAATGAAGATCATGGCATCCGGTCCCATCACTTCATGAGAAATAGATGGGGAAGCAGTGGAAAACAGTGTCAGACTTTATTTTGGGGGGCTCCAAAATCACTGCAGATGGTGATTGCAGCCATGAAATTAAAAGATGCTTACTCCTTGGAAGGAAAGTTATGACCAACCTAGATAGCATATTCAAAAGCAGAGACATTACTTTGCCAACAAAGTTTCATCTAGTTAAGGCTATGGTTTTTCCAGTGGTCATATAGGACGTGAGAGTTGGACTATAAAGAAAGCTGAGTGCCAAATAATTGATGCTTTTGAACTGTGGTGTTGGAGAATACTCTTAAGAGTCCCTGGGACTGCAAGAAGATCCAAGCAGTCCATCCTAAAGGAGATCAGTCCTGGGTGTTGATTGGAAGAGCTGATGCTGAAGCTGAAACTCCAATATTTTGGCCACCTCATTGAAGAGTTGACTCATTGGAAAAGACCCTGATGCTGGGAGGGATTGGAGGTAGGGAAAGAACTAGACGACAGAGGATGAGATGGCTGGATGGGATCACCAACTCGATGGACATGAGTCTGAGTGAACTCCAGGAGTTGGTGATCGACAGGGAGGCCTGGCATGCTGCGATTCATTGGGTTGCTAAGAGACGGACAGGACTGGGGGACTGAACTGAACTCGACTGAAAGAGAATATTGTATATGTGACTTGACCTGGTCAAAGTTTCTCCATTATCCAGGATAAGATAGGCTGTGTTCCAGTGAGAAAACCCACAACATCTCAGCAGAATAAAACAATCAAAGTTTATTACAAACTCATCTCACAGGCTGATATAGGTCTGGCAGCTTCCCTTGATTGGTCTCCAAGCTATGAATTTGCATTTGAGACCTGGGTTCAAGTCCTATCTCTGAGGCATGATTGAGAAATCACTTAATCTTTTAAAATACCCGTTCCATCACGTTATTATTTTTTTACTTTATTTTTTTATTTTTTAAAATACTTTATTCTATGTTACAATACTGTATTGGTTTTGCATAGGAGCTACCTAGAGAGAAAATTAAATGAGATAATGTTTATAAAGCACTTTGCACCAAAATGGCACACAGCCTGGGCTCTACTAATGTGAGTCATTATTTTTCTGGGAACAGCCAGGGTGTAAGGTAATAACAAACCTGTTCAAGATGTCTCAGGGATTTCCCTCACTTCTAATCTTTATGGGAGCAAAACTTCATCCAGGTTTACAGTGACCCTACTCCACCCCTGACCCCGCACCTGACTCCTGCAGGCCAGTTCATATTCATCAAGCCTCTGGGGTCTGACTGTCAATAGGAGAAACTTTATTTTTTGCAACTGTGATGTACTTTGAACATAGTGATTCTCCTTGTCATTCATGTAATTTCTGAGGTAGGCAAAACAGACCTTAGGATGTCTTGACTTGACTGCCTTTGCTTTTTTCAGGGTAATTTTCTTATTTATTTAATTTTGTCTTCCTCATCTGACTGGGAAAATCACTTCAGAGAGTTTAAGCATTTCAGGTTCCATCTTTTGATCAGACTACATCTTAATGCCCTAGAATCATTTTAGAGTATCTTTGCCTTAGATTGCTACTACCTTTCTGAAAGAAAAAAAGGACAAAATCCACCTTATGCTTTATATTCCTTAAAGGGAACCATGCTGGGATACCAACCAAGCTTTTATCCACACACGAGACTCCCAGCCTTCCTTCTTCAGTCAGCAAACTGGGCCACATCTTGAGGTATAAGAGAACATTCACTTTTGTTTGACTCCTTTCACTTAAAGACTGAATATCAAACCAGAAAAACAACACTCACATACACACACAAACCAAAGAAAGAGACAAAAGAAAAGTGCATGGTGGAAAGTCTATGAATATGTCAACACTTTCTAGAAAACCAGGAAGTGGTAAATAGATACCACAGAGAGTGTCACCCTCCGACAGTATTGTTCAGCTTGCTTAATGCTATATTGAATTAGTGCTGTATATTGAGAAAGGAGACTGTTAAACCCTACATGAGACTGTACAGCTCAGTGAGAAGAGTTTGCTATGTCTTAGACTTTCCTTATGAATTCCTCACACTTACTCAATGTCTGACATATAGTAGGTGCTTGATATATGGATGTGTTGCAAACATTCAAGCACATTTATTCTTGCTCATTGCATGCCAAGCCTCTCGGTGAGCTAAAGCTGTACAAAGATCACTGTAGTGGCCACATACCTAGTTAAGCTTTTCAAAAAGGAATAGTTCTACTTTGAAGACTGGATTTCCAAAAATATATTAATATGGTGGAAAAATACTCACGAGGGGATCTAATTTTTAGTAGTTGTTTTTGTTGTCATTATCTTACATTTTAAGATTTTTATGCTTTCATTTTTAATTATCTTTTTAACATTTTCAAGAAGTATAGCACTCAATAGATTATATAATTCTAGTTTTTTTTTAACTTTTTATTTCCTATTATAGTTGATTAACAATATTATGATAGTTTCAGGTATACAGTAAAGTGACTCAGTTATACAAATACATGTATCCATTCTTTTTCAAATATTATTTTCCCATTTAGATTGTTATACAATATTAAGCAGAGTTCCCTGTGCTATACAGTAGGTCTTTGTTGGTTATCTATTTTAAATATATTAGTGTATACATGTACTTTTTAGTAGTCTTAACCTTCAAATATGGAGGATAGAATAGTAAATTGTAAACAAAATTCCTTAGGGCAAGTGGACCATATTTTTTTCAAATACTTTTTATTGAGGTTTAATTGACATACAACAGTTTCAAGTGTAAAATACAATAATTCAGCATCTGTATACATTGCAAAATGATCTCCACAGATCATTTTGTTAGTTAACATCACATAGTTTTAAGTTATTTTAAAATTGAGGAATTGTCATCAAAACAATTGCTCTGAGATCTTTTCCAAAGTTGCATAACAATTTGCATCTTGCTAATAGAGGATAATAGTGAGAAAGCCCAGTACTAAGGCTGGAGAGTCACATAAAATATATAATCTTGCCCAGTGGTACATTCCAGCCAGAGATCGTTCAATAAAAGGAAATGAATATATACGAAAAATGTTCAGAGATAATTATGCTAGTTTTTCAACCTAAATACCTTGGAATTTGCAAAGACAGCTCATAGACAAAGGGATACCAGTAAAATTCAGTGCAATAGATTTCTCCATTCGCAGTGACAGGAACATCTCTCTCAATATTACTTAGCTAATGAACGAATAGATCTGCTGTGAAGTTCCTAGGAGGCTCATTTTCTTGAGTACAGTAGTAAAAGTTAGCTGATGAATGACCTAAATTGCTTAATGTTTCTCCTTATAACTTCTGAGCAGCAAGGCGTATCCAGGCAAGTACTGAAGGAGTTATCCTCAGGAGGCCCTGGTGTCCTTGCAGGTTGTCAGAGGCAATGAGCCAGGTTTATTTCAAATGGCTCCTTAAATGAACATTTATTTTGTGCCAGTAACACGTTTTTGATTAACAGCTCCTTTTGACTAATTTGCTTCCCTAAACAGCCCAATAAAGGACTCATTTAAAACATAATTAAAAGCATGTTATTGCTCGTAGTTAATACTGATTAAAACAGACATTAAGACAATTATCATTGAAGGAAAGTAAGCATCACATAGTTAGTATTGAATCCATCCTTACTGTTTTTATGCATCATATACAGAGATGGGTACTTGACAGACTAGAACAAGGTATTATTTTTAATGGAATCATATCAAAATATGTTCCTATTCTGTTTGTTTTAATGAATGGACATATCTTTGTTTCGATGGACTATGGACTTTTTTTTTTCTTGTGGGAAACATTCACACATTCAACAAAGTGTAAAGGTTACTGAACTGACTTCGGTTATGCAGGGTTAAAGCTCAGCTAATTCTCTTGTATTAATGGGATATAAACTCTTCTTCTTTCTACTTGCTCTCAGTACACAAACTCTCTTGGTCCCATTATTGACTGAAGGCAGCTTTTATTAGTATTATTTGGTACTTTTGATCCATTTGTTTTCATATTGATTCTTGTTTTGTTATGCCATGAAATAAAACGAAGACCTTCATTGATTTCTGATTCTTTTTTAAAAGCATCTTTTAAAACAGAACAATAGTGAAACAATATTACGTGAAGTAAGTACATAAAGTTTTTTAATAACTTCTGTACTTTGCATTAAAGTATGATTTTTTTAAGAGTTGTGTAGGCCTGGAGTCCCCAGCCTCTGGGACCTGATGCCTAATGATCTGAGGTGGAACTGATGATAATAGAAATAAAGTGCACAACAAATGTAATGTACTTGATCATCCCCAAACCACTCCCCCCACCTCTAGCCTGTGGAAAAAAATTGTCTTCCACAATACCAATCCCTGGTGCTGAAAAGATTGGGGACCATTGGTATAGGAAATAAAAAAGGATCATGTGTTTTGCATGAACGATTACTTCACAGAAAATGAAAATACAGAAAACCACCTCCATTTCATGTGAAGGATTTCTTTCTAAAAGTATTTTTGTTATGATCAACTTGATATTTAAATTTAGTCTTTTTTTAATGTATGGGCTTCTCTGGTAGTTCAGCTGGTAAAGAATCAACCTACAATGCAGGAGACCCCAGTTCAATTCCTAGGTCAGGAAGATTCCCTGGAGAAGGGATAGGCTACCCACACCAGTATTCTTGGACTTCTCCAGTGGCTCAGATGGTAAAGAATCCACCTGCAATGTGGGAGACCCAGATTTGATCCCTGGCTTGGGAAGATCTCCTGGAGAAGGGAACAGCTACCCACTTAAGGATTCTGGCCTGGAGAATTCAATGAGTCCATGGGGTCACAAAGAGTCAGATGCATCTGTCACTTCACTTTTATTTTGTGACCATTCAAGAAGGCATGTGGTGGACATAATGAGGAATTGATTTTGGTATACTTGAAGAGAGTGAAATAGCTTTTACCGAATGCACTTATAAGAAGTCATTTTAAAAGTTAAATATTGCAGAGACAAAACTGTGCTCACAGATTTGATCACTGTTTAGATTCCTGTTTCTCTGTGGTGCCCCTGGATAGTCTTTCAAGTAGATGGCACTCACTAAGTGTCTTGGTCCGTGCATTTATCAAGGGATCATTTGTCTTCTCCTTCATGGTTCCAAGAAAGTTCAGGGGTCACAGTAGTCACTAGAGGCCAGTTCCCAAGAAACAAACAAAAACTTATAAGGCATTATGTAAACAAAACTGTCGGGGGTGGGGGAATACTAAAAAGGAGAAAGTCTTTTGTCATGTTTTATATAAACAATAAATATTTCTTTTCATTACACTGCAATTTAGGCTGTTTACATCTCTTTTCTGGATGATTCCAAGAACCTTCTGAAATGTCTTCCCCCTTTTACTTTGGTGAATCCTTTAACACTCTCTCCATATTATGGTTCTAAAAATGCAAAGATGATCTTGACCTGTCACTAGTTAAAAATCTCTGTGTGATTTGTATTGATTCCTTTTGACAAGGTATAATTATTTGATTATCTGACCTCAAACCATATGTGCAGCCACATTTTCTCATCTTCCCTCCTGTGGGCATCATGAACTGGCCTCACTGAACCAAAATGCTTCTTCTCTGAATACATACTTCAGTGTATACCTGCAACTACACTTTTCTGTGCAGGTCTCTTTGCTCATATTCACTCCGCCTAGAGTGTTTTTCCCCACATTTCCCAAGGGTGGGACTTCTATTCATCTTCAAGTTGCCAGAGTTAGCAAATAAAAATCCAGGTACATTCGAATTTCAGGTAAACACTGGAGTTTAATATAAGAATGTCCCATGCAATGATTTTACATACTCCCAGTTATAGCTAAAGCAAATAGTTGCAATAAACTTAAATATCTCTCCTATAAATAAGTCTTTGAACTTTGTATGTCTTCAGGCTTTAATTGCATTAGCCAGTGAAAATTCTGGTATATAAAAATATTTAATACTTTTCACTGAATAAAAGTATATTGTTTTTTGTGTTTATTAATACTGTGTTAACATATGTAGATATTTCTAATAGTGAATAAAAGTGCAGGTAGTATGTTGAATCCTGATCTATTTAGGTCAATGCAATAATCACAGGGCTTTCACAACTACTACACAGCATAGACTAGACTTTATTATCTAAGAGTTTATTATCTAAGCATTCTAACTGGACAGCCTAGCTGTGAAATCTGACCTACCTGCCTCAGTTTCTTTGTCTGCCAAATGGGGATAACGAAAATGAGGATAAGTAAACATGGCTACACCATGGACATGAGTTTGAGCAAACTCTGGGAGATGGTGAAGGACAGGGAAGCCTGGTGTTCTGCAGTCCATGGGGTCGCAATCAATCAGGCATGACTTAGTGACTGAAGATTTAAGAGAGTAATATGAATGTAAATTTCTCAAAAGTGTATTTGTTGTTGTTGTTTTTAATACTTTATTCTACATTACAATACTGTATTGGTTTGGCCATCCATGACATGAATCAGCCACAGGTGTACACGATCTTAAAATGCCAAAGACCCCTCCCACCTCCCACCCTATATCATCTCTCTGGATCATCCCGTGCACCAGCCCCAAGCATCCTGCATTCTGTATTGAACATAGACTGGCGCTTCGTTTCTTACATGATAGTATACATGTTTCAATGCCATTCTCCCACATCATCCCACCCTCTCCCTCTCCCTCAGAGGCCAAAAGTCCGTTCTATACATCTGTGTCTCTTTTGTTGTCTCACATACAGGGTCATCATTATTATCTTTCTAAATTCCATATATATGTGTCAGTATACTGTATTGGTGTTTTTCTTTCTGGCTTACTTCACTCTGTATAATAGGCTCCAGTTTCATCCATCTCATTAGAACTGAGTCAAATTTATTCTTTTTAAGGGCTGAGTAATACTCCATTGTGTATATGTACCACAGCTTTCTTATCCATTCATCTGCTGATGGACATCTAGGTTGTTTCCATGTCCTGGCAATTATAAACAATGCTGCAATGAACATTGGGGTACATGTGTCTCTTTCAACTCTTGTTTCCTCAGTGTGTATGCCCAGCAGTGGGATTGCTGGGTCATAATGCAGTTCTATTTGCAATTTTTAAAGGAATCTCCACATTGTTTTCCATAGTGGCTGTACTAGTTTGCATTCCCACCAGCAGTGTAAGAGGGTTCCCTTTTCTCCACATCCTCTCCAGCATTTATTGCTTGTAGACTTTTGGATTGCAGCCATTCTGACTGGTGTGAAATGGTACCTCATTGTGGTCTTGATTTGCATTTCTCTGATAATGAGTGATGTTGAGCATCTTTTCATGTGTTTGTTAGCCATCAGTATGCCTTCTTTGGAGAAATGCCTATTTAGTTCTTTGGCCCATTTTTTGATTGGATTGTTTATTTTTCTGGAGTTGAGCTGCATAAGTTGCTTGTATATCTTTGAGATTAGCTGTTTGTCAGTTGCTTCATTTGCTATTGTTTTCTTCCATTCAGAAGGCTGTCTTTTCACCTTACTTATAGTTTCCTTTGTTGTGCAGAAGCTTTTAATTTTAATTAGATCCCATTTGTTTATTTTTGCTTTTATTTCCAGTATACTGGGAGGTGGATCATAGAGGATCCTGCTGTGATTTATGTCGGAGAGTGTTTTGCCTATGTTCTCCTCTAGGAGTTTTGTAGTTTCTGGTCTTACATTTAGATCTTTAATCCATTTTGAGTTTATTTTTGTGTGTGGTGTTAGAAAGAGATCTAGCTTCATTCTTTTACAAGTGGTTGACCAGTTTCCCAGCACCACTTGTTAAAGAGATTGTCTTTACTCCATTGTATATTCTTGCCTCCTTTGTCGAAGATAAGGTGTCCATATGTGTGTGGATTTATCTCAGGGCTTTCTATTTTGTTCCACTGATCTATATTTCTGTCTTTGTGCCAGTACCATACTGCCTTGATGACTGTGGCTTTGTAGTAGAGCCTGAAGTCAGGCAAGTTGATTCCTCCAGTTCCATTCTTCTTTCTCAAGATTGCTTTTTGCTATTCAAGGTTTTTTGTATTTCCATACAAATCTTGAGGTTATTTGTTCTAGTTCTGTGAAAAATACTGCTGGTAGCTTGATAGGGATTGCATTGAATCTGTAGATTGCTTTGGGTAGTATACTCATTTTCACTATATTGACTCTTTCGATCCATGAACATGGTATATTTCTCCATCTATGAGGCCACCATTACCCTAATACCAAAACCTAACAAAGATGCCACAACAAAAGAAAACTACAGGCCAATATCACTGATGAACATAGATACAAAAATCCTTAACAAAATTCTAGCAATCAGAATTCAACAACACTAAAAAGATCATACACCATGACCAAGTGGGCTTTATCCCAGGGATGCAAGGATTCTTCAATATCTGCAAATCAATCAATGTAATTCACCACATTAACAAATTGAAAAATAAAAATCATATCATTATCTCAATAGATGCAGAGAAGGCCTTTGACAAAATTCAACATCCATTTATGATAAAAACTCTCCAGAAAGCAGGAATAGAAGGAACGTACCTCAACATAATAAAAGGTATATATGACAAAACCACAGCAAACATTATCCTCAATGGTGAAAAATTGAAAGCATTTCCCCTAAAGTCAGGAACAAGACAAGGGTGCCCACTTTCACCACTACTATTCAATATAGTTCTGGAAGCTTTGGCCACAGCGATCAGAGCAGAAAAAGAAATGAATCCAACTTGGAAAAAAAAAGAAGTAAAACTCTCACTGTTTGCAGATGACATGATCCTCTACATAGAAAATCCTAAAGACTCCACCAGAAAACTACTAGAGCTAATCAATGAATATAGTAAAGTTGCAGGGTATTAAATCAACACTCAGAAATCCCTTGCATTCCTATACACTAATAATGAGAAAGTAGAAAAAGAAGTTAAGGAAACAATTCCATTCACCATTGCAATGAAAAGAATAAAATTCTTAGGAATATACCTACCTAAAGAAACTAAAGACCTATATATCGAAAACTATAAAACACTGATGAAAGAAATCAAAGAGGACACTAATAGATGGAGAAATATACCATGTTCATGGATCGAAAGAGTCAATATAGTGAAAATGAGTATACTACCCAAAGCAATCTACAGATTCAATGCAATCCCTATCAAGCTACCAGCAGTATTTTTCACAGAACTAGAACAAATAATCTCAAGATTTGTATGGAAATACAAAAACCTCGAATAGCAAAAGCAATCTTGAGAAAGAAGAATGGAACTGGAGGAATCAACTTGCCTGACTTCAGGCTCTACTACAAAGCCACAGTCATCAAGGCAGTATGGTACTGGCACAAAGACAGAAATATAGATCAGTGGAACAAAATAGAAAGCCCTGAAATAAATCCACACACATATGGACACCTTATCTTCGACAAAGGAGGCAAGAATATACAATGGAGTAAAGACAATCTCTTTAACAAGTGGTGCTGGGAAAACTGATCAACCACTTGAAAAAGAATGAAGCTAGATCTCTTTCTAACACCACACACAAAAATAAACTCAAAATGGATTAAAGATCTAAATTAAAGATCTAAATGTAAGACCAGAAACTACAAAACTCCTAGAGGAGAACATAGGCAAAACACTCTCCGACATAAATCACAGCAGGATCCTCTATGATCCACCTCCCAGTATACTGGAAATAAAAGCAAAAATAAACAAATCGGATCTAATTAAAATTAAAAGCTTCAGAAGCGTATTTGTATGTAGCATGTTCTTCTTGAAAATAAGCATCTATATCAACCTCAGATATGTACATCAAAAGAAACAATCACTTTCAGTGACCTTAAAATATTCATGAATATAAATGTCTATGAGTCTAAAACAAACAATTCTTTGCATCTTTGTTCCTCCTGATCCAATCTTTTCTTTTCTTCCTTCTACTTTAAGGCTGAAGACAATGGACCATACACACAACATTAACAGGTTCCCTCCCTTTGGCTTGCGGTGAGGTCAGCCCATGCCAGTGGGGAGAAAGTGCGATTATGAAATGTATTGCACTGGCAGCATGGCTGATACAGCTCTCTACCCTTATGTCAGCAGTTCTAGGCAGATACCCTATCCACAGTGCACTCCCAGCTCTGAGATCTAGTGGCCACCTTGTCCCCTTTACTCCTCAAGCTGGGGCTGTGGACATCTCACTAGCTCTTAAACCATCCCCTGGGCTCTGTCAACTGGGGAATATAGTGCATATATTTTAAAGTAGAACATTTACTAGGATATATTTAAAAGTATTGGGATAATTAATAATGAAAAATTATCAAATGTTACCTATTACCAAGTTTTTATATGTGGAAAATTATATCTGCAGTTATAATAACTGATGAAAAGTGAAAGGACAGTGAAAATGAAAGTCATTCATTCATGTCCGACTCTTTGCGACCCCATAGATAGAGTCCCTGGAATTCTCCAGGCCAGAATACTGGAGTGGGTAGCCATTCCCTTCTCCAAGGGATCTTCCCAACCCAGGGATCAAACCCAGGCCTCCTGCATTGCAGGCAGATTCTTTGCCAGCTGAGCCACCAGGGAAACATCAGTTGATATGTCAATTTATAACATATTTCTGACAAGGACTTCCTGGGGGTCCTTTTGGCTTAGACTATGCACTTCCAATACAGGGGGCCCAGTTTCATTTGTTGGTCAGGGAACTACATACCACATGCCACAACTTAGTTAAGACCCAGTGCAGAAAAGTAAATAAATGAATGAATGAATGAATACTAACAAAATTTAAATATACATATATATTTCTGACAATATTATAATTAAATCAGAAAGATTATCTCATAGAAATAATAGACACTTATCCTACATATATTCCATAGTATTCATAAATTGCATTTCTTTTTAGTCTTTTGTTGACAATATTAGCTTTGCTGCTTTATACAAAGGAACCAAATCTGAGTATTAAAAAATAAAACACATCTTAGTGAACTAATGAATAACAATGAGGTTTGAAGTTTCTTCTAAAACAACTAGTTTCAGGAAAAATTCTATGCAAATTTTTACTCCACAGATATGCCTTCTTCAGAAAGTGGCCGCCAGAATTCACACTCAACAAATATTTTAATTCCTGAGGTTTTATAGAGGAAGACATTTTTGTAATTGTTCTGAAAAAATATTCTTTTATGTCTCTCTAACAATGAGTGCAAACCTAAATGAGTTTTATATTCCTAGAGGACTCCATCCCAGATCCATAGAGTCTAAGTAGGCAATCACTCACTATCCTGTGAAAGCAAGCAGATGATGTCTAGTTAGAAGTCACAGACTTTTGGCAATACTAAAAATCTAAGAGCCTGTGTCTGATTTGAGGCAGCTTTTGCTTCACTTTCTGTGATGGAACTAACATGACCTGAAATAATGCAGTTGTCAAATGAGAATCTGTTCCAAAATTAAGATTTACTGAACTAGTCCTTTCTCTGCCAGTGCATTGTATTGGTGGGACATAGCAATTTTATGCTTTGGAAGAACAGCCAGAGGAAAACCAGCTGAAACAGCAGACAATGCATTTCATTCATAACTTCACAATTTTTGGTTTTCTCTTGATGTCCTGTTCTTAATATTACTAGGACACAACTTCTACATTTTTCTACACAATTAATTGGAAAATAAAGAGTTCATTCTCTGCTATGTGATTCTTTTTACCTTCTCTATAAGAAAGAAAGTTTTTAGAAGAACTTATTCAGCTAAAATATAGAAAAGAAACTAGGGCAGCAAGGTTTTCTCATTTCAACTTATGGGCTATACTGAAATAATATAAAGCAGTTTTGGTCCACATGTAAAAGATCTGATTCAATACTAAGAACAAAACATTGGCTTTAGAGAAGTTTTGGTTCCCATGAAAAAGATCTGATTCAATATTAAGAACACAAAAAATTGGCTTAGCGGGTACAGTGATATGGAGCCACAGAAAATAATCGTTCACAGAACTCCTGACAGTTTCAATCACAGGATTCCCTGCAATGACTGAAATAAATTGTGGGGTAACTCATTCAGGAATGATTCAGAAATTGATGCAAACCCAAAGGATAACTTCTCTGTTTCTGATGTTAGTGGTGGACCACAACAAAAATATTGTCATTGAAATATCTGTCCTAAAATGGTGTATGTGTGTGTGTAGAGTAATGAAATTACATGATTTGAGATGAATCAGGTTTCAGTTATTGTCTCCAAATATCTTATTACTTATCTGTTAAAAATAAAGCTTCTTTAGTAAAAGAAACCCAATGTGGGGTTTCCATCCAATGTTGCTTCCATCCATGAGTTTGTGAAACAGAAGTTGAATTTAGACCATACTCTAACACAGGAGATAAACCTTTATAGCAATCCATGTGTAACTCCAAACCAAATAACTGCAAATAAATTGGCAAATGGCATGGTCTTTTTAATACACTGCTAGTTTATGGAGCTGGGATAAACTAAACCTGGAATTTAATTACAAATGAAAGCCAAAAGTCTCTGAATGAAGAAACTGAATAGGAATATATGTTTATAATATGCTGAAACCCTTTTTCTTTTCTATAGCTTGTTTCCTAAACTCTTAATTTTAGATACTAGTTTCTTATAATTTAGCTCAAAATCCCAAAGTGCCACATGTGTGTGTGTGTCTGTGTGTGTGTGTGTCTGTGTGTGTGTGTGTACATTGCCATGAAATTTCAATTTTGAAAAAAATATCTGCCCAGATTTTTAAAGCATTCCATATAAAAGCAAGAGAACAAAAAATAATCTGTGTTCTCTGATTTCATCTACTCAACATGCATTTAGTCATTATAAGGATACTTACCTCACTTCTGAAATCCCTGCCTTCTCTAGCCTACATGGTACCTATGTTCACACACACACACACAAAAAGGCAGTTTTTCCATGAGATACTTAATAGACATAAAAGCTATGATGAAAATACAAATGTATGACAGTTTCCTAGATTTGTGCAATACCTAATTTGGACAAACATACTTGTGGCAAGTTGCTTTAAACTGTTTACTTTTCTCTACCTCAAGTTTTTCATAAAGTGCTTCCATGATCTCTCACAACTATCTATCTAAGGCTTCCCAGGTAACTCAGTGGTAAAGAATCAGCCTGCAATGCAGGAGATGTGAGTCGGATCCCTGGGCTGGGATGATCCTCTGGAGAAGGAAATGACAACCCACTCCAGTATTCTTGCCTGGGAAATCCCATGGACAGAGGAGCCTGGTGGGCTATGGACTATGCAGTTGCAAAAAAGTTGGGCATGACTTAGCAACTAAACAACTCTGCTATCTTAATGGTGATAAAACACACACTCATATTTTGAAGTACATCTTGAAAATAAAACCCTCTACAAAAAATGACTAATCCAGAAATTCACCACTTTACCCACTGGTTACAGAATATTTTCAACCAGATTTTGTTCCAATTTCATTGGAAAGCATCACACATATTTGGTAATCAATGTCCTCTAAAGTCAGTGTTTTATTTGCATAGTGATCAGTATACTGCAACTCATTTTAAGATAATAATCTAGCAGTACATTTAAAAATCTTTCATATATGTGTCATATTCACAGATTCCTATGGAAGCAATTCCTGTTAATCCTTGATATAGACATTAATACCAAGCAACATTCATGAGAAAGAGATTCACAGTATTTTATAGGCAAAATAAGCATACAAAACTAAGATCTTTGTGTGCTAGGATTCTAGGATAATTCCACAGCATGATCTTCTGTTACAATAAATTTTTGAAACGTTGAGTGACCTCCACATTTTGCTGCACTGAAATATCCAGACAGGAATATTATGCATTTCATACATATAGAAGCATAGATTGTTCTGTGCGTTAATCATGGCCATTTGTGTGCATTTTTTATTTTTATTACCTAGGCTTGGAGCAATCTTTGCAAAACAGACCCATAACAAACATGTAAAAATGGAATAAAAACACATTTCCCATAAACTGCTTGCACAGCACAGAAATGTAGAGTCTTGGCACCCAGTCAGTTTTATGTGGTATGAAAAATTCTTATATTTAAATTCTCTATATATTACCAGTCTTTTAATGTGAAACCTTAAGTGGACTTGACTGTTTATCCCAGTTGACTTGGCCATCTGACGCCTTCTAGTTGGGGAGTTCTCATTTTACTCTGTTTCCTACCAGCCCCCCCTCAACTACTGGCATGTGGGGCCAATTTGTTTCTTCTGTAGGGAAAGAAGAGGTTTGGATTTAATTTGAAGCTGTGACATAAGGTTTAATTTGCTAAAAGGGGACCTATATCATTGTAAATCTTGGAATGAGACACCAAGGTGGTAAGAACTATCAACCCAATTGGTTTTAAGCACTGTTTGAGGTGTTTGTTAAACTATATTTCTTTCCAGAACTCACTCACTTAATTGAACTGATGCTTAATTGCAAATATAGTTCTATTCTTTATTCTGATAAGCTGTTTCATTTTTTGGTAAGGGGATGATGGATTATAGAAAGTTTTCATATGAAATATGGATTTATAGTAGATGCAAGGATAGACAGTGTATTATGGATATGAAATTCATGAAAGGACAATCCTTATTTTATATTTACACCTTACTACAAATAGGAGGGAAGAAAGTGCAATGAGCTACCGTCTAATAAACTCAGTAGTTCAGTTCAGTCCAATTCAGTCACTCAGCTGTGTCCAATTCTTTGTGACCCCATGAACCACAGCACCCCAGGCCTCCCTATCCATCACTAACTCCTAGAGTTTACCCAAACTCATGTCCATTGAGTCATTGATGCCATCCAACCATCTCATCTTCTGCTGTCCCCTTCTCTTCTTGCCTTCAATCTTTCCCAGCATCAGGATCTTTTCAAATGAGTCAGCCCCTTTGCATCAGGTGGCCAAAGTATTGGAGTTTCAGCTTCAACATCAGTCCTTCCAATGAACACCCAGGACTGATCTCCTTTAGGATGGACTGGTTGGATCCCCTTGCAATCCAAGGGACCCTCAAGGGTCTTCTTCAATACTACAGTTCAAAAGCATCAATTCTTTGGTGCTTAGCTTTCTTCACAGTCCAACTCTCACATCCATACGTTGACTACTAGAAAAACCATAGCCTTGACTAGATGGACCTTTGTTGACAAAGTAGTGTCTCTGCTTTTTAATATGCTGTCTTGGTTGGTCATAACTTTCCTTCCAAGAAGTAAGTGTCTTTTAATTTCATGGCTGCAATCACAATCTGCAGTGATTTGGGAGCCCAGAAAAATGAAGTCAGCCACTGTTTCCACTGTTTCCCCATCTATTTCCCATGAAGTGGTGGGACCAGATGCCATGATCTTAGTTTTCTGAATGTTGAGCTCTAAGCCAACTCTTTCATTTTCCTCTTTCACTTTCATCAAGAGGCTCTTTAGTTCTTCTTCACTTTCGGCCATAAGGGTCGCGTCATCTGCATATCTGAGGTTATTGATATTTCTCCCGGCAATCTTGATTCCAGCTTGTGCTTCCTCCAGCCCAGTGTTTCTTACGATTTACTCTGCATATAAGTTAAATAAGCAAGGTGACAATATACAGCCTTGAAGTACTCCTTTTCCTATTTGGAACCAGTCTGTTGATCCATGTCCAGTTCTAACTGTTGCTTCCTGACCTGCATACAGATTCTCAAGAGGCAGGTCAGGTGGTCTGGTATTCCCATCTCTTTCAGAATTTTCCACAGTTTATTGTGATCCACACAATGAAACTTTGGTATAGTCAATAAAGCAAAATAGATGTTTTTCTGGAACTCTCTTGCTATTTCAATGAACCAGAGAATGTTGGCAATTTGATCTCTGGTTCCTCTGCCTTTTCTAAAATGGCCACAGAAGTAATGGTCTTGCGATGGCGCAGAGCAGCTGAGAGGAAATACCCAATGTCCAAGTTCAGGGGTGGTGGCCAAGAGGAGCTACTCCATGTCCAAGGTAAGGAGCAGTGGCTGTGCTTTGCTGGATCAGCTGTGAAGACATACCCCACATCCAAGGTAAGAGAAACCCAAGTAAGAGGGTAGGTGTTGAGAAGAGGGCATCAGAGGGCAGACAGACTGAAACCACAGTCACAGACAACTAGCCAATCTGATCACACGGACCACAGCTTGTCTAACTCAATGAAACTAAGCCATTCCCCGTGGGGCCACTCAAGATGGACAGGTCACGGTGGAGAGGTCTGACAGAATGTGATCTACTGGAGAAGGGAATGGCAAACCACTTCAGTATTCTTGCCTTGAGATCCCCATGAACAGTATGAAAAGGCAAAAAGATAGGAAACTGAAAGATAAACACCCCAGGTTGGTAGGGGCCAAATATGCTACTGGAGATCAGTAGAGAAATAACTCCAGAAAGAATGAAGGGATGGAGCCAAAGCAAAAACAACATCCAGTTGTGGATGTGAATGTGACTGGTGATAGAAGCAAGGTCCGATGCTATAAATAGCAATATTGCATAGGAACCTGGAATGTCAGGTCCATGAATCAAGGCAAATTGGAAGTGGTCAAACAGGAGAGGCAAGAGTGAACATCGACATTTTAGGAATCAGTGAACTAAGATGAACTGGAATGGGTGAATTTAACTCAGATGACCATTACATCTACTACTGTGGGCAGGAATCCCTTAGAAGAAATGGAGTAGCCATCATAATCAAAAGAGTCTGAAATGCAGTACTTGGGTGCAATCTCAAAAATGACAGAATGATCTCTGGTTGTTTCCAAGGCAAACCATTCAATATCACGGTAATCCAAGCCTATGCCCCAACCAGTAACACTGAAGAAGCTGAATGGTTATATGAAGACCTACAGGACCTTTTAGAACCAACACCCAAAAAGATATCCTTTTCATTATAGGGGACTGGAATGCAAAAGTAGGAAGTCAAGAAATACCTGGAGTAACAGGCAAATTTGGCCTCCGGGTACAGAATGAAGCAGGGCAAAAGCTAATAGAATTTTGCCAAGAAAACGCACTAGTCATAGCAAACACCCTCTTTCAACAACACAAGAGAAGATTCTACACATGGACATCATCAGATGGTCAACATCAAAAATCAGATTGATTATATTCTTTGCAGTGGAAGATGGAGAAGCTGAATACAGTCAGCAAAAACAAGACTGGGAGATGACTGTGGCTCAGATCATGAACTCTTTATTGCCAAATTCAGACTTAAATAGAAGAAAATGGGGAAAACCACTAGACCATTCAGGTGTGACCTAAATCAAATCCCTAAACTTAGTAGAGAATACCAGAAATTCCCAAATGAGAGGCTTATTTAACATTGAGTACTATTTATGTGGGAAAATTTGCTTGTCATAGCTTTTAAGAATTATGCAGACTCACATTGACTTGTACATTTCACTTGGGCAATTTCTTGATAGGGAAAGGAGAAATGAGTTGGTTCCCATCCTTGGGGTTGCATTTTCCATCCCAGGAGCATTTGTAAATGTGAGAGGGGTGTCAATTCTGATGATGTATGAAGGGGAAACTCCATCATGCAGTGCACAGTTAACATGGATAGAAATTATCCTGCATCATAGGCAATTTCTGTACCATTTCTGCCTTCTTAAATGCAATAACTCTGCATTTAGAACAAATATAATTTTTATTTCTAGAAACTATATATTAAAAAATTTTTTTTACACTAGGTCATTGTTAACTATTAAAAAAACTTTTTATTTTATATTGGAGTATAGCCAATTAACAGTTTTGTGATAAATTCAAGTGGACAGCAAAGAGACTCAGCCATATATATTCCATCCCTATCCAAGCTACCACATAACACTGTGCAGAATTCTCTGTGCTATACAGTAGGATCTTGTTGATTGCATATATTTAAGATACAGCAGTGTGTACTGTTAATACCAAACTCCAAATTTATCGCTGTTTCCCACCCTTCCCCTCTGGCAACTGTAAGTTCATTCTCTAAGGCTGTGAGTCTATTTCTGTTTTGTAAATAAGTTTATTTGTATCATTTTTTGGATTCCACATAAAAGTAATATCATATGATATGTCTTTCTCTTCCTGACTTACTTCACTAAGTATGATAATCTCCATGTCAATTCATGCTGCTGCAAATGGTATTATTTCATCCTTTTTAATGGTTAATATTTTTAATGGCTGAGTAGTATTCCACACTGTGTGTACCACAACTTCTTTACCCATTCATCTGTCAGTGGACATTTAGGTAGCCTTCATGTCTTGACTATTGTAAACAGTGCTAAAATGAACACTAGGGTGCAAGTACCCTTTCAGATCATGTTTTTTCTGGACATATAACTAGGAATGGGATTGCTAGATCATAAGGCAGCTCTATTTTTCTTTTTTTTTAAGAAACCTCCATACTGTATTCCATGAGAGCTATACAAATTTACATTCTCACCAAAAATGTCAGAAGTTTACCTTGGTTATCTTCTCTCAACACCCTCTCCAGCATTTATTTTTTGTAGCTTTTTTGTTGATGCCCATTTAGACTGGTGTGAGGTAATATTTCATTGTAGTTTTGATTTGCATTTCTTTAGTAGTTAGTGATGCTGAGCATCATTTCATGTGCCTCTTGGCTATCTATATTTCTTTGGAGAAATGTCAGTTCAGATCTTCTGTCCATTATGTTATTGGGTTGCTTGAATTTTTTGATATCGAGCTACATGAGCTGTTTGTAAATATTGGAGACTAATTCCTTGTCAGTTACTTTGTGAATGTTTTATCACATTCTGTGGCTTGTCTTTTGTTTTGCTTGTGGTTTTCTTTGCTGTACAAATGTTTTGTTGTTGTTGTTGAGTTAGGTCTCATTTGTTTATCTTTATTTCCATTACTCTAGAAGATAGATTGAAAAGGATATTGTTGTGACTTGTGTCAAAGAGTGTTCCGCCTATGTTTTCCTCTAAAACTTTTACAGTATTCAGCCTTATATTTAGGTCTGTAATCCATTTTGTGTTTATTTTTGTGTATGGTGTTAAAGAATGTTCTAGTTTCATTTTTTTTCTACTTGTAGCTGTCCAGTTTCTGAGCATCATTTATTGAAGAGACTGTCTTTTCCTCATTGTATAGTCTAGCCTCCTCTGCTATGGATTAATTGATCATAGGTGTGTGGATTTATTTCTGGGCTTTCTATTCTGCTCCATTGACCCTTATATATGTTTTTGTGCCTATTTAGATGACTATTTTGATGACTGTTCACTTCAGTCACTCAGTCGTGTCCGACTCTTTGTGACCCCATGAATTTCAGCACGCCAGGCCTCCCTGTCCATCACCAACACCCGGAGTTCACTCAGACTCATGTCCATTGAGTCAGTGATGCCATCCAGCCATCTCATCCTCTGTCCTCCCCTTCCCCTCCTGCCCCCAAATCCTTCTCAGCATCAGAGTCTTTTCCAATGAGTCAACTCTTCACATGAGGTGGCCAAAGTACTGGAGTTTCAGCTTTAGCATCAGTCCTTCCAAAGAACACCCAGGACTGATCTCATTTAGAATGGACTGGTTGGATCTCTTTGCAGTCCAAGGGACTCTCAAGAGTCTTATCCAATACCACAGTTCAAAAGCATCAATTCTTTGGGGCTCAGCTTTCTTCACAGTTGAACTTTCACATCCATACATGACCACTGGAAAAACTATAACCTTGACTAGATGGGCCTTTGTTGGCAAAGTAATATCTCTGCTTTTGAATATGCTATCTAGGTTGGTCATATATTTCTTTCCAAGGAGTTAGCATCTTTTAGTTTCATGGCTGCAATCACCATCTTCAGTGATTTATATATTTCTGTGTGTGTGTATGTGTGTATGGGGTGTGCTGTGTTCTGTATTTACTATCAGAGGAACAACACTGTATAAGATCACTGTCTCTGGAGTCATACTCCCTAAATTTATATTCCAACGTAGCCATTTCCTATTTTCTGTGATTTTGAGTAAGGTACATTAACTCTCTGGGCTTCAGTTACTTCATCTGTGGATTTCATAGAATAATATTTTCTTCTATGTTATAGTAAGCATTAACTGAGACATATCAGGTGCTTTAACACTACAGCAAAATAAAATAACACATAATGACAAATAAGTTTGTGTTTATGAGTTAAATGTTAGCACTTAGTAGTAATACTGATTACTTCTGTGATCTCAGACCAAGCTTTCAGAAATCTACCAAACTCCACTTTTTCCGTCACATCCATTCTCTGTCTCTACAGGAGAGTGGGCATGCAGAATAATGTTTGCCCCAAACCCAAAAACTGGGAATTTAAAAATTCCTCTAAAAATACAATCTATGAATACTCAATTCTACTTCTATACCCCCTGTTATTTGATAGGTCCATAGTGAGAAATAAGTTTTAGATTATTATTTACTATAGAATTTAAAATCTACAAGTGAAGTGATGGAAAGTTTTAGAAACAAATGAGACAAATGATTTTCATATGTATAAAAGCTACTCAGTATTTTTATGTTGTCAAAGAACTAAGTCTCAATAATTCAAATGACATAATCTCACATTGTTTTAGTAAAACATAAATTTTGATTTTTGAAATCGTAACTGTATATTCATAGTAGTCTTGTGTTTGAGAAATGTTATCAGCCAGCATATTTTGTAATCTGGATAATAATTTTTTTGGAAATGAGCATTGATGCAGCAATAAATGTTTTTAAGCCTACTAATAGCATCCTGTTCAGTTCAGTCGGTCAGTCGTGTCCGACTCTTTAATCGCAGCACGCCAGGCCTCCCTGTTCATTACCATCTCTCAGAGTTCACTCAGACTCATGTCCATCGAGTCCATGATGCCCTCCAGCCATCTCATCCTCTGTAGTCCCCTTCTCTCCTGCCCCCAATCCCTCCCAGCATCAGAGTCTTTTCCAATGAGTCAACTCTTTGCATGAGGTGGCCAAAGTACTGAAGTTTCAGCTTTACCATCATTCCTTCCAAAGAAATCCCAGGGTTGATCTCCTTCAGAATGGACTGGTTGGATCTCCTTGCAGTCCAAGGGACTCTCAAGAGTCTTCTCCAACACCACAATTCAAAAGCATCCATTCTTTGGCGCTCAGCCTTCTTCACAGTCCAACTCTCACATCCATACATCACCACAGGAAAAACATTAGCCTTGACTAGATGGACCTTAGTCGGCAAAGTAATGTCTCTGCTTTGGAATATGCTATCTAGGTTGGTCATAACTTTTCTTCCAAGGAGTAAGCGTCTTTTAATTTCATGGCTGCAATCACCATCTGCAGTGATTTTGGAGCCCCCAAAATAAAGTCTGACACTGTTTCCACCTTTTCCCCATCTATTTCCCATGAAGTGATGGGACCGGATGCCATGATCTTCGTTTTCCGAATGTTGAGCTTTAAGCCAACTTTTTCACTCTCCTCTTTCACTTTCATCAAGAGGCTTTTAGCTCCTCTTCACTTTCTGCCATAAGAGTGGTGTTATCTGCATATCTGAGGTTATTGATATTTCTCCCAGCAATACTAATTTTCTACTAATTTTGTTTGATTGCAATCAATCATCAAGTGTTTCTATAAAACTTCTTTTGTTCAGTTGCTAAATCTTGTCAAACTCTTTGTAACTCCACAGACTGTGAAAGAAATAAAGAGAAGTCATTCAGTCGTGTCCAACTCTTGTGACCCCATGGACTGTAGCTACCAGGCTCCTCCATCCATGGGATTTTCCAGGCAAGAATACTGGAGTGACTTGCCATTTCCTTCTCCAGGAGATCTTCCCAACCCAGGGATTGAATGCAGGTCTCTCGCATTGTAGGCAGATGCTTTACCAGAAGTCATATCTTCTGTCCTCCACTTTCTCTAAGAATTTGCTCAAGTTCATCGCCATTGAGTCAGTTCAGTTTAGTTCAGTCATTCAGTTGTGTCCGACTCTTTCTGACTCCATGGACTGCAGCACACCAGGCTTCTTGGTCCATCACCAGCTCCCAGAGTTTTCTCAAACTCATGTCCTTCAAGTTGGTGATGCCATCCGGCCATCTCATCTCTGTTGTCCCTTTCTCCTCCTGCCTTTATTTTTCCCAGCCTCAGGTTCTTTTCTAATGAGTTAGCTCTTCACATCAGCTGGCCAAATATTGGAGCTTCAGCATCAGTCCTTCCAATGAATATTCAGGACTGATTTTTTTCTAGGATTGACTGGTTTGATCTCCTTGCAGTCCAAGGGACTCTCAAGAGTCTTCTCCAACACCACAGTTCAAAAGCATCAATTCTTCAGTGCTCAGCTTTCTTTATAGTCTAACTCTCATATCTGTACATGACTACAGGAAAAACCATGCTGTTGCTGCTAAGTCACTTCACTCCTGTTTGACTCTGTGCAACCCAATGGATGGCAGCCTGCTAGGATCTGCCGTCCCTGGGATTCTCCAGGCAAGAACACTGGAGTAGGTTGCCATTTCCTTCTCCAATGCATGAAAATGAAAGTGAAGTTGCTCAGTCGTGTCCGACACTTCACAACCCCATGGACTGCAGTCTACCAGGCTCCTCCATCCATGGAATTTTCCAGGCAAGATTACTGGAATGGGGTGCCATTGCCTTCTCTATAGCTTTGAATATATGGACTTTGTTGGCAAAATAATGTCTCTCCTTTTTAATACACTGTCTAGGCTGGTCATAGCTTTTTCCCAGAAAGAAGCATTTTTAAATTTCATGGCTACACTCAATCTGCAGTGATTTTGAAGCCCAAGAAAATAAAGTCTGTCACTGTTTCTGTTTTTTTCCCCCATCTATTTGCAATGAAATGATGGGATCAGATGCCATGATCTTTGTTTTCTGAATGTTGAGTTTTAAACAAGCTTTATCACTCTCCTGTTTCACCTTCATCAAGAGGCTCTTTAGTTCCTTTTCTCTTTCTACCATAAGGGGGTGTCATCTGCATATCTGAGGTTATTGATATCTCTCCAGCAATCTTGATTCCAGCTTGTGCTTCATCCAGCCCAGCACTTTGCCTGATGAACTCTCCATATAAGTTAAATAAGTAGGGTGACAGTATACAGCCTTGATGTACTCCTTTCCCAATTTGGAATCAGTCCATTATACCATGTTCACATCTAACTGTTGCTTCTTGATCTGATTGTAGATTCTCAGGAGGCAGGTAAGGTGGTCTGATATTCCTATCCCTTTAAGAATTTTCCATAGTTTTTTCTGATCCACAGAGTCAAAGGCTTTAGCATAATCAACTGAGTCATTTATGCTATCTAACCATCTTATCCTCTGTCATCCCCTTCTCCCACCTTCAATCTTTCCCAACATCAGGGTCTTTTTCAATGAGTCATCTCGTCACATCAGGTGGCCAACATATTGGAGCATCAGCATCAGTTCTTGCAATGGATATTCAGAGTTGATTTTCTTTAGGATTGACTGGCTTGGTATCCTTGCTCTCCAAGGGAATCTCAAGAGTCTTCTCCAGCACCGCAATAACATCAATTCCTCTGTGCTCAGCTTTCTCTATGGCCCAATTCTATGACTACTAGAAAAATCATAGCTTTGACTATACAGGCCTTTTTAGGCAAAGTGATGTCTATGCTTTTCAATATCCTTTCTAGGTTTCTCATTGTCTTCCTTCCAAGGAGCACGTGTCTTTTAATTTCATGGCTGCAATCATTGTCTGTAGTGATTTTGGAGCTCAATAAAATAAAATCTGTCACTACTTTCATTTGTTTCCACTATTTGCCATGAAGTGATGACACAGGATGACATGATCTTCATTTTTTAAATGTTGCATTTCAAGTCAGCCTTTCCCTCTCTTATTTCATCCTCATCAAGAGGCTCTTTAGTTTCTCTTTGATTTCTGTCAGCAAAGTGTTATTATCTGCATATCTGATGTTATTGATATTTCTCCTCAAAGTCTTGACTCCAGCTTGGAATTAATCCAGCCCAGCATCTTTCATGATGTACTCAGCATAGGAGTTAACTAAGCAGGGTGACAACATATTGCCTTGTTGTACTCCTTTCCCAATTTTGAACCAGTCAGTTGTTCTGTGTCTGGTTCTAACTGTTCTTTCTTGACTCACATACAGGTTTCTTAGGAGACAGGTAAGGTGGTCTGGTACTCCCATTTCTTTAAGAATTTTCCACAGTTTGTGTGATCCATACAGTCAAAGGCTTTAATGCATACAATTCATAAGTAGATGTTTTTCTGGAATTCCCTAGCTATCTCCCATGACCTAACAAATGTTGGCTATTTGATTTCTGGTTCTTCTGCCTATTCTAAACCGAGCTTGTTCATCTAGAAGTTCCTGGTTTATGTACTACTGATGCATAGTTTGAAGGATTTTGAGCACAATTTTGCTAGCATGTGACATGAGCACTATTGTACTGACACTTTCCAGTCCTGTGGACACTGCTGAGCTTGCCAAATTTGCTGGCATACTGAGTGAAGCATTTTAATAGCATCATCTTTTAGGATTTTAAATAGCTCAACTGGAATTCTATCACCTCCACTAGTAATGCTTCCTAAGGCCCACTTGATTTCATATTTCAGGATGTCTGACTGTAGGTGAGTGACCACACCATTTTGGTTATCCAGGTAGTTAAGACCTTTCTTGCATATTCTTCTGTGTATTCTTGCTACCTTTTCTTAATCTCTTCTGCTTCTGTTAGATCCTTACCATTTCTGTCTTTTATTGTGCCCATCCTTGCATGAAATTATTCCCTTGATACCTCTAGTTTTCTTGAAGTGATCTCTAGTCTTTCCCATTCTATTTTTTCCCCCTCTGTTTCTTTGCATTGTTCATTCAAGAAGAGCTTCTCATCTCTCCTTGCTCTTCTCTAGAAGTCTGCCTTCAACTGGTAACTACCATATCCTTAAAAGTGTGTCTGATAGCATGAGGGCACTGGTGAAGCAGGTGGCACAGGATCAATCCACATGGAGCTAGATTTGTAATTGGGAGAAAGGTAAGACTGATGCATGTACATTCTTTTTTGTGCACCTGTACTGCTCTGCATGATGGGGATTTCACAGTTTATAAAACAGACTAAATAGATGATGGTGCTTGTATTGTGGCGAGTTGGTAGGATAAAAACCTGAATATCCCCTACCACATGGGGATAGGGTTTGTGGAGAAAACTAACCTATAAAGGCTACCATGGGAACAGGACTGAGGACGTTTTGATTTTCAATAGGGTGATTAGGAATTTACATTTGAAAAAGATTTGAAGAATGTGAGGAAACCAACAGCAAGTAAAAGATTCTAGGTTGGGCAGAAAATAGAAAACACAAAAGCTCAAGATGTAGAACTTGGAAATTCTGGGAAAACAAGGTGAACATACAAACTAGACTTGAGTGGGTGAAAGGAAGTCTAAGTGGGATATGATTCAGAAGAGGCCATATCACATGTCTCTTTGGACATTTTAGGACTTTGGGTTTTACTAAGTTAAGGAGTCTCTGAAGGGTGTTACAAAGAAGAGGGATCTGATGATCTGATGATATGCTCTAACTCCATAGTTTTTATGATTTTAAGGCTTATTGTGTTGAGAAAAACCTTGCCTTTCTCCCAACCCCCTACTGACAGCCTAATATAGGAAACACAAAGACCAATGATGGTATCTTGAGAGTCATAGCTAAAGATATAAACATAATCAATCTGGATCTGTTTTTATGATCAAGTTGATAGTATTCATTGCTGGATTTGTTACTGGACAGGAAAGAAGGAGCAGACTCAATGATAATGACAAGGTTGATAGGTAGACCTGAAAAAATGAGATTTTGTAGTTCACTGAGATAGGAAAAGCTGGTGGACAAGCTTTTGAGAGGCATATTGTGAAGAGTTTAATCTGAGTCATGTTAAGTTTAGCTGCAGGTTTTCCATCAAAGTGAAGATGTAAAGTAAATATCGTGCATATATTTCAATAGGCTGGTATTTAGGGAAAAGATCAGGGTTGGAGATAAACAGGCACACTTCCTTTTACTGAACTTTGCTTTATTGCACTTCACAGACATTGGATTTTTGTAGGAATTGAAGGTTTGTGGCAACCCTGCCTGCAGCAAATCTATCAGGACCATATTTTTTCTAATAGCATTTGCTTACTTCCTATATCAGTGTCACATTTTGTTAATTCTTGCAATATTTCAGATTTTTTAATTATATTTGTTATGCTGACATTACTGTTATAATTGTTTGGGAGCACCATGAGTCATGCCCATATAAGACAGCAAATTTAATTGATAAATGTGTGTGTTCTGACTATTCCACTGACTACTGAGTTCCCTCTCCTTAGGCCTCCCTATTTCTGAGATACAACAATATTGAAATTAGGCACATTACAATAATCCTATAATGGTCTCTAAGTGTTTAAATACAAGGAAGGATAATATATCTCTCACTTTAAATCAAAAGCTAGAAATGATTAAGCTTAATTAGGAAGGCATGTTAAAAGCTGCAACAGGCCCAAAGCTAGGCCTCTTGTGCCAAACAGTCAAGTTGGGCAAGTAAAGGAAAATTTCCTAAAGGAAATCAAAAGTGCTACTCCAGTGAGCACACAAATCATAAAATAAATGTCTTCATTATTGAGATGGAGACCATTTTAGTGGTCTAGATAGAATATCAAACCAGCCACAACCATCCCTTAAGCCACAGCATAACCCAAAGCCAGGCCTTAGTTCTCTTCACTTCTATGAAGGTTTAGAGAGTTGAGGAAACTACATAAGAAAAGGTTGAAACTAGCAGAGGTTGGTTCCTGAAGTTTAAGGAAATAAACTGTCTCTATAATATCAAATTTCAAGGTGAAACAGCAAGTGCTGATGTAGAAACCACAGCAAGTATCCAGAAGTTCTAGTTAAGGCCATTAACAAAGGTGGTTATAGTAAACAACAGGTTTTCAATGCAGACAAAATATCCTTCTATTGGAAGATGCTATCTAGGACTTTCATAGCCAGAAAGGAGATGTCAATGCCTGGCTTCGAAACTGAAAGGAAAGAATGACTTTCTTATTAGTGGCTAATGCACTGGTGACTAGATTGAACCATGGTTTGTAGGATATTTGAAAATTCTAGGGCCCTTAAGAATTATGCTAAATCCACTCTGCCTGTAGTCTATCAGTGGAACAGCAAAGCTTGAATGACACTATCTGTTGATAGCATGGTTTGCTTAATATTTTAAGTCCATTACTGAGACCTACTGCTCAAAAAAAAATAATTGCTTTCAAAATATGACTCCTCTTTAACAATAAAACTGGACACTCAAGAGGTTTGCTGAAGATGTTTAATGAAATTAATGTTGTTTTTATGCCTGATAACAAAACATCCATTCTGCAACCCACGGATCAATGAGTAATTTTTACTTTCAAGTCTTATTATTTAATAAATACATTTTGTATTTATGTTGCCATAATTAGTGATTCTTCTGGTAGATCTGGGCAAAGTAAACTGAAAAAATTCTGGGAATCATTCTTCTAGCTGCCATAAAGAACATTTGTTATTCGTGGTAAGACATGACAATACCAACATTAACAGGAGTTTGAAAGCAGTTAATTCCAGTCCTTATTCATGACTTTGAAGGGTTCAAGACTTCAGCAGAGGAATTAACTGCAAATGCGTTAGAAATGGCAAGAAACTGGAGCCAGAAATGGAGCCTGAAAAAGTGACTGAATTGCTACAATATCATGTTAAAACTTGAATAGATCAGGGATTACTTTTTATGAATAAGTGAAGAAATTGGTTTGAGATGGAAGCTTTTCCTTGTGAAGATGCTGTGAAGACTGTTGAAATGACAGCAAATAGTCTAGACTATTACATAAACAGGTGCTTATGCAGAGAGAGGGTTTGAGAGGATTGACTTCAACTTTGAAGGAAATCCTGTGTATAAATGCTATCAAACACATTGCATGTTACGCAGAAATTGTTCATGAAAGGAAGAGACATTGTTCATGAAATGAAGATTTGGCAAACTTCATTGTTGCTTTAAGAAACTGCCCCAACCTTTCAGCTACTATCACCCTAATCAATCAGTAGCCATCAATACTGAGGCAAGATCCTTCACCAGCAAAAAAGATTGTGACTTGGGAAGCCTCAAATAATTGGTAGCATTTTTAGCAGTAGATTATCTTTTAATTAAGGTATGTACATTTTTAAGCATAATGCTTATGCCCATCTAATAAACTACAATACAGTATAAGCATAATTTTCATAATTACTATAAAACCAAAAAATCTGTGTGCTTTCCTTTATTGCAACATTTGATTTATTTCCATGATCTGAATCAAAACCCACAATATCTATGAGCTATGTCTATAAATTAAGCTGTGTCATTTCAGTGGTATTTAAAGCCATAAGACTGAATGGGGACACCAAGAGAGTGAGTATGAGTAGAGATGAAGAAGGAGTCCATGGATTTACCCTTGAGGAATTCTAAAGATACAAGTAAAGGGAGAAGAGGTAGAACAAAAAAGCAGACTGAGAAGGAGTAGGAATATTAATAGAAAGAAAATAATTTTGTTGTATAAGCAAGTAGGAGGTAGAAGCAATGGTAGGAGGTTGTGAAAGTGATGTGCCAACTGCTTTTTCTTTACCGGAAAACTGGAAACGAGGTTAGCAAATGAAGGAAAAGAAAGGTGTTTCAGGTTTAAGGAGAGAGGAAAATATAAGATACATTCTTTTAAGAAAGTAAGAAAGTAAGCAGATAGGTGGCATTCTTTTAAGAAAGTGAGTGGATAAGGCAGTTCAGTGTTACTACTGGAAAGCCTTAAAACCTGCTTCAGTTTTGTGAACAAGATTTTAAATCAAAGCCAGTCAGCATGATTGTGGTTTTCTCTAGTGGTGTTAATCTTCATGCATGCAGGCAAGATATTCTGGTTATTGATTAGTACTGAACAAACCACTTCAATACTTACTGGCTTAAAATTGCAGCAATCATTATTTTGCTCACAGATGTGAATTTAAGCAGAGGTCACAAAATATGGCTCATCTCTGCTTCGTGCAGCATCAGCTTTGGTAGTTCACATGGTGTAAAGGACCCATTGCCAAAGTGGCTTACTCAAGACTGGTAAGGGGTAACTCCTGCCAGGATCCCAGTGGGCCAATACTGCTGTATCAGTAGTTCATCTCCATGTAAGCTTTTCTACAGGATCACTTGGGCTTTCTCACAGCTTTGTAGCTGGTTTCCAAGAGCAAGTATTCTAAGAAATCTTGGGGAAAGATGCAAGGTGTCCTGTGGCTTGGTCTCAGAAGACCAGAAGAATGACACTGCTGTTGGGCAAGCAAACCACTCAGCTTCTCTCAAAAAAAGGGAAGAACATGGGGATCTCTTTACCACACACAGATTTAGCAGATGTTTGGGTTTAATCAGGTTTGAGGTTTTCCCAGAGGAGTACTATGAGGAAGATTAAGGCAAGAGTATATTCTCAGATTCTCAGAATAAATTATAATGGCAAATGGTGGAATTTAATAGAGGGAGGTAGGAAATAAACACAGAAGCAAGGTGATTGCCCATGAAAAATTGGTGGGATTCATGGTGTTTAGTTCCAAGGGAGGTGGAACAACTGCTGGAAAAGGATATTAATGGGATATAGCTAAGACATAGGATGTGATGGTTTTAGGGCTGGGTGCTTAAAATTGATATTGCAGATGGGTTCTAATGGTAATAACAACTCTATATTATGACCATGGGTATCAGTGGTTGATAAAAGAGGGAAAATTTTGTAAAGATAATAACATATAATGGAATGAGATTTGTGCTCTGAACTTTCAGGAGACTGAAATGAGAATTGTAAAGGGCAGAGAATATCTCTTATGGGAGGAAGACATAAATCTGTGTCCTTAAGAATTTGTAAGGGTGAACACTGGTTATAGGTAGCATAGTACAGGAATAAAAGTGGCATGTTGGTAGGAACGTGTTCTTAAACAGTGGAAGGTATCTATGCTGAGAAAAGACAACTTGGAGAGTACTAAAAGTCAGCAAGAGGTGTTTTGGTTTTAGGAAATCAAATATAAGACACGGACCATTTCTTAGCAGAATAGCTTGTTGAAATTGACTTCTATGAAAGTTAGACTGATATGGTTAAGATAACAGCTATTAATAGACACAACCTATGGCTAAAAGAATTTAAAAAAAAAAAAGGCTTTCAAAAATTCAAGTGTGAGGTGCTGAACATCTATAAAGTAATGAAGTAGTGATGTAGAGAAATCATGTTTGAATATAACTATTGACTGAATATGAGGCTAAATTCAAAACAAAGAGTAAAAAGTACTTAATGTTCAAAATTTTAATTGACCAGGGAAATGGCAATGTAATTTGACAGCTATAAGGAACTTGGTAAGGAAAATTTTCTGGAATATGTGTAGTTTGAAAAGTTGTGTTGTTGTGGCAAAAAAAAAAAAAAAACACTTCAAATTTGCAGTGTATTTATCAAAATTAACTGTGCACTGAGTTTTGATTTGCTTATTTATCCCATGTTATTTAGAAACTAATCAAGGCAGCTAATAAAAATCTGCTATATGAAAGATGTTATTTGGCTGACGTAGAGTAAATAAAAGTAAACTATGTGTATATTCTGCTCAAGGAATTCCTAAGTGAAGATATTTAGAAGGTGTTTGGAGGTGTTCACATTTAAAACATCAGTTATCCAATTATCTTGGAGAAGGAAATGGCAACTCACACCAGTAATTTGTCTGGAGAATTCCGTGGACAGAGGAACCTGGTGGGCTACAGTCCATGGAGGTCTCAAAGAGTCAGACTCAACTGAGCAACTAACACTTTCACTGGGCTTCCCTTTTAGTTCAGCTGGTAAATATCTGCCTGCAAATCAGGAGAACCCGGTTCGATCTCTGGGTCAGGACGATCCCCTGGAGAAAGGGATAGGTTACCCACTCTAGTATTCTTGGGCTTCCCTGGTGGCTCAGACAGTAGAGAATCTGCCTGCAATGTGGGAAACCTGGGTTTGATCCCCGGGTTGGAAAAAATCCTCTGGAGGAGGGCATGGCAACCCACTCCAATATTCTTGCCTGGAGAATCCCCAAGGACAGAGGAGCCTGGTGGGCTACATTTCATGGGGTCACAAAGAGTCGGACACCACTGAGTGACTAAGCACAGCATGCTATATATTATCAGATATTCAATAATATATTATTATCAGATATATTATCAGATATTCAACACAGTTTTCTGTTAGTGTATGCCAGGGATTATGCCATGCACTGAATATTAAAAAGCAGCACAAAGACAGATACAGTTTCTGCCCTCATGAAGCTTACAGTTTAATTAGGGAGGGGTATTTCATTATTTTCAAGATGCAATTATACACACACACACAATACATAAACAGGAGAAACAGAGAGTGTTGCCACTGCTTGCTTTATGGAATATGACCTTGTAGAAGAGGAAGAAAAGAGCTGTGAGACAAATCAGAAATAAAGAGTACTTGCACAGTCTGGTGGCAGGAAAGTCACAGTGGGCTCAGGGATTGAAGGGGAGCAAGCAAGGCTGAGAGCAGGAAGCAGTGATGATCCTATTTCCAGAAGCCAAAGCAACTAGAAGGAGACAGACCTGAAAGGTCTTACAGTGTTATCTTTAGAGCAATGGGAAGTTACTGAATTGTCTTAATTATGGGTTAATATGGTAATATTTGTTTTCAGTTAGTATGTGAATTGAAAGGAATGAACAGAGAAAGAGAGAGACGGAAATATGGTCATAGCAATAGAAACAGAGTAGATGAGAAATGTTTACCAAAAATAAAAAAGGACTTCTGTAAGGATTGGTTATATCCCATTTAATTAGATCTTAGTTATAGATGGATGCTTACCAAAAGTGTCTAAAATTGGAATTTTTCATTCATCTAAAATTTTGTCACTATACGTTCTATAATAGGTCAGCAAGATGTATAGGGCAATAAAAGTAGTAATTCTAAAAAGATAAATGAAAAGAATGCCCATATAGACAAACTAAATTTGGTGTGAACCTAGCATGGAATGTTTTTGGAGTTTCCAAGCATGTTCGCATATAATAGGACAAAGGTATTAGGAACAAAGCAGATTTGTTGAGCATACAACTTAGTGATAATGCTCTGAGAATATGTTGCCTTGGATATGAATAAAAACATTTAACAGTTTTTGAGTGCTTACCATACTCAAGGTAAGAATTTAGAACTTTTCAAGGATTTTATTACTTAATTTTCACAGCAACCCAAGGCAGCAGGAACTATTATGTTCTCTTTCCTACAAATAATAAACCAAGGTCTAAAGATGTTCTTTGGTTTCCTCAAAGTGACACAATTAATTGTAGTAAATCCTGAGTTCAGGAATTAGACCCAGGTAGTTTGACTTTCCCATGTACATTGAAACATTGGTTACAAGATGAGGCATATGACTGTAGCAGAAGAAACTCATTCACACAGTGTTGGCTAATCCACACCTACTTGCTTCCAGCCCTAGCAGTAGGAATGGAAACGCAACTTTTGGGGTGACAAAATACTGGTGCTCATGAGTTTTACCATATAATTCTTCATCTTGACTTCTGAAGATTTTAGTTATTTACCTTGAGTTGTTTTGCTGTAAGGCTATGGATTGTGGTACCACGGAACAATGTGAGATTTTAAGTAGCATGTAAGTGGCATGTGCTGCTGCTGTTGCTGCTAAGTCGCTTTAGTCATGTCCTACTGTGCGACCCCATAGACGGCAGCCCACCAGGCTCCGCCGTCCCTGGGATTCTTCAGGCAAGAATACTGGAGTGGGGTGCCATTTCCTTCTCCAGTGCATGAAAGTGAAAAGTGAAAGTGAAGTCGCTCAGTCATGTTCAACTCTTAGCGACCCCATGGACTGCAGCCGACCAGGGTCCTCTGTCCATGGGATTTTCCAGGCATGTACTACCATCTTAATGTAACTGTATATATTCTATTTCATAATGCAATTGACTGAAGGTTGTGGTGTTTTGGCTCATATTTTAGCCAGCATAAATATACACTACTTACTTTTTCCAGACTCTAGAGCAACATCAAACTAAAGTGTATTTCATTTTGTTTAGTTTCTCTGAAACTCCCTTGTTGCTGTTAATAATCATTATTACCCTCTTAGCTCTATGATCAGCTAGTAAATTTCACCAGATGATCAAACTGGGCAAGTGGAATAAATAGTAATCTTAGTTAACGTTTACACTACACTACACTATTCTTTCAACTCCTTAAGCCTGTACTGTGTGAGAAATTATGTCCTCCATGTACCACTGCTGTATAATACATCTTTGAAAAACAAAACTCTGCAGCCTGTGCTGATATGCTAGCATAGGCTTTCAATGTATTTTCAGTATTATAACATTTAAAACACCAGTGCAAAGAAAAATTGCATAGAATATAGTTTTCCATTGTAGGAGCATATTTTAAGAAACTTTTAATATTAAGCGTAAAATGCAGCAAAATCTAAGAGTGGGTGACAGGAAGGAAACTGACACGTTTAATATTAGGCTGGTGCTGAGGTAGATCCCTCCTGTAGTAGTATACAGAACTGAAATACATTTGTACATCCAGATGATAATGCAAGATTACGTTGCTGGTTACTATAGCCACAATGTACAAAGACATGAGAATTTAGAATAAATGGTCTGCCTTTATATATAGAATCTGCCTGCAATGCAGGAACTTGAGTTTGATCCCTGGGTTGGGAAGATCCCTTGGAGAAGGGAACAGTTACCCACTTTGGTACTCTGGCCTGGAGAATTCCATGGACTGTATAGTCCATGGGGTTGCAAAGTTGGACACAACTGAGTGACTCTCATTTACTTAATTTTAAAATATTGCATTCTAAAATATTGGTTTACCTCCTGCTCCCTCTGTAAGCCTTTGTTGGGTATAATCTTCAAGTATTTCTTTCCCAAAGTTATACACATTGTGGGCAACCTTCCAATTTCCCCCAACCATTTCTACTTAGCATCAACATCTGGTTTGTTTTAAAGGTATTGTCCATGGCTATTCAAGTGTAAAAATAAGTATTTCTTCTTTTGTTTCTAAAATTGGAGGATAATTGTTTGACAAGGTTGTATTGGTTTCTGCCATACATCAACATGAATCAGCCATAGGTACGCATATGTCCCCACCCTCTTGAACCTTCCTCCTGCTTCCCACTCCATCCTATCCACCTAGGTTGTCACAGAGCACCAGGTTGAGCTCCCTTTGTAAAAGTAACTATTTTTAATCCAAGTGGTAACATAAGATAAAATCTTTTATACATTCAGGATATGTTTTTGCAGCACCAGCTAAGCGTCCACTGAGTGTCTTATGACTGTCTCATGTCATATTCACAATATATCTGTGAACAAAACACACAATCCATGTTCTTATGGAGTTTACACTTTAGTGGGACTACACATTTTAAAAAAAGGCAGAATAAGATAAAGCATATCAGTGTAAATACTATAAAGTGCTATAAAGAAAAATAAAATTAAGGGGACAGAGAATTAGAGGCTTGCTCCCTTGAAGAAAAGCTATGACCAACCTAGACAGCATATTAAAAAGCAGAGACATTACTTTACCAGCAAAGGTCCATCTAGTCAAAGCTATGGTTTTTCCAGCAGTCATGTATGAATGTGAGAGTTGGACTATAAAGAAAGCTGAGCCTCGAAGAATTGATGCTTCTGAACTGTGGTGTTGTAGAAGGTTCTTGGAGTCCCTTAGACTGCAAAAGATCCAACCAATTAATCATAAAGGAAATAAGTCCTGAATATTCATTGGAAGGAGTAATGCTAAACCTGAAACTCCAATACTTTGGCCACCTGATGTGAAGAACTGACTCACTGGAAAAGACTGATGCTGGGAAAGATTGAAGGCAGGGGGAGAAGGGGATAGAAGAAGTTGAGAGAGCTGGATGGCATCACTGACATGATGGACATGAGTTTGAATAGGCTCCAGGAGTTGGTGATACACAGGAGAGCCTGGTGTGCTGCAGTCCATGGTGTTGCAAAGAGTCAAACATGACTGAGTGACTGAACTGAACTGAATTAGAGGCAGAAGGATAATACTTTTTATACTGATTTCCATGAAGTCCACTCTGATATGGTGATATTTAGAAAAAGATTGGAATGCCATATGTATATGGGAATAAAGTTTTTGAGCCAAAGCAAATCAACTTAGCCAAGATTCTATGGGTTTTTTTTCCCAAACAAAAGCAGTAAGGAAAGTGAAAATGTTAATCACTCAATCCTGTTGGACTCCTTGAGACCCCATGGGGTCCTCTGTCCACGAAATTCTCCAGGCAAGAATACTGGAGTAGGTAGCCATTCCCTTCTCCAGAGGATCTTCACAACCCAAGGACTGAACCCAGGTCTCCTGCACTGCAGAAGAATTCTTCACTGTCTGAGCCACCAGCGAAGCCCAACAGTAACAGTAACAATTACCCAATTTTTCATGTCAGGCATGTGAAAAATACTATTTTCCCATTATATGAAACCTTATGCATGTACTTAGAGTACAGTAAGGGGGAAAAGGCTTCCGGGGAAAAAATTATGTTTCTGGTACTGGAAGCAGAGATAGATTAAGGAAAGACTATGTATTCTACCAGAAATCCTCAGTTCAAATCTTGTTTCAGACACTCACTCGCTGAGTGTGAGGTGGGGAAGTCACTTACCAGTCTGGCCTTTTCCCCTGATGTGTGAAATACTCAAACCTTATTTGCCTCAGAAGTTTGTGCAAGGACTAAATGAGATAAAGCACTCAAAGTGCATTGCACTTTCCTTAGCAAACTGCAGACCATTTTTATAATTCCTCCTATTTTGTAACCCTGACTCAGATGTCCAGGTATTTAATGATAGATTAGCAAAACATGAGAGTGGTCAGTTATACACTGGAAATAACTTTGTGTTTCTCAGTTTAGCTTGCATTTCTAAACTGGAATTTTAGTTATAGTATATGCCTCACAGCTTCATCTCCAAAGCACTGTATGGATTCCAAAGAGAAACTGTATTTGAAAGTCCTTATTGTCTGAAATGGTCTGCTAACATCTTTACATTGGTATAAGTATCATTTCAGTTCAGGTCAGTCACTCAGTGTGTCCCACTCTTTGTGACCCCATGAATCACAGCATGCCAACCTTCCTATCCATCACCAACTCCTGGAGTTCACCCAAATTCATGTGCATCAACTCAGTGAAGCCACCCAGCCATCTCATCCTCTGTCATCCCCTTTTCCTCCTGCCCTCAATCCCTCTCAGCATCAGGGTCTTTTTCAATGAGTCAACTCTTTGTATGAGGTGGCCAAAGTATTGGATTTCAGCCTCAGCATCAATGAACACCCAGGACTGGTATCCTGTAGAATGGACTGCTTGGATCTCCTTGTAGTCCAAGGGACTATCAAGAGTCTTCTCCAGCACCACAGTTCAAAAGCATCAATTCTTTGGTGCTCAACTTTCTTCACAGTCCAACTTTCACATCCATACATGACCACTGCAAAAACCATAGCCTTGACTAGATGGACCTTTTTGGGCAAAGTAACATCTCTGCTTTTAAATATGCTGTCTAGGATGGTCATAATTTTCCTTCCAAGGAGTAAGCATCTTTTAATTTCATGGCTACAGTCACCATCTGCAGTGATTTTGGAGCCCCTCAAAATAAAAACTGAAACTGTTTCCCCATCTATTTCCCATGAAGTCATGGGACTGGATGCCATATCTAAGTTTTCTGAATGTTGAGCTTTAAGCCAACTTTTTCACTCTCCTCTCTCACATTCATCAAGAGACTTTTTAGTTCCTCTTCACTTTCTGCCATAGGGGTGGTGTCATCTGCACATCTGAGGTTATTGATATTTCTCCTGGCAATCTTGATTCCAGATTGTGTTTCTTCCACTCCAGCGTTTCTCATGATGCACTCTGCGTATAAGTTAAATAAGCAGGGTGACAATATACAGCCTTGACGTATTCCTTTTCCCATTTGGAACCAGTCTGTTGTTCCATGTCCAGTTCTAACTGTTGCTTCCTGACCTGCATGCAGATTTCTCAAGAGGCAGGTCAGGTGGTCTGGTATTCCCATCTCTTTCAGAATTTTCCACAGTTTATTGTGATCCACACAGTCAAAGGCTTTGGCATAGTCAATAAAGCAGAAATAGATGTTATTCTGGAACTCTCTTGCTTTTTCCATGATCCAGCAGATGTTGGCAATTTGTTCTCTGGTTCCTCTGCCTTTTCTAAAACCAGCTTGAACATCAGGAAGTTCAGGGTTCACATATTGCTGAAGCCTGGCTTGGAGAATTTTGAGCATTACTTTACTAGCATGTGAGATGAGTGCAATTGTGCAGTAGTTTGAACATTCTTTGGCACTGCCTTCCTTTGGGATTGGAATGAAAACTGACCTTTTCTAGTCCTGTGGCCAGTGCTGAGTTTTCCAAATTTGCTGGCATATTGAGTGCATCACTTTCACAGCACTGACTTTCAGGATTTGAAATAGCTCCACTGGAATTCCATCACCTCCACTAGCTTTGTTTGTAGTGATGCTTTCTAAAGCCCACTTGGCTTCACATTCCAGGATGTCTGGCTCTAGGTGAGTGATCACACCATCATGATTATCTTGGTCGTGAAGATCTTTTTGTACAGTTCTTCTGTGTATTCTTGCCACCCCTTCTTAATATCTTCTGCTTGTGTTAGGTCCATATCATTTCTGTCCTTTATCAAGCCCATCTTTGCATGAAATATTCCCTTGATATTTCTAATTTTCTTGAAGAGGTCTCTACTCTTTCCCATTCTGTTGTTTTCCTCTATATCTTTGCATTGATAGAATCATCTAAAAATTAAATACTATAAGGGCTAAATTCATCTTTTGAAATGTCTTTACTTTTTAAATATACCATTAGATTAAAATTTTTCTAACTCATACTTTAAATAGTACAAAAGTAAAATGAGCAGCTCTGCTCTGGAGAACACTAGTTTTTAGGTAACTAGCCTCTACTTTATAAGTGCTCAAGGCTCATGTGTGGATTCTAGTCATTGCAGTAGATTAACAGGACCTTGTTCATGTTTACAAATATATATATATATTATTATATATATTATATATACATATATATATATTATATATATATATTATTAACACATGAATCTCATTTCATATAACCACTGGTGAAATCAGGAGAGACTGAAAGTAATCAGGAACACTCACTGTATCATGTACTAGACCAATATATCTGACCCAATATCATAGGTCAGTTCTGAAAATCACTTACATGGATCCAGTTCAGAGTGATTACTGGCTTAAGGCAGTTAATAGTACATCAAGAACATGCTGCTGCTGCTGCTGCTGCTGAGTCACTTCATTCGTGTCCGAGTCTGTGTGATCCCGTAGATGGCAGCTCACTAGGCTCCCCCGTTCCTGGGATTCTCCAGGCAAGAACACTGGAGTAGGTTGCCATTTCCTTCTCCAGTGCATGAAAGTGAAAAGTGAAAACAAAGCCGCTCAGTTGTGTCCGACTCGCAGCGACCCCAGGGACTGCAGCCTAAGGGGCTCCTCTGCCCATGGGATTTTCCAGGCAAGAGTACTGGAGTGGGTTGCCAACTTCATGGGTCAATAGCTAACTTTTGTTAACCGTTTATATATATATATATATATATATATATATATATGGTATAAAGTTTCTATGTTTTGCTTTATGAAAGTTTGCTCCATTGACTTGACACTATGTTCCTGATCCAAGGACCACACATGGGCAGTGTGCTTAATGTGGAGAATGTTTATATTTACTCAAATTCATATTTAGCAATTTTTAAAGCTGTGCATTTTTAACCAGTTAGGCCAAGTTGGCCCAAATATCTCCAAAATCCTGTTTAATTCACAGATTAAATATCCTAGAAATCATCATAAATCTTGAGAATCATCAGGATCTTCTCTGTCAATTGACAAGCAAAATTTGCACAGTGAAATCATTTCAAATAATGTAATAATTTCCTTAGTTTTGCTTAAAAAATGTTACAAATATGTAAGTAGATATTGATGAAAAAATTTAACCACTTCAATGATGCTTCCAAGCATTTGAACAGCCTTTGACTGTGTGGATCACAATAAACTGTGGAAAATTCTGAAAGAGATGGAGATACCAGACCACCTTATCTGCCTCTTGAGAAATCTATATGCAGGTCAGGAAGCAACAGTTAGAACTGGACATGGAACAAGAGACTGGTTCCAAGTAGGAAAAGGAGTACGTCAAGGCTGTATATCATCACCCTGCTTATTTAACTTATATGCAGGGTACATCATGAGAAACGCTAGACTGGAAGAAGCACAAGCTGGAATCAAGATTGCCAGGAGAAATATCAATAACCTCAGATATGCAGAAGACACCACCCTTATGGCAGAAAGTGAACAGGACCTAAAAAGCCTCTTGACGAAAGTGAAAGAGGAGAGTGAAAATGTTGGCTTAAAGCTCAACATTCAGAAAATGAAGATCATGGCATCCAGTCCCATCACTTCATGAAAAAGAGATGGGGAAATAGTGTCAGACTTTATTTTATTGAGCTCCAAAATCACTGCAGATGGTGACTGCAGCCATGAAATTAAAAGATGCTTACATCTTGGCTATTGTAAATAGAGCTGCCATGAACACAGGTACATGTATCTTTTTGAATTAGAGTTTTTTTCTGGATGTATGCCTGGAGTAGGTTTTCTAGATCATAAGGTAATTCTGTTTTTAGTTTTCTTAGGAATCTCCATACAGTTTTCCACAGTGTCTGTACCAACTTACATTCCCACCAATAGTGTAGGAGAGTTCCCTTTTATTCACTGTCTCTCCAGCATTTGTTATTTGTAGAGTTGTTAATGATGGCCAGTGCAAGATGGTAGCTCATTTGTAGTTTTTATTTGCCTTCTCTAATAATTAGTGATAGTGAGCATTTCTTCACATGCCTCTTGGCCATTTATACTTCTTTGGAGCAATGCTTATTTAGGTCATCTGTCCATATTTCAATTAGGTTAGTTTTTATTCATTGAGTTGTATGAGCTATTCATACAGCCCTTATCAGTCATAAAATTTGCAAATATTTTCTCTTATTCCATAGATTGTGCTTTCATCTTACAGATATTGAAAAATCACTGCATCCCTGAGATAAATCCTGTTTAATCATGGTGTATGACTCTTTTAATGTGTTGTTAAAATTGTTTGCTAATATTTGTTGAGCATTTCTGCATCTATATTTATCACAGCTACTGACTTATAATTTTCTTTTTGATAGTTCTTTTGTCTGGTTTTGATATCAGGGTGATGCTGGCTCCAGAGAATGTCTTTGAGAGTGTTCCCTCCTTTTTAATCTATTAGAGGAATTAAAAAGGATCAGTATAAGTTCTTTGTATATTTGGTAGAATTCACCTATAAAGCATGCTCCTGGACTTTTGTTTGTAGGGAGTTTTTAAATTATAGATTCTATTTCGGTTTTAGTGATAAGTCTATTTAAATTATCTATTTATACTTGATCTGATTTTGTTGGACTGTATGTTTCTGGGGCTCCCCTGGTGGCTCAGATGGTAAAGAATCTGCCTGCAATGCAGCAGACCTGGGATTGATCCCTGGGTCCACGAGATCCCCTGGAGAAGGGAAGAGCAACCCACTCCAGTATTCTTGCCTGGAGAATTCCATGGACAGAGAAGTCAGATGGGATACAGTCCATGGGGCCACAAAGAGTTGAACATGACCAAGCAACTAAAACACATATGATGTTTCTAGAAGCTGTCCATTCTTCTAAATTGTTGAATTTGTGGCCATATAATTGTTTATCAGTCAGTTCAGTTGCTCAGTAGTGTCCAACTTTTCACAACCCCATGAATCACAGCATGCCAGGCCTCCCTGTCCATCACCAACTCCCTGAGTTCACTCAGACTCACGTCCATCGAGTCAGTGATGCCATCCAGTCATCTCATTCTCTATCGTCCCCTTCTCCTCCTGCCCCCAATCCCTCCCAGAATCAAAGTTTTTCCAGTGAGTCAACTCTTCGCATGAAGTGGCCAAAGTACTGGACTTTCAGCTTTAACATTATTCCTTCCAAAGAAATCACAGGGCCAATCTTCTTCCAGAATGGACTGGTTGGGTTTCCTTGCAGTCCAAGGGACTCTCAAGAGTCTTCTCCAACACCACAGTTCAAAAGCATCAATTCTTCAGCGCTCAGCCTTCTTCACAGTCCAACTCTCACATCCATACATGACCACTGGAAAAACCATAGCCTTGACTAGATGGACCTTTGTTGGCAAAGTGATGTCTCTGATTTTGAATATGCTGTCGAGGTTGGTCCTAACTTTTCTTCCAAGGAGTAAGCATCTTTTAATTTCATGGCTGCAATCACTATCTGCAGTGATTTTAGAGCCCCATAAAATAAAGTCTGACACTGTTTCCACTGTTTCCCCATCTATTTCCCATAAAGTGATGGGACCAGATGCCATGATCTTCTTTTTCTGAATGTTGAGCTTTAAGCCAACGTTTTCACTCTCCTCTTTTACTTTCATCAAGAGGCTTTTAGTTCCTCTTCACTTTCTGCCATAAGGGTGGTGTCATCTGCACATCTGAGGTTACTGATATTTCTCCCGGCAATCTTGATTCCAGTTTGTGTTTCTTCTAGTCCAGCATTTCACATGATGTACTCTGCATATAAGTCAAATAAGCAGGGTGACAGTATACAGCTTTGACGTACTCCTTTTCCTATTTGGAACCAGTCTGTTGTCCCATGTCCAGTTCTAACTGTTCCTTCCTGACCTGCATACAGATTTCTCAAGAGGCAGGTCAGGTGGTCTAGTATTCCCATCTCTCTCAGAATTTTCCACAGTTTATTGTGATCCACACAGTCAAAGGCTTTGGCATAGTCAATAAAGCAGAAATAGATGTTATTCTGGAACTCTCTTGCTTTTTCCATGATCCAGCAGATGTTGGCAATTTGTTCTCTGGTTCCTCTGCCTTTTCTAAAACCAGCTTGAACATTAGGGAGTTCACAGTTCACGTATTGCTGAAGCCTGGCTTGGAGAATTTTGAGCATTACTTTACTAGTATGTGAGATGAGTGCAGTTGTGCGGTGGTTTGAGCATTCTTTGACATTGCCTTTCTTTGGGATTGGGATGAAAACTGACCTTTTCCTGTCCTGTGGCCACTGCTGAGTTTTCCAAATTTGCTGGCATATTGAGTGCATCACTTTCACAGCATTGTCTTTCAGGATTTGAAATAGCTCCACTGGAATTCCATCACCTCCACTAGCTTTGTTCGTAGTGATGCTTTCTAAGGCCCACTTGACTTCACGTTCCAAGATGTCTGGCTCTAGATGAGTGATTACACCATCGTGATTATCCACGTCATGAAGATCTTTTTGTATAGTACTTCTGTGTATTCTTGCCACCTCTTAATATCTTCTGCTTCTGTTAGGTCATACCATTTCTGTCCTTTATCGAGCCCATCTTTGCATAAAATGTTCCCTTGGTATCTCTAATTTTCTTGAAGAGATCTCTAGTCTTTCCCATTCTGTTCTTTTCCTGTATTTCTTTGCATTGATCGCTGAAGAAGGCTTTCTTATCTCTTTTTGCTTTTCTTTGGAACTCTGCATTCAGAGTTATTGCTTTTTACCTCTCTTTTTTCACAGCTATTTGTAAGGCCTCCCCAGACAGCCATTTTACTTTTTTGCATTTCTTTTCCATGGGGATGATCTTGATCCCTGTCTCCGATACAATGTCAGGAACATCCATCCATAGTTCATCAGGCACTGTATCTATCAGATCTAGGCCCTTAAATCTACTTCTCTCTTCCACTGTATAATCATAGGGGATTTGATTTAGGTCATACCTGAATGATCTAGAGTTTTTCCCTAGTTTCTTCAGTTTAAGTTGAATTCGGCAATAAGTGGTTCATGATCTGAGCCACAGTCAGCTCCTGGTCTTGTTTTTGCTGACTGTATAGAGCTTCTCCATCTTTTGCTGCAAATAATATAATCAACCTGATTTTGGTGTTAATCATCTGGTGATGTCCATGTGTAGAGTCTTCTCTTGTGTTGTTGGAAGAGGGTGTTTGCTATGACCAGTGCATTTTCTTGGCAAAACTCTTCTAGACTTTGCCCTGCTTCATTCCGCATTCCAAGGCCAAATTTGCCTATTACTCCAGGTGTTTCTTGACTTCCTACTTTTGCATTCCAGTCCCCTATAATGAAAAGGACATCTTTTTGGTTGTAAATTCTAAAAAGTCTTGCAAGTCTTCATAATACCGTTCAACTTCAGCTTCTTCAGTGTTACTGCTTGGGGCATAGACTTGGATAACTGTGATATTGAATGCTTTGCCTTGGAGACAAACAGAGATCATTCTGTCATTTTTGAGATTGCACCCAAGTACTGCATTTCAGACTCTTTTGTTGACCATGAGGGCTACTCCATTTCTTCTGAGGGATTCCTTCCCGCAGTAGTAGATATAATGGTCATCTGAGTTAAATTCACCCATTCCGGTCCATTTTAGTTTCCTGATTCCTAGAATGTCAACGTTCACTCTTGCCATCTCTTGTTTGACCACTTCCAATTTGCCTTGATTCATGGACCCAACATTCCAGGTTTCTATGCAATATTGCTCTTTACAGCATCGGACCTTGCTTCTATCACCAGTCACATCCACAGCTGGGTATTGTTTTTGCTTTGGCTCCAACCCTTCATTCTTTCTGGAGTTATTTCTCCACTGATCTCCAGTAGCATATTGGGCACCTACCGACCTGGGGAGTTCCTCTTTCAGTATCCTATCATTTTGCCTTTTCAAACTGTTCATGGGGTTCTCAAGGCAAGAATATAGTATTTCCTCATTTATTTATTGTTTTGTTTTTCTGCGGTATTTGGTTGTTATGTCTACTTTTCATTTCTTATTTTGTTTATTTGGCTTTTCTCTTTTCTTCTTGGCGAGTCTAGTCAGAGATTTGTCAATCAATCTTGTTTAGCTTTCAAAGAACCAGTTCTTGGTTTTATTGATTTTTTTATACATTTTTTAAATCTGATTTACTCTCTGATCTTTTTTATTTCCTTCCTTCTGCTGACTTTAGGTTTTTTTGCCCTCTCCTTTTCTAATTCTTTTAAGTGGTAAGTTAGGTCATTTGAGATTTTCTATTTCGGTCTCAGTTTGTTTTATTTAAATAAGTTGTTTCATTTCTTTGGAAACCTATAGTAACTTTATCCTTGGCATTTTTACATTTTTCACAAAGATAGTTGAAGAAAATATATTTCATTGGATATTGGGCACTTGTTGAATCATTAACTGTAGGCTTCTAACTTTAGTTCATATTCTCTCCCCCTTTATCCTTCTGATATTGAATAATTCCTCCTCTGCTTTTCTCTCAATTTTCTTTTTCTAGCACTCCATATTTTTTTCCTCACAGTTTGTTAATCTTTCTGCTTTACATACTGGGACAGACTGCCTCCTCCTCTTTTTCCTCTTCTTTCTTTGTGTCAAATTTAAATCTAATCACCTAAGCATGTTTATTCTCAGATGCTTTTCTTACTTGTTATCTTCTTTCCTCTACAGTCAGCTTTTATGTTTATCTTGCTATTTCTCATTGAGGCTCTTAATTTTTTCAGATCTGAGGATCTTATTTTTCACACTTAAGAACAAAGAATGGTTAGCACATATGGTTTTCTCTGGCAAATTTATAAATGTACAAATAGTTCTATTTATGCCCCTCCCTTGAATAGACTGTAGTACTTGTGCGTTTGAGTAAGGTGTATATGTGCTAAGTCACTTCAATTGTGTTTGACTCTATGCAGCCAAATGGACTGTGGCCTGTCAGGCTCCTCTGTCCATGGGATTCTGCAGGCAAGAATAGTGGAGTCAATTGCCATCTGAACCCACATCTCTTGCATCCTTGCTTTGACAGGCAGGTTCTTTACCACTAACAACACCTGGTATCTGCGTAGATTTACTAAGCAAGGTGTGAGCTACATGTCACACATCAAAACAATCAGAGCTTTATTCAAGGTTTCAATATCCCCGTTAGTTTCTTACTGTATCTCTCATGAGATATCTCATTTAACTGCTTTAGTGAAAAGCATGCTGCTGTTGTTTCCCAAAAGACAAATTCTGGACTGTCTAGACTCTGTGTAAGGAGACTCAGTGCAACTTGGCACAACCATTCCAAATACTGACCCTTAAATTATTGCTTTCTCCCAGAGTTACTTCTTTCTCTCTCCATCTATCACCTCTGAGCCCAAGGACACTTCAGTGGTCTCATGGGAAAGCTGACTCATCTCTCGGAGATAGGAAACTTCTCATAGTAAATTCCACTCTATTTCTTGACTTACACACATCCCTTTATTTTTGGTCTTCCCTCTGAAATATCTATGATGATATCCACATGTCCTCTTTGGTTCTCTGCATTTATTCATTTTTTACATGTTGTGTCATTTTTAAAATATAGGCTTCAGAAGGAGAAAATTGTCCATTTTCAAGTATATCATCTTGAAAGTCAAGAATAGAGAGTTCAATGCTCAGGTTAAAAACAGCTCATTATCTTGAAATAATTCATTGATAACATGCATATTTAAAATTAATGATATATTTCTCTTCCTGAGAGAATTATGGCATCTTAAATCTCTTGCAAATAAGATAATAAAATTTAAGAGGAGGCTGAAAAATAGAAATTCTCCTTTAATATTTTCTTTTCATTTTAAACTGAGACATGCCTATAACCAATAAACAGATGTGATGACATGCTTATAACCAATGAATGGATGTGAAATTTAAAGTTCAAAGGCTGAGGCATGTTACAGGGCTAGGATATGAAGATCATAAAGATGAACTAAATGAGTGCATGTATGTGTGTGTGTGTGTGTGTGTGTGTGTGTGTGTGTGTGTATTTCCCCTCTGTTTTGAAAGCTAAAGACAATTTTATATTAAATGTTTAGCCAAGATTATGGAATTTATGAACAACTATGTTTCATTCTTTTACAGGAAGGTTTTTTTTACTGATGCATCAGTATATTGGCTTGTTACTCATCAGTTCTCTCATCCTGGGATATCCTTTTACTCCAGAATTTATAACATTATAGCTCTTATTCCTAAAGGGCTATGAAGAGTGCATCTTGATAGGCTCTTCTGTGCCACTGAATACTATTTGGATTTACATTTTTACATTGTAGTAAAAAGGGCCATTAACTCTTTATTGCAAACTCATTTGGTATACAGGTATTAATTTAATTATTCCTTTATCAGAAGCATGGTTGAAGGCAATTAAAAAGTTACTGATTTGACTTGTTTCTGGTATTTGCATATGTCTGATATTTTATTATAATCATAAATGGATTATAAATGATATGATCATATTATGTTGTATTATAATTAAGCTATAAATTCATTTGTACTTTTAGCAGTGATAATGTGATAAATTGTTGCTAAAAGTCATGGTCTTTAACAAAAGATACACATTTCTCTTTCAAAAAACTTATATATATGCCAACATTTTGTGATAATTTTCTAATTTTATCAAACATATAGTGGAAGTCATCAATATCTGTTCTTCAAGATTTGGAATTGTAATATTTTGAAGTAATGCCTGTGCAAAGTAACTTCTACATACGGGCTATTAAAATGTCAGACAAAACAAATTTTCTATACTTATAAAGGTTTATTTTCTCTGGAAATCATACATATATACAATTTGCATTATCTAGGGAGTCAGCAACTGAGGTTTTATTTTGCAGCAGTACAGTTGGAATGAAAACATGGAATGGTACATTCACTGGGTCAGCTATAATATAAGCTTGAGAGGAAATGTGTGACCCGAGATTGGGTGTATATATTTAGTTACTATAGATCTATGGTTATTATTCTGCTCTATGGCAATAATTTAAGGTTTCACCAGTTTTCCAATTGCATTTCACTTCTTAGAATTTATGTCAAAAGCGAAAGGTCATGATTTTTAGCTATTAATTTTTCCTCTCTGGAGAAACAATCCAACTATGTTTAGTTGGAAGAGCTGTTTCAAACTGTTGACTGTATAGTACTAAAATTTAGAATGTTGCAGTTTTTGCAACCAATCTCCCTTATTTAAGTTTCAGTGATAGATCTTTTTATTTTGTTTATCACCAAATAACAATGCAAACATGTCATGATGTGTGGTCATTGGAAGAGGCATTTGCTAAATTGATTTTGGGTCTAGGTCTTTAAAACTTATTAAAAGCATCTTATTGTTATGCACAGCTATAGAGGAAAAAAATAAGCTTTTTGTTTACATAGGATGAGACTAAGCCAGTCACTTTGTCTTCTTGATCATCAGTTGTTTGGTTAATCAGAAAAGCTATGTTATTACAGTTTTTTTGTAAACAGCAGTTTAGGAGAACAACTGTAAATGGTATTATGGGGAAATGTGTTACTGGAAATTGAAATTCCAATTTTAAAATTAGACAGGCATTTTATGTGTTTATCATATTAGAATAATTAAGTTTCTTTCACAGATTAGAATGTAAACTTTTAGCAAAAGTATACTCTTGCTATATTTTGGTAACACAAATGTTATTACAAAAGCACTGTAGGGTTTTGGGCTTTTCTGGATAATTATGAGTAAATGATCATTTTATAATGAAGTCATCTTCAGCTTGTGACTCTCAACTGATTTTTCCATCTGGTGTTTGTCATGTAAAGATGTCCAGTCAGCAGCATTAAGCAGTTTGAAAAATACCAACTGAGCTTCTATATTTACAGAGCCTTCTTATTTGATATAGTTTTTTCTAGATCTCTATTTGAAGGGCATTTTCTTCCCGGGATAGCAGAAAGAACGTTTGGTTTTTATTTCTAATTCACCTAAAAACTTGAATGAGTGCAATCACTTTCTGCTTATTCCTTGTTTATCTTGCAGAGAAAATATAACTACCAATTAAAACAAATTTGTTCCCTGAGTATTGTTGGGCTGTGCAAAAAAATGAGAGTATAAACCACAGGACATTTCTTTTTTAATCCCAATTTCTAAATTATCCTCTGATAATTTTCCAATAAGTATTTCCTCTCTCCTACTGCCACAATCTTACCTTTTTGAATCAAGCTTCTTCATGTACCAGAGAATTCCTTATAAAGCCCTTTTCATGTTTGAATCACTGTTTTGTACTTAAAATACACACTGGTTCCAGTTTCCAGAATCCTAGGAAAAAAGGCAGGGAGAGGGGGAAGCTTTATTGAATTAAATGTTCAAAAATGTGTTCTGTTAGAAGAATTTTCTTGAGGTGAGGTGAAGTCGCTCAGTCGTGTCAGACTCTTTGCGACCCCGTGGACTGTAACCTACTAGGCTTCTCTGTCCATGGGATTTTTCAGGCAAGAATACTGGAGTAGATTACCATTTCCTTCAGGGGATCTTCCTAACCCAGGGATCGAACCTGGGTCTCCCCATTGGAGGCAGATGATTTAACCTCTGAGCCACCTCTGGCATTTTCAGTTGCCAGGCCTGCCAGCCCTCAGAGGCATCCACCACACCCCTTTGGTCTGCTCTGTTCTGTCTTCAGTGGGGCCTGACTCCTGTAGGGTACCTTTCTTAGCTAACTCTTGACTAGGTTTCACCAGTGGCAAGCCTGCTGAAAGGTTGGAGGGCAGGAGTGTGGAAAGCAGAGTGACTTCATTTCTCTGACCTTAAATGTATCCCCCCAGTAGCATTGACCCATCTGTGGTTCATTGCTTACCAGCAGAGTCAGAAATGGTTTCAGCTTCCTCCATGTGAATGCAATCATGAGTTCCAATAACTTGCACGACCCCTTGTCCCTCAAGGGACACCTTCTGTTGTTGCTAAGGCCCCATGCTGGCCTCAGGAGGACCCTCCCCTGCATAGCCTCTGGGCCAGAATCTGTCCAAAGACCTAACCCACTCTCATGTTCTCTAAGCAGGTGATAGGGTGGGTACAGGGGGCGAGGCATCCCCCATCACTGGGGTTTGTGTTCTTATATGCGGTATGTGCATCTTCTGTAGATCCTGTGAGATCTGGCTTTGTCTGAGAAGTATGATAATGGTTCCAGGGCCTGGGGCCTGATTCTTCCACTTTCTGAGCCACCTCTACTGCTCAGGGTACCTCAATCTATCTTCTTTTTGTCCTTCAAACACACCTACTGTGCACACACAGCCACAGTAACAAAGTGCATTCTAAGAGCTCCAATTGTATCCTGATAGCCTTTCTGGAGACCCCACATTCTACTTACCTAGACCAGGCCCCTACTGAGACTTAAGCATCCCAATTAAAAGAATTTATTTAATATTTAATTTTATTGGAGTATAGTTGATTTACAATGTTGTGTTAGTTTCAGGTGTATAGCAAAATGTTTAAGTATATACATACACATGCATACATTCATTCTTTTTAGAAACTTTCCTCATATAGGTCATCATAGACCATTGAGTAGAGTTATCTGTGCTATAAAATAGGTCCTTGTTGGCCATCTATCTTATATATAGTGGTGTTGTATATTCATCCCAAGATCCTGATTTAGTCACTCCCCCAAATTTCCCCTCTGGTAAGCAAAAGTTTGTCTTTGATAATTAAACGTCTGTTTCTATTTTGTAAGTTCAGTTTTATCATTTTTTCAAGTTAGATTCCATATATGAGAGAGATCACATGATATGTCTTCCACTGTCAGAATGACTTCATTTAGTAAGATAATTTCTAGGTCCATCTGTGTTTCTGCAAATTACATTATCTCATTTTATGGCTTAGTAATATTCCTTTGCATATATGTACCATACCTTCTTTGTCCATTCCTCTGTCGATGGATATTTAGGTTGTTTCCCTGTGTTTGCTATTCTAAACAGCAGTGCAATGAACATTGGGTGCATAATCTTTTCAAATTATAGTTATCTCTAGATACGTGCCCAGGAGTAGGATTGTTGGGTCAAATGGTACCAAAATATCAAGTCCCATATCCATTGTTTAGGTGACCCACAAACTAGAAAATAATTATACCAAAAAGCCCTCCAACAGGACTTATCAGTCTGAACCCAGAAAAAGGCTTCCCAGACTGGGGATCTGGTAATGGGAAGAGGAGCCCCCCAGAGAATATGGATTTGAAGGCTAGCAGGGTTTGACTGCAGGATTTCCATCAGACTTGGAGAAACAGAAACTCCACTTTTGGAGGTCACACAAGGTCTCATGTGCACCAGGACCCAGGAATAAAAGCAGGGACATCATGAGAGACTATATACTACCTTCCAGTATTGTAAGATCTCCTGTGGAGATAGCTGTGGCTCATTCTGGGGACAAAGATCCTAGTGGCAGCAGTTCTGGCAGATATTCATTAGTGTGAGCTATTCTAATAGAGAAGTTTATAGCAATATAATCTTACCTCATACAATCTACCTTTACACTAAAGCAACTAGAGAAAGAAGAAAAACAAAACCCAAAGTCAGTATAAGGAAAGAAATGGTAAAGATCGGGGCAGAAATAAATGATATAGAGACAAAGATAACAATGGAAAAAAACTCAGTGAAACTCAAGCTGGTTCTTTGAAAAGTGAACAAAATTGATAAGCATTTAGCTAGACTCATCAAGAAAAAAAGACAGAGGGCTCAAGTCAATAAAATTGAAAATAGAAAAGAAGTTACAAAGGACACTAATGAAATATGCAGAAATGCATATAGAGCTTTTGACAAAATTTAACACCCATTTATGATAAACATCCTCCAGAAAGTGGACAAACAGGGAAGAAACATACCTCAACTCAATAAAGGCCATACATGACAAACATACAACTAACACCATACTCAGTGGTGAAAAGCTGAAAATATTTCCTCTAAGATCACAAAGAAGACAACTGTCAACTCTTGCCACTTTTATTCAACATAGTTCTGAAAGTCCTAGTGATAGCAATAAGAAAAATAAAAGGAATCCAAATTGGGAAAGAAATTGTCACTGTTTGCAGATTATGATAATATATATAAAAAAATCCCAAAAGATGCTACCAGAAAAATACTAGACTTGCTCAATGAATTTTGCAAATTTGTACGATACAAAATTAATATAGAAATCTATTGCATTTCCATACACTAACAATAGATTCAGAAAAGGAAATTAAGGAGACAATTCCATTTACTGTCACATCAAAAGAATAAAATACCTAGTAATAAAGTTACCTAAAGAGGCAAAAGACTTGTACAGTGAAAAATGTAAGATGCTGATAAAAGAAATTGAAGATGGCACAAACAGATGGAAAGCTATACCATGTTCTTCAATTGGAAAAATCAGTATTGTCAAATTGACTATAGTACCCAAGGCAATCTACAGATTCAATGCAATCCCTATTGAGTTACCAATGGCATTTTTTTTTCTTTTTCTTTTTTTAAAGAACTAGAACAAAAATCTTAAAATTTATAGAAACACAAAAGACCCCAAATAGCCAATGCAATCTCAAGAAAAAGAACAGAGCTGGAGGAATCATGCTCACATACTACGAATATACAGTCGTCAAATCAGTATGATACTGGCAGAAAAGCAGAAATATTGATCAGGATAGAATTCTCAAAAATAAACCCATGCACTTATGGTCAATTAATCTATGGCAAAGTAGACAAGACTATACAATGGAGAAAATACAGTCTCTCCAATAAATGATATTGGGAAAACTGGACAACTACAAAAAGAAAGAACAAAAAAAAGGTGATATCATTACTTATACGATTTAGTATATTTGAAGAAAAAGAAAAAATATATATATATATCTTACCTTGTTATTGCAAAGTCAAGAAATTCCTTCAGAAGGTTTTCATAAAAATAGTATGTTCTAATGTAGTTAATAAAGGTCTCAATAGCATCCTTACGGTTACTACCACAATGACTTTTTAGGGTTTTTTTCAAATAAAGAGCCTTTGTATCGACTATATTGGCTAATAGTGCGAAGCCAAAGTAAAGTTTGAATAAAATAGTCTTCTTAATCAGAATCTGCCAGATCTTCAAATCAAGGAACAAAGGCTATATGATGTTTAGAATAAGATTTGTATTTGTTGTAATGTTAGGTGAAATCTGATCTTTGATTTATTAATCACTTTTTATTTAAAGATTTTTCCTTACTTATTTCATCTCTTTCTCTTCCTTATTCCCCTTTATTATATCCTAACTTCCCAGCCTCCATTTTCATTTTCTTCCTACTTCATCCTTCCCTTCTCTCTTCCTTCCTTTTTTTTCTTTTTTCCATCCTTCTTTACTTTGAATCTAAAATGTTGAGTATATTTTCTCAGAATTAAATATAGAGAGAACTTTAAAAATAACTCTCAATTTACTGAGGAAGTGAAAGGAAAACATTTTTCCTCTTAACTAAGGAAGCAATGTATTGGAATGTCAGTAATATACTTTAAAACCTCATAGAATGTCTTATTCTCAATGATTCCCTGATTGTACTAACTGCCCCTCAGTGCATATAGATTCTTGGACACTTAAAGAGAATGGAGGGGCAGTTATCATTTTCTACTCAAATGTTCCATATTGCACATGTAGCAAGTGAATTTTTAAGAAATGATGTCTTACCTTTTCTTTATATTATAGATTTGTCACCTAAAAAAGAAAGGTTGTTTTCCTCTGTTTAAAAAAAAATAAAAATCAGGACATTCTCTAGCATCATACACAAAAATAATCTCAAAATGGATCAAAAACCTAGATGTAATGGAGGATACTATAAAACTCTTAGAGGGAAACATAGGCAGAACACTCTGATATAAATTGTAAGATCTTTTTGATCCACCTCCTCATATGAAGTAAATAAAAACAAAAATAAACAAATGAAATCTAATTAAACTTCAAAGCTTTTGAACAGCAAAGGAAACCATAGACAAAGCAAACCAAAGGGGGGAAATAGTTACAAATGAAGCAACCTTCAAGAATTAATATCCAGGATTTCTCTGGTGCTCCAGTGGTTAGGAATCTGTTTGCCAGTGCAGGGGCCATGGGTTCAACACCAGGAGGAAACTAATCCTATGCTCCATAACCCTGCCCCTGCACCACAGAGACTACGTTCCACAACAAAAGCCACTGCAATGAGAAACCCAAGGCACCACAACTAGAAAAAGCCCATGCCGCAATGAAGGCTCTTCAGAGCCAAAAGTAAACAAATACATTGTAAAAAGAGAGAGAATAGCCAAAATATACAAACAGCTCATGCAGTTCAATATTAAAAATAATAAAAATCCAGTCAAAACCCCATAATGAGATCTTGCCTCATACCAGTGAGAATGGGCCATCATCAAGAAGTCAATAAACAGTAAATACTGGAGAGGGTGTGGAGAAAAGGGAACCTTCTTGTCCAGTTGGTGGCAATGTAACTCAGTACTGTCACTATGAACAGTATGAAGGTTCTTTAAAAGTCTAAGAATAGAACTACTATATGACCCAGTAATTTCACTACTGGGCATATACACAGACAAAACCACAATCCAACTGACTACCAAACTCAGTAGTCATTGCAGTACTATTTCCAACAGCCAGGACATGGAAGGAATCTAATTATCCATCAACAAATGAATGGATAAAGAAGATGCACTACTCATGAATAATGGGATGTTACTCAGCCATAACATGAAAGAAAACTGAGTTATTCATAGAGATGTGGATGGAACTAGAGGTGGTCATACAGACTGAAGTAAGTCAGAGAAATATAGCATTAATGCATATATGTGGAATCTAGAAAAATGGTACAGATGATCTTATTTGCAAAGCAGAAATAGAGACACAGAAGTAGAGACCAAATGTATGGACACCAAAAGGGAACTGTGTGGGGTGGGATGAATTGAGAGATTGGGATTGCTGTATATACACCACTGATACTATAGGTAAAATATTGGGTTGGCCAAAAAGTTCACTTGGGTTTTTCCATAAGGTAGGTTTTTTTAAAGCAAAACCAAAATGAACATTTGGTTGACCCAATAGATTACTAATGAGAACCTACAGTACAGCTCTGGGAACTCAATGTTCTGTGGTGACCTGAATAGGAAGGTAATTCACAATAGAGGGAATATGTGTATACATATAGCTGATTCCCTGGTGGCTCAGATGGTAAAACCAATACAATATTTGTAAAGTAATTATCCTCCAATTAAAATAAATAAATTAAAAAAAAATAATCCACCTGCAATATGGGAGACCTGGGGTTTGATCCCTGGGTTGGGAAGATCCCCTGGAATAGGAAATGGCTACCCACTTCAGTATTCTAGACTGGAAAATTCCATGGATAGAGAAGCCTGGTGGGCTACAGTCCATGGGGTCACAAAAAGTTGGACAAAACTGAGTGACTTTCACTCATGTAGCTGATTCACTTTGCTGTACAGTCGAAACACATCATTACAAATAAACTAGATTCCAATAAAAAATAATTTAAAAGAGAACAAGAAATCTAAATTTTCGGAAAAGAAGAAAAACTGTCACTGTTTGCAGATGACATGATATATACATAGTATGTGCATGCTAAGTCACTTCAGTCATGTCCAACATGTGGACTGTAGCCCACCAGGCTCCCCTGTCCATGGGGATTCTCCAGGCAAGAATACTGGAATGGGTAGCCATTTCCCTCTCCAGAGGATCCTCCTAGGAACATAATAAGTGTTTTAATATATTAAAAATAAATAATAATAAATTGTAAAGTGTAGCCATAGGAAAAAATTTGATTCCTCAACATCACTTTCTGTTAATTTCCCTGTAAAACTGTAAGCCTACAGAAATTACTTCCTCATGATCAGAAAAATCACTGTTTTTGGTCCAATAAAATTTGAGTGGCTTTACTCTTACCCTGGTTGCCTATGCAGCCTCTACCAAATCCTGATATAACAAATAACCAGCCTTTAATTTACTTTGTTTTAGTTCCTCAGAATGGTTTGTGGTTTTTTTTTTTTTTTTTTTAATGGATTCAAACAGACACAGGAATCCACTTATTATTTTCTTAGATGATGTCAAAGAAAGGCAGAGTACTTCCTGTGTGCCTAACTTTGTCCTCTACACTATGGAGTTGCAGTCTTCCCATACTAGTAGAAGAGATACCAGCAAGTAGGATAAATAAGTGAAATATGTGGTTGGATAGTAGTATGTGCAAGACACACACACACAAAAAGAACAGAGGAAGTGAGTTGGAGGTGAGATGTTTTTATTTTTTTAATGATCATGGCAAAATTGGATTAAACAAGACTATCTCATGACATTATCTCCTTAGCTGTGGCTTTCCAGCACTAGGGTGGTACCTGACATAAGACAATTCTCAAAAACTATAAAACTAGAAATATAAATGTAAAAATGGGAGTGATGTGGATGGACTAGACAATTAGCAGTAGTTTTATAGAAGAAACATGAGTCCATTTAGTCCTTGAAACACAGGGAGAATTTGGAAAACACTACTTTTTTGAAAGGTCTCCTAATTAAACCAGTGAAAGTGAAGTTGCTCAGTCATGTCTGACTGTTTGTGACCCCATGGACTGTAGTCTACCAGGCTCCTCTGTCCATGGGATTTTCCAGGCAATAGTACTGGAGTGGATTGCCATTTCCTTCTCCAGGGGATCTTCCCGACCCAGGGATCGAACCCAGGTCTCCAGCATTGTAGACAGATGCTTTACCATCTGAGCCACCAGGAAAGTCCTAATTAAACCAGCACTCTTCTCTATTTTATATCTTACAGAACCTTGGTGGAGATGACGTTAAGGGTGACTGCATGTCTCTAATACAACATCACTTAGAAGTTAATGAAATATTTGCAAGTTGAATATATGTGTGTGCGTGTTTATGTATGCAAACATAAACAGGACATAAAAATTTCCTATTACACATTAATTCAACCCTGCTATTTCAATTACATTTACCTCATTTTGAATTTTGATTTATTAGGAAGGTGTATTTCAAATATCAGTTTGTTATAATAAACTCCAAGATACTTTCTACTTTGGTTCTGTTGGAATTTTAATTTATTCATTCATTAAATGCCTACATTTAGGCTGAAGATATAATAATACCTACTGTAGTTTCTGAAGATATGACAATAAGACAAGAATGCTTGCCTTTACAAATTTACATTTCAGTAGAAGAGATGGGGGAAAAGAGCAGGATGAAAATGTGAAACATCTGGTATGTTCAATGTTAATAAATGATAGGGAAAAGAAATGAAGCATAGAGGTTAGATAGAAAGTCCTTGAATGAATGCTGCAATTTTAGACTGATTTGTCAAAAGAGGAAGAAAGGAGGATTTTAAAAATGTGATGGAAGCAAAAGTGATAAGCCATGCACATACCTGAGGGAAGAACATTTCATGTAGAAGGAACAGCAAGCAGCAACTGCAAAGGCTTGATGGCAAGAAACACTGCCTCAGGAACTAAATGCTTGGGTCTACTACCTTGCTGCAAGGAAGATTTGAGGTTTTATTTATTTTTTGGAATTATTTCCTTTGGTGTTATAAAACTGATCTACATGATAAAAAGAAAATATGCCAGTGAAAATTCCAAGATCAACATTTTCTCTAATGTGTTCAACTATTTTAATTTTTTTTTCAATAGATTGTTTTCCCAGTAATTTGCTTTTTTGAGAAGTGATGGGCAAAATAGGCAAGAATTTTGCACTATTATGCTTTTGAACATAACTTCTAGTGAGAAATAGGAATTATACATTAATATACGTACATATGAGTTACAAAAACAAGACTATGTGTGTGTACATATATATAAGTATATATATATTCAGACATACAGAAACATAAATAAGAAAGTATCAAACTAAGGAATATATTTGTACATATATATATATATATATATATATATATATATACACACACACACATATATATACACATATATTCTTTTTCTTACCTAAAGTATTTTGATTAAAGGTATGATGACCTAGGAAGGACTGATGTTGAAGCTGAAACTCCAATACTTTGGCCACTTGATGCAAAGAACTGACTCATTGGAAAAGACCTTGATGCCGGGAAAGATTGAAGGCTGGAGGAGAAGGGGACGACAGAGGATGAGATGGTTGATGGCATCACTGACGTGATGGACATGAATTTGAATAGGCTCTGGGAGTTGGTGATGGACAGGAAAGCCAGGTATGCTGCAGCCCATGGGGTCCAAAGAGTTGGACACGACTGAGCAACTGAACTAAATGATGACCTAAGAAGTGTCTATGCTTAGTAGCAATTCTTTCCAACCCCATGGACTGTAGCCTGCCAAGCTCCACTGTCCATAAGATTCTCCAGGCAAGAATACTGGAGTGGGCTGCCATGCCTTCCTCCAGGGGATCTTCCCAACCCAGGGACTGAACCCAGGTCTCCCACATTGCCAGCAGATTCTTTACCATCTAAGCCACCAGGGAAGCCCAAGCATGCGGGAGTGGGTAGCCTATCCCTTCTCCAGGGGATCTTCCCAAACCAGGAATCGAACCGGGGTCTCCTGCATTGTAGGCAAACTCTTTACCAGCTGAGCTACCTCAAAGGTCAAATGCTGAAAATGAGAAAGATAACTTACTCAGTGTTCTAATGTAAATAGAAAAGGAAAGATTTAGATTTATCAGGAGAATCAAATTGGGATTCTAAAAATTCATAAGAATGAAAATATTCTTATAGATAAAGATTAGGAATCAGGATTAATATGGATATTAAAGGGTGATACACTTATTTTACCCAATATATCATCTCCAGAGATCTATTAAACAAACCTTGTACCTCGTCTTCTGACTTTCCAGCTGGTACATATCACAGCTAATCAATGAGTTCAGAAAATAATTAAAACCAAATTCCAAAAAGTGATTACTCTGAGTAAGAGTGAAAATGCTTGTGTGGAAAATATTTCAAATCAAACCGTCAGAAAACAAAACCTCTGAATTTCCAAGAAATGCTATGCATGTTGGCAGTGCAAACACAGGCACACCCCAGATCTCTGAACTAACATATATAAGGTGTTAATAACCCAAGGATTAACATCCACACCCGCCTTCAGCATAAAAAGTGATTCAAAGGCCAGTCAGTTCCAAATACCTTAGCCAATCAGGAAGGTGTAGGATTATCACTGAATGACACAAAGTTAAAAGCAGCAATCTGATACACTTTTGCAAGAAAATGAAACTTCATAAGTATCCAAGTTTCATTTGGTTGTGTTTCTGAAATTTAGCTAGGGATTATAAAATAAACTACGTTTGATTCTGTGCCTATATCAAAGTATATTTGGTACAGTTGTAAGAGGTATTTTCATTATAAACTTCTGCTTTCCTCTTCTAAAATTTTTCCTTTTGGGGCCTAGGAATTTCCATGTGTGGTTTTATTCTTAATGGAAACTCCTTGGAAAAATGTGAAAAATCCATAGATCTAATAAATGCTTGGGAAATATGAGGTGGGGACATGGAGAACTGCTTCTGCTGTCTTTATCAAAAGAAGTGTAATTTCTACTACCATTATTGTTCAAAAATAACATCATAAACCACTTCAAGGTTCCCACCAGATTAGATCTCCAGGGAGAAAAGGATGTAACAGCTACATAATCCAGCAATATGAGAGGAGTGTTGAGTTTGTTGGCATATAAAAGAGCTTTGTATTAAGGAGCAGAAGGTGACGGTGTCTCAACATGACAGTATTGAGTATAAACAGGAAATCTGTCTTCCATTTTTGTCATGTCAGAACACAAAGCCAAATTGGAGTGACTTCATAGAAGAACAACAAAATGATTAGGAGACCAAGGCCTTGATTTATGTGGAAAGATTAAAAGAGCACAGAGTAATGTATATTTTGGCTAAGTGATTGTTAAGAGGAGCATGATAAGAGTCTCCAAATATGTGAAAGATGTAAATGCCTCAGGAGAGGAAGAATCCTTTGGTGGGATGCAAATGGAGAGCACGAAGGAAGGCATCCTAGTAAAACATGAGAGGGGAAAACGCTCACTGTGAGCACCCTATCGCATTCTTAGAAAACTAGTGAGCCGCCTCATTCTTGGGGCATTTGAAACACCCTAAATGAAACCTCAGGAGGCTTTCTGAGAGAACAATTCTTTTGTGGTGTGATGCTATGGAATCAGTGGTCCCTTGGGTCAAGGCAAAACAGGAAGCGCAGATTGTGCAGTGTGGGAGTATGTGTGTGTGTTCTCACATGGTTTATGGAATTGGGGAAGAACTGGGGAGTGGGGTTCATTCAACTTTGGTTAAAAAATAAAGATAAAATAAAAATATTTTCCAGCTACATTAAAATGGACATTTTTTTTTCTTTTCTAAAACTTATGAGTAACTGGGGGAAACAAATCTCCTTCCTTAGGTTTTGGATATTGACCAAAATATTACAATAGACTCCTAAGGTCATCTTGCCCTCTCACGACATCATCAGAGGACATAGGTAATTATATATCAGCTCTGTCACCCACAGTTCCTAACTTTAAGGTCAGAAGGGAATGGTCATAGCATATGCCACTTTTGGAGTATGTTAGAATTTTTATTTAAACGTCTCTCATCCAACCATAATATAAAATCGTCTTTGAAGCAGCTTAAGTCTATAACAGCCTGGAGTGGTATCGCATCAACCTTTTTAAATGTGGAGTAAACAATATTGATTTGGAGAAATGGTGAAAAGAGGTGTTTTCATTCTCATGCAACCCTTCCTTGGCCCTCTGGCCACCTTCAACACAGGCGGAAACTAACAAATGTGCTAGTTTCTGAAAAGGAATCATTTAAAGCCATTTTCCCTGGGAAGAAAAGGAAGAGAAACTTCTACATCATTAATTAAAAAAAAAAAAAGGTGGGAGGACAGAGGGTAAAGAAAAGACTTATTTCCTTCTGCCGTCCTTCTCTCCTTGGTTTTGCAGCTAACCAACAGAAAAGATCTTTACCTCTAGGAACAAGGTCAAGTGCACAGGCCCCCACACAGCCAGCACTCTGTGGAGTAACCAAGTGCTCCAGCTGCCATTTGTGTGAGACTGAGCACATCTGCTCAGAGATGTTTTCAGCATTCCCTGACCTAGGGCATGGGAACCTCAGAACATTTCCTAACCCAGGTCTCATTAGCTTGATACAATTAGATTACAGAAGAATGCAGTTGACGAAAGTCACATATTATTTATAATTTCCATTAGCAGTAAAAATTGCTCCAGACGAAATTTCATAAGGCCATCCCATGTCATTTGTCATACAATTAATCTCACCAAGGTGGGGGAGGGTATGGCATGAGAGAATTATAAGAAATATTTGCCTGCCAAATCACTGATGTATTTTTTAGTTTTCTTTCTTTAAGACAGGAATGGTTACTAGGCTTGGTTTAGTTCTGTGTGTGTGTGTGTGTGTGTGCTACTGTTGCATGCTACTTTTGGCAAATACATATAATAAAAATTGTAAAATATTGTTTTTCAACTTATGAGCTTTTTGGAGAAGGAAGGATAAGTAATTACCATGTTGATGTTTACAGTTTAGGGCCCAAAATGTCATTAACAACACTTTAAAGTAATACACAGATTGAAATAGGAGGTGATTTGAAGGGGGCTGGGAGTCTTGGGCTGAGTGAAAAGAGGTAATTTCAGCTGCTGGTTCTGTCAGGTGCTTATGTTCAGTCCTTGCAGAAGACACGCAAAAATGCTTTCTGTAATTCATTTTTTTGTGTGTATTTAGGTTGTTGCATAAAGAAAGCTTAGCACCGAAGAATTGATGCTTTTGAACTGTGGTGTTGGAGAAGACTCTTGAGAGGCCCTTGGACTGCAAGGAGATCCAACCAGTCCATCCTAAAGGAAATCAGTCCTGAATGCTCATTGGAAGGACTGATGTTAAAGCTGAAACTCCAATACTTTGGCCACCTGGTGAGAAAAGCTGACTCATTTGAAAAGACCCTGATGTTGGGAAAGATTGAAGACAGGAGGAGAAGGGGACAGCAGAGGATGAGATGGTTGGATGGCATTACCAATTCAATGGACATGAGTTTGAGTAAACTCCAGGAGTTGGTGATGGACAGGGAAGCCTGGCATGCTGCAGTCCATGGTGTCACAAAGAGTTGGACACAACTAAGCAACTGAACTGAGGTTGTTGCATGAAATGAATACTAAGAGTCTGGATATATCTAAAGTCATTTAAATTTATTGGCTAATGATTAGATGAAATGAGTATAATTTTTTGCTTGAAAACTATGCATAAATGTACATGTGTATATGAGGACAGACAGACTAAGGTACTGCAACATCAAATCTTGGATTCCTTTTATGCAAAAATAGAAACAACTGATCCTTTTTCAATATGGATAACAAATTGAATGGACAAAATGAACTTCCTCCTATATAGCTGATTTCCCCCTTATCTTTACTGTATATTTATGTAAGAACTAGTTATTATAGGATTTTTACTAAGATAAAAGGGGGTAGAATTTATTTTTTTGCTGGAATGATCCAAGAGAAATCTTTCCTTGGTCATATTATACACTGTTCTTGAGGAATAAATTCAAGCTAATTTGGACTATAATAGAATATGGATATAACAAATTTAGAGCTTACAGGGTAGTTCATTCTCAGTTTCTAAAATTCTCCCTAATGGAGTGCCCAGATATGTATACCTTCTATTTAATAGAGCTCCATATCATACTTTCTGAGAGGAGGCTTAGAGTAAGCTTATAGATCATACTTAAAAGCAAGAACTATAGAGAGAGAATATAAAACTTTCTCTTTGCTTTTGTGTTTTAATAATTATTTAATGAAATGAGGACATTCTACTATGAAAAAATAGTTATGGTAGCTGGTAAATTTTAGTGATGTAATTTTTAAATGCTTACAAACAATGTCGACATTATGGGTCTAAACACAGCAATTTATTCATTCATTTACTCAGTCTATTTAATGGACACTTACTAAGTATATACAATTTGGCAGACATTCTTGAGCATAAGGATACAACATTTGTGTAAACAAAAGCTAGTTTGCTAGTTTGCTAGTATGCTGGGGTCTCTGGTAATCCAAAATAAGGCATTTAATATTTTTAAGAACAGGAGGAGCTTTTCATAGGATATTGCTTTGAGGTGGAGATATAGGAACTATAACAAGTTAGCCAACTGAAAATATGGTCAAGTGGGAAATAAGGGGGTGGTGGTAAGGGGAAAATGATGCACAAGCTCTAAGAAAAGTTTTCCAGGGAAGGATCTCTAAATTGAAAGGCTTGGACATTTATATTTTGATACATAATAAAAATTATCCTCCAGAAAGGTTGTGTCAATTTATATTCTCACAGGTTTCACTAGGGCTAGAAATCTTTTTTATTAGATAAATACTAGTTGCATGTGTTTTGTTCAGCACTGTGGAGACTGTGGTCTACACTGGATTAACATGGATAAGACAGAGCCTATGTCCCCTAGGGACTTATTAATTAGTTGAAACAAGAACTAGGAGGCAGAGAACAATAATGAGATACACATATTAAGAGTACAATTTTAAAATGCACTGAAAAGGTGGTGAGGTGTCTAAGTAGTAAAGGTAATTAGTAAAAGTTTTTAAAGCCTACAGAACAAATGCACACTTGATGAAAGAGCAGGGAAAGTATGAATAGATAGTATCTCTGCATTTCAGAGCAGTTCTCCTGGGTTCCCTTACCCTACTGCTCTCCAACCGGGTGCCCTTTCCCAATAAAATCTCTTGCTTTGTCAGCACATGTGTCTCCTTGGACAATTCATTTCCGAGTTTTAGACAAGACCACAGTTTCGGGCCCTGGAAGGGGTCCACCTTCCTGCAACAAATGGTGACTCTCGTGGGATTCTTCTTTTCTGAGACTGACATCCTGACCACTCGGGGTACTCAGGGGCCAGCTTGCCTGCCAATGGACCAGACCCAGTGGCCGCAACTGGGACCCTTTTGTTCCTGGTCTCCTCCTGATGTGGACAACTGGCCAGAGTGCCCTGACCGGTAAGGAACAAGAGACTTTATTGACCTCTCTCCCCTCTCCTCTCTCTTTCTTCTCCTTAACCCTTCCTATCCTTCCCTGTTTTTCTAGTCCCCCAGTCCTGGATGCAGGAATCTGGTCGAAGGGCCTCAGCCGGAGCTGAGGATTGAAGACTGATCACCTCCTCTTGGCAGAGAACTCAAATTCTGGTTCTGGTCTGGTCTGATTTCTGGTAGGGCTGAGTTCCAGTCCTCACTTCTCTGGAGGCCCAGGGAAAAGTCCCATAACTCCTGGGCATCTGTAGGTGGCAGGAGACATCTGTAAGGCCACCCCTTCCCCCCCACCCCCCGTCTCCCGCCTCCTCCCCCTTCTTCTTTCAACCTTGCTTCCTTTCCTCCCTTGAAATCTTTGATGTTAGTACTTGGAGTCTTATATTTAAGGGCTTCCCTGGTGCAGAGGTTAAAGTGTCTGCATGCAATGTGGGAGACCTGGGTTCAATCCCTGGGTCAGAAGATACCCTAGAGAAAGAAATGGCAACCCACTCCAGTATTTTTGCCTAGAGAATCCCATGAATGGAGGAGCTTGGTGGGCTACAGTCCATGGGTCACAGAGTCGGACACGACTAAGCGACTTCACTTTCACTTTCACTGCATTTCTAAGATTACTTTTCCACCTAATGTGCTTGCTTCCATCAAATCATGAGGGCAATTGTTTTTGCCATAGATGATCATTTTCAAGCTAAACATATTATGAAATGGTCTATACCTGGCCACTGTGAGTTATGATAATCTTTTCATCAGAATTTTTTCACCTAAATTCTTTATCATCAATAAACATAATTAGAAGATAGGCATGGACTCATTTACTAAATAATAATCATTTACTAAATAATGTTCTAGAAAATTATAAACCTTCTTCCAGTAATATTTTCATTAAAAATCATAAATCCCAACACTTATATTCAAAATGGATCTGACAGAAGATGGCAGAGTAGAAGGACATGTGCTCATCTTCTCCTGTGAGAACTCCAAAACTGCAACTAACTGCTGAACAACCATTGACAGGAGAGTATTGGATCCCATCAAAAAAAAGATACCCCAGGTCCAAGGGCAAAGGAGAAGCCCCAACAAGATGGTTGGAGGGGCAATATTGAGTTTAGAATCAAACAACATACCCACCAGAGATGCTCGGAGGGCTCAAACAAAGCCTTGTGTGCACAATACCCAGGGACCCCACAAGTGACTGAGCCAGACCTACATTCAAGTATCTGAGCATCTCCTGTGGAGGCACGGATCCTCAGTGGCCTGCCCAGGGGACAGGGCTTCTGGCTCCAGTGGACCTGGGAGGCGCAGCGTGTGAGCCCCACCATAGAGCCACCAAGCAGACAAACCACAAACTGGAGAACAATTATACCAAAGATGTTCTCGCACTGCTGCAAAACTTCTAGGGCCCACAACAGACTTTCCAACCTGGGGATCTGGCAAAGGGACTGAGAACATGCAGGTCATTTGACTTTGAAGGTCAGTGGGATTTGATTACAGAACTTCCACAGGACTAAGGAAACAGACTCTTGAAGGGCACAAACAAATCATTTGTGCTCATCAGGAACCAGGAGAAAGGAGTAGTAACCCCATAAGAGACTAAGCCAGACTTGCCTGTGAGTGTCTGGGAGTCTCCAGCAGAGACATGGGTCAACAGTGGCCTGCCAGGGGGTCAGTAGCACTGAATACAACAGTCCTGGCATAAGTCCTTTTAACCCACCATAGTTTGGCCTCAGGCCAAACTACAGGGAGGAAACACAGCCCCACCAAGCAGCAGAAAATTGGATTAAAGATTTATTGAGCATGGCCTTGCCAATCAGAGCTAGACCCAGATTCACTCATTACCAGTCCCTCCCATCAGGAGGCTTCCACAAGCCTCTTAATCTTATCCATCAGAGGACAGACAGAATGGAAACCGCAATTACTGAAAACTAAGGAAACTTATCACATGAATCACAGCCTTGACTAACTCATTGAAACTAGGTACCATGCCATGTAGGGCCACCCAAGAAGGATGGGTCACAGTGGGGAGTTCTGACAAAACGTGGTACACTGGAGAAGGGAATGGCAAACCACTTAAATATTCTTGCCTTGAGAACCGCATGAACAGTAAGAAAAGGCAAAAAGATATGACACTGAAAGATGACCTCCCCAGGTCGGTAGGTGCCCAGTTTGCTACTGGAAAAGAGTGAAAAAATAGCTACAGAAAGAGTGAAGAGACTGAGCCAAAGCCAAAAAAACAACAAAACACCCAGGTGTGGATGTGACTGGTAATGCAAGTAAAGTACGATAATGTAAAAAACAGTTTTTCATAAAAAGCAGGGATGTTTGGTCCATGAATCAAGGCAAATTGGAAGTGGTCAAACAGGAAATGGCAAGTACTTGGGTGAAATCTAAAAAACAATAGAATGATCTCTGTTCGTTTCCAAGGCAAACCATTAAATATTACAGTAATCTAAGTCTATGTCTCAACTACTAATGCTGAAGAAGTTGAAGTTGAATAGTTCTATGATGACCTACAAACCTTCTAGAACATCAAAAAAAGATGTCCTTTTCATGATAGGGGACTGGAATGCAAAAGTAGGAAGTCAAGAGATACCTGGAATAACAGGCAAGTTTGCCCTTAGAGTACAAAATGAAGCAGTACAAAGGATAACAGAGTTTGCCAGGAGAATGCATTTATCATAGCACACACCGTATTCCAACAACACAAAAGATGAGTCTACACATGGATATCACCAGACAGTAAATACCAAAATCAGACTGATTATATTCTATTCTTAAGAAGAGGTGGCAAGAAAACACAGAATAACTATACAAAAAGATCTTCACAACCCAGATAATCATGATAGTGTGATCACTCATCTAGAACCAGACATCCTGGAGTACAAAGTTGAATGGGCCTTAGGAAGCATCACTACAAAGAAAGCTAGTTGAGGTGATGGAATTCCAGTGGAGCTATTTCAAATCCTAAAAGATGATGCTCTGAAAGTGCTGGACTCAATATGCCAGCAAATTTGGAAAATGCAGCAGTGGCCACAGGACTGGAAAAGGTCAGTTTTCATTCCAATCCCAAAGAAAGGCAAGGTCAAAGAATGCTCAAACTACCACACAATTGCATTCATCTCACATGCTAGTAAAGTAATGCTCAAAATTCTCCAAGCCAGGCTTCAGCAATACGTGAACTGTGAACTTCCAGATGTTCAAGCTGGTTTTAGAAAAGGCATAGAAATCCAGAGATTAAATTGCCAACATCCATTGGATCATCAAAAAAGCATGAAAATTCCAGAAAAGCATCTACTTTATTGATTATGCCAAAGCCTTTGACTGCGTGGATAACAAAAACCTATGAAAAATTCTTAAAGAGATGGGAATACCAGACCACCTCACCTGCCTCTTGAGGAATCTGTATGCATGTTGAGAAGCAACAATTAGAACCAGACATGGAACAATGGACTGGTTCCAAACTAGGAAAGGAGTACATCAAGGCTGTATATGGTCTCCTTGCTTATTTAACTTATATGCAGAGTACATCATGGGAAATGCCAGACTGGGTGAAGCACAAGCTGGATCAAGATTGTCGGGAGGAATATCAATCACCTCATATATGCAGATGATACCACCCTTATGGCAGAAAGTGAAGAAAAACTAAACAGCCTCTTTATGAAGGTGAAACAGGAGAGTGAACAAGTTGGCTTAAAATTCAACATTCAAAAAACGAAGATCATGGCATCTGGATTCATCACTACATGGCAAATAGATGGGGAAAAAATGGAAACAGTGACAAACTTTATTTTCTTGGGCTCCAAAATCACTGCAGATGGTGATTGTAGCTGTGAAATTAAAAGAAGCTTGCTCCTTGGAGAAAAGCAATAACAAGCCTAGACAGCAAGACAGCATACTAAAAAGCAGAGATATTACTTTACCAACAAAGGTCCCCATAGTCAAAGCTATGGTTGTTGTAGTAGTCATGTATGGATGTGAGATTTGGACCATAAAGAAAACTGAGCACCAGAGAATTGATGCTTTTGAACTGTGATGTTGGAGAAAAACTCTTGAGAGTCCCTTCGATTGCAGGGAGATCCAACCAGTCAATCCTAAAGGAAATCAGTCCTGAGTATTCACTGGAAGAACTGAGGCTGAAATTGAAGCTCCAATATTTTGGCCATCTGATATGATGAACTCACTTATTGGAAAAGATGCTGATGCTGGGAAAGACTGAAGGCAAGAGAAGGGGATGACAATGGATGGGATGGTTGGAATGCATCGTTGACTCTAAGGACATGAGTTCATGCAATCTCTGCGAGTTGGTGTTGGAACAGAAAGCCCTGTGTGCTGCATTACATGTGGGTCACAAAGAGTTGGACACGACTGAACTGAACAGATGTTCAAAATGATTTTCAGTGATAGAAAATATATTCTGCATTAGTATTTTTATATTTGCAATTTCATAAAGAAAAACTTGCTTGTATATGCACTCATGATTTACACTGAATAAAAAATGTATTAGAATAAAGACAGAACCTAACTTTCCATAGCCACAGCCATCAAGTTATCCAAGTTTGCATGGCTTAATAGAAAGCATACAAGCTGTAGAATTGGTTTGATATAAATATGAGTCTTTATATTATGCATAAGACTATAAACAAGGTTAGGCTATTTATATCTCTGAAGTTCTATCTTTGAAACCTGGAAATTGGATATCATAATAATAATATCTTTCACATATTGTGGGTTAATTTCTTGATAGTATCATCCACAATTCTGGATACAGTTTAAACATTCAGAGAAAAAAATATTTTATATGCAAATCAATCAATGAATAAACCACATATACAAAAGTCAAAACCACATGATCATCTCAATAGGTTCAGAAAAATCATTTGACAAAATTCTATATCCATTCATGATAAGAACTCTTATGAAAGAGTTAGATATAGAGGGAAATAGAGGGAACATATCTCAACATAATAAAGCCACTTATAAAAACTCACATTGAATATAATATGCAACAGTGAAAAGCTGATAGTATTCCTGCTAAAATCTGAAGTAAGACAAGTATGCTTACTCTTATCTCTTCTATTAATATAGTATTGGAAGTCCTAGTCACAGCAATAAGAAAGAAAAAAAATAAAATTATACATATTGGAAAGGAAAAGGTAAAATTGTCATTATAGGTAGATGGCATGATAGTATATATAGAAAACTCTAAAAATTTCACACAAGAACTGTTAGGTCTAATAAATAAATTCAGCAAAGTAACAGGATAAAAACTATTAGATCTAGTAAATAAATTCAGAAAAGTAGCAGGATACAAGATTAACACTCAGAAATTGGTTACATTACTTTACACTAACAATGAAATATCAGAAAGGGAATGTAAAAAAAAATCCTTAAAATTGACGCAAAAATAAAATACTTGGGAATAAGCCTGACCAAGGAAATAAAAGATTTACATGGGGGTGCATGCTGAGAACTGGATATGGAAGCAACCTAGATGTCCATCAGCAGATGAATGGATAAGAAAGTGGTGGTACATATACACAATTGAGTACTACTCAGCCCTTAAAAAGAATAAATTTGAATCAGTTCTAATGAGGTGGATGGAACTGGAGCCTATTATACAGAGTGAAATAAACCAGAAAGAAAAACACCAATACAGTATACTAACACATATATATGGAATTTAGAAAGATGGTAACGATAACCCTGTATACGAGACAGCAAAAGAGACACAGATGTATAGAACAGTCTTCTGGACTCTCTGGGAGAGGGAGAGGGTGGGATGATTTGGGAGAATGGCATTGAAACATGTATAATATCATATGTGAAACATATATACTTCATACCATAAGGAATTATATAAAATCTCCTGGGATAAACCATAATGGAAAAGAATATATATGTATATTTGTATAACTGAGTCACTTTGCTGTGTAGCACAAATTGGCACACAGTGTAATCAACTATACGTCAAGAAATAAGTTGTTATTTTGTAAAAATGACTTAATACCTGAGTCAATTAGGCTCACAATCAAGATGGCAGAGGAGTAGAATGTAGTTTGCCTTCTCCACAAAAACACTAAAAATACATGTACAAGTGGAACAATTTACATAGAATATCTACTGAATGCTGGCAGAAGACCAAAGTCTTCCCAAAGGACAAGGAAACCTCCATGTAACTAGATAGGACAAAAGGAAAAAGAAAAAGACATGTATCAGGACTGGACTTGCACTCTAGAGAGGACGCTATGGAGGAGGAAAAGTTCCTGCATCCTGCCAAGTCACCTTAGCAGCAGGGAGATCAGCCTGGACAGAGAGGGAGCTTCAGGGCCTAGAAGGACAGTACAGCAACCAATTTGCCGAAGGCAAAATGGAGAGTAACCCGCAATGTAGGATGGCAGTGCTGCACTGCGATCCCCACTCATTGGTATGGGTATGCTAAAAGTTCAGCTTTCTGAGGTCAGACCCAGGGAGAGGACTGGGGTTCACTGTGTGGAGACAGACTGAAGAAGCTGTATTATGGCAACTGAAAGTGGCTCAGAAGAAACTTAAGCCTACTAGAGAGGCAAGGTGTTATTACTGTGGGGCACGTGAAGAGAGGTGGGATGTAAGAGCTCCATTTCCTGTAAGCACTCTCATGAAACATGACACTGCTTACAGGAGCTATCGTTGCTCCAGAGGTAGGCATGGGCCACCACTCTACCGAGAGACCCATGAGCAGGCACAAAGTACTTCCCACACTGGCTCAACAGTGTGTGGGCCACAGCTGCCCCTTAGAGACGTGCAAGCAAGTACGAAGCGCTGCCACTGCCATCCTGGGAACACACCACCTGTCACACCCGCACATTCCATATCCAGGGGATCACAGCCAGCACACACTGAGGAAAGCAGCAGCAAGCTTCCAAATTAAAAGCAGCCCTTCGATTTCAGACAAAATAGTGGAGTAGAAGGACTTGAGCTCATCTCGTCTCATGAAAACATCAAAATCACAACTAACTGCTGAACCATCATTGAAAAAAAAAAGACTAGAACCTACCAAATCAGGTATTTTACTTTTATAGCAAACAAACTACAATGAGACAGTGGGTAGGCACCAGTACTTCCAACAAGGTAGCCTGCACAAGTGTCAGGACTAAGCTCTTCCACCAGGGGCAGACACCAAAAGCAAGAGGAACTACAATCCTGAAGCCTGTAGATAGGACACCACAAATATAGAAAGTGAGAAAAGATGAGATGAAAGATAACCATGTTCCAGAGGAAGAAACAAGGTTAAAAACCCACAAAAAATGTAAATGGAGAGGAGATAGGCAATATAAGTCCAGAAAGTGCAGAGAGTCCCAGACAGGATAAACACAAGGAATAACACAGAGACACATGTTAATCAAATTGAGAGTACTAAAGACAGAGAAAATATTAAAAGCAATACATAACATACAAAGGAATTCCCATAAGGTTATCAGCTAAATTTTTCAGCAGAAAGTCTGCAGGCCAGAAGGGAATGGCACAATATATTTAAAGTGACAAAAGGGAAGAACCTATGATCAAGAAAGCTCTACCCAACAAGGTTCTCATTCAGATTCAGTGCTGGTATCAAAAGCTTAACAAATAAGCAGAAGGTAAGAGAGTTTAACATCACCAGACCAGCTCTGCAAAAAAACACTAAAGGAACTTCCCTAGGTGGAAAAGAAATGGTCACAACTAGAAACAAGATACTTTCCAATGGAAAAGCTCACATGTAAAGGCAAATATGGAGTAAAAGTAGGAACTCATCCAAACACAAATATGGTATCAAAACCACCAAAAGTGAGGAGACTGCAAATGCAGGATATTGGAAATGCATTGGAAATGAGAGGTCACCAAATTTAAATAATCTTATATATATATATATATATATATATATATATGCATGTGTATATACATAAGAATCTACCTGCATATATATATACACATACACATGTATGTATGTGTCTATACATATACACACACATACATACATACATACGGATTCGCCTGTAATGCAGGAGACCCAGGATTCATCCTTGAGTTGGGAAGATCCCCTGGAGAAGGGAATGGCTATACATTTCAGTATTCTTGCCTAGAGAATTTTATGGACAGAAGAGGCAGGCAGACTGTAGTCCATAAGGTTACAAAGAATCAGACACAACTGAGTGATTAACACTAGTTTTACATATGTCTGTGCATATATATATATATATATATATATATACACACACACACACTACTGTATCAAAACGTCATGGGAAAATGCAAAACAAAAATCCACAATAGATACAGAGAAAAAAGCAAAACAATCCTAAGCAAAAAAGCAAAACACAACACTAAAAATATTTATCAAATCATAAGAAGTGAACAAAAGAGGAATAAAGAAAAACCTACAAAAACAAGTCCAAAGAAATTAAGAAAATGGTATTAAGAGCATAAATATCAATAATTAAATATAATGGATTAAATGCCCCAAGCAAAAGACACAGACTGGCTGAATGGATATAAAAATAAGACCCATATGCTGTCTACAACAGATCCACTTCAGATATAGGGACATTTATAGACTGAAAGTGAGGGGATGGAAGAAGCTATTACATGCAAATGCAAATCAAAAGTTAGCCAGAGTAACAATATTCATTATCAAACAAAATAGACTTTAAACACTGTTACAAGAAACATGGAGGACATTATATAATGATGAATCTAAGAAGAAGATATAAGTCAAATATATACATGTGCCCAGCATAGGAGCACCTGATTCTATAAGGCAAATGCTAACATCCATAAAAGGAGAAATCAACAGGAGCACAGTAATAGTGAGGGTTTTAACATCACACTTATACCAATGGACAAATCATCCAGATAGAAAATCACTAAGGAAACACAAGCCTTAAATGACATATTAGACAAGATGGACTTAATTGACATTTTAGAACATTCCATTTGAAAAGTGCAGAATACACTTACTTCTCAAGTGCACATGGAACATTCTCCAAGATATAGCACATCTTGGGCCATAAATCAATCCTCAGTAAATTTAAGGAAATTGAAATCATATCAAACAACATTTTCAACCATAACACTATGAGAAATATACTACAGAAAAAAAAAAAAAACTGTAAAAATCCAAATGTGGAGGCTAAACAATATGTTACCCAATAACCAATGGATCACTGAATAAAGGGAAAATGAAAAAAAAAAAAAAAAAAGCCTAGAGACAAATGACAACTAAGACTCAACAATCCAAAACCTATTAGAGACAGCAAAATCAGTTCTAAAAGAAGTTATAGCAAGAAAATCTTACCTCAGGAAATAAGAAAACCCCAAATAAACAATGTATCCTTACATTTAAAGCAAATACATGACTTTAAGTATGTCTTGCCATTCCCTTCTAGCCTGAAGAGTTTCTATGGAAAGATCTGCAGTTATTCTTATGGGGATCCCCTTGTGTGTTATTTGTTGTTTTACTCTTGCTGCTTTTAATATTTGTTCTTTGTGTTTGGTCTCTGTTAGTTTGATTAATATATGTCTTGGGGTGTTTCGCCTTGGGTTTATCCTGTTTGGCACTCTCTGGGTTTCTTGGACTTGGGTGATTATTTCCTTCCCCATTTTAGGGAAGTTTTCAACTATTATCTCCTCAAGTATTTTCTCATGGTCTTTCTTTTTGTCTTCTTCTGGGACTCCTATAATTCGAATGTTGGAACGTTTCATATTGTCCTGGAGGTCTCTGAGGTTGTCCTCATTTCTTTTAATTTGTTTTTCTTTTTTCCTCTCTGATTCATTTATCTCTACCATTCTATCTTCTATTTCACTAATCCTATCTTCTGCTTCTGATATTCTACTATTTGTTGCCTTCAGAGTGCTTCTGATCTCATTTATTGCATTATTCATTAAATGTTGACTCTTTTTTTTTTCTTCTAGGTCCTTGTTAAACCTTGCTTGCATCTTCTTAATCCTTGACTCCAGGCTATTTCTCTGTGATTCCATTTTGATTTCAAGATTTTGGATCATTTTCACTATCAGTATTCGGAATTCTTTCTCAGGTAGATTCCCTATCTCTTCCTCTTTTGTTTGGTTTGGTGGGCATTTCTCCTGTTCCTTTACCTGCTGGGTATTCCTCTGTCTCTTCATCTTGGTTATATTGCTGCGTTTGGGGTGGCCCTTCTATATTCTGGGAATTTGTGGAGTTCTCTTTATTACTGAGCTTCCTCTCTCTGTGTGTGGGGTTGTATCAGTGGCTTGTCAAACTTTCTTGATTAGGGAGGCTTGTGTTAGAGTTCTGGTGGGTGGAGCTGGATTTCTTCTCTCTGGAGTGCTGTGAAGTGTCTAGTAATGGATTATGAGACGTCAATGATTTTGGAGTACTTTGAGCTGCCTGTGTATTGAAGCTCAGGGGCTTGTTCTTGTGTTGCTGGAAAATTTGCATGGTATGTCTTGCTCTGCTCAATTTCACTAGGTATGAAGGCGTTTGATGAGCTCCTATTGGATAATGTTCCCTGTGTTCAGGAATTCTCTGATGATCTCGGGATTTGGACTTAAGCCTCCTGATTCTGGTTTTCAGAGTTATTTTTACAATAGCCTCATGATTTCTCCATCTATACAGCACTAATGTTAAAACATCTAGGTTAAAGATGATAGGTTTCTCCACCTTGAGGGTTGCCCTTAGAGGATCACTGAGTTACTTGGAGGAGAGAAGAGGGAGAGGGTAGTTAGAGGTGAGTGGAATGGGATGAGATGGAATCAAAAGACGAGAGAGCAAGCTAGCCTGTAACCACTTTCTTGTGTGCGCTCCAAAGTCTGGACCTCTCAGAGGTGGTCACAAATCACAAAGATCAGGCTAGAAATAAATGAAATAGAAACAAAGAAAACAGAAAATATTTAACTAAAATCTGGTATTTGAGAAAATAAACAACACTGATAAACCTTTATCATCAAGAAAAACAGGGAGAGGACTCGAATCAATAAGATTAGAAATGAAAAGGAGAAGTCACAATGAACATCATAGAAATACAAAGGGTCATAAGAGACTACTTACTACATGTAACTATACGCCAATAAAATGGTCAACCTAGAATCAATGGAAGAATTCTTAGAAAGATACACTCTCTCAAGATTGAACAAGGAAGAAATAAAAAAATAGAAAATATGAACTGACCAATCACAAATACTGCAACTGAAACAGTGATTATAAAACTTTCAACAAGCAAAAGTCCAGGACCATATGGCTTCACAGGGAAACTCTATGAAACATTTAGAAAACAATCAACACCTATCCTTCAGAAACTCTTCCAAAATAACTACAGAGGAAGGAATACTCTCAAGCTCATTCAATGAGGCTACCATCACCCTCATCCCAAGACCAGACAAAGATACCACAAAAAAAAAAAAGAAAGAAAATTACAAACCAGTGTCATTGATGAACATTGATGCAAAATCCTAAACAAAATATTAGCACACCAAATCCAACAGCATGTAAAAGGGTCATATACCATGATTAGATGGGATTTAATCAGGATGAAATGATTTTTCAATATCTGCTAATCATTCAAGTGATAAACCACATAAACAAATGGAAAAAATAAAAAGCATATGATCATCTCAATAGATGCAGAAAAAGGTTTTGACCAAATTCACATCTAGTTATGATTAAAAAAAAAAAAAAAAAAATTCCCCATAAAGTGGGCATAGAAGGGATTTACCTCAAGATAATAAAGGCCACATATGACAAACCCACAGCTAACATCATTCTCAACAGTGAAAAGCTGAAAGCATTTCCCGTAAGAGGAGGAACAAGACAAAGATGTCTACTTTTGCCACTTTTGTTCAGTATAGTTCTAGAAGTCCTAGCTATGGCAATCAGAGAAGAATAAGAAAGAAAAGGAACTCAAGTTGGAAAACAAAGAGCAAAACTAACTGCTTGAAGATGGCATGATACTATGCATGGAAAATCCCTAAATTCATCAATGAGTTTTTCAAGGTTACAGGATGCAAAATTAATACATAGAATCGATTTCATTTCTATACACTAACAATAAATGATAAGAAATTAGGAGTATAATCCCATTTACCATCACATCATATAGAATAAAATACCTAGGAATAAACCTGTCTAAGCAGACAAAAGATCTGTACTATGAAAATTATAAGATATTAATGAAGAATTCAAAAACACAAACAGATGGATGGATATAGTATGTTCTTGGACTAGAACTAGAGCCAAAACTGTCTAAATGACTATACTACCCAAGGCAATCTACAGATTCTATGTAATCACTATCAAATTAACTATGGCATTTTTCACAGAACTAGAAAAGAAAATTTAAACTTGTATGTAATTGCTATGGACCCCAAGTAGCCAAAGCATTCCTAAGAAAGAAAAAGGGAGCTAGAGGAATCAGGGTTCATGACTTCAGACTATACCACAAAGTTACTGTCATCAAATCAGTATGGTACTGGCACAAAAACAGATGTACAGATCAATGAAACAAGATAGAAAGTCCAGAAATAAACCCACACACCTATGGCCAATTAATCTATGGCAAATGAGGCAAGAATATACAATGGAGGAAAATAGTGCTTAGAAAATTAGACAATTACATGTAAAAGAATGAAATTAGAACAGCCTCTAATACCATATACAAAAAATAAACTCAAAATGGATCACAGACCTAAATGTAAGGTCAAATACTATAAAAACTCTTAGAGGACAACATACGTAGAATACTCGGACATAAATTGGAGCAAGATCTTTTATGATTCACTTCATAGATTAATGAAAATAAAAACAAAAATAAATAAATGATATTTAACTAAACTTAAAAGATTCTGCACAGCAAAGGAAAGCATAAACAAAGTGAAAAGACTGCCCTCAGATTGGAAGAAAATATTTATAAATGAAGCAATCAACAAGGGATTAATCTCCAAAATATACAAACACATCATGCAGCTAAGTATCAAAAAACAAGTGGAAGATCTGAATACACATTTCTCCAAAGAAGACATACATATGGCCAAAAGCACATAAAAGATACTCAACATCACCAATTATTAGAGAAATGCAAATCAAAACTACAATAAGGTAGCTGACAAATATCAGAATGGCCACCATCCAAAAAATCTACAAACAGCAAATTCTGGAGAGGTTGTGGAGAAAAGAGAATCCTCCTATACTGTTAATGAGAATCTAAATGGTACAGCCATTACTGAGAACAATATGGAGGAGTTTCTTTAACACATTGTTGACCACAGATATATTAGTATGTCTTTTGTTACCCAAATGTTACTGACTAGAGATGGATCAATACATTTTTAGAAAGTGATACAATTAACATTACTGTGCAAAGCTGTTAGAGCTTAAAATTCATCAACAGTTCATTATACAATTTGTGATCGTAGTTATCATTTACAATTTTTCCCCATTAAGTTTTTGTTCCAACACTGCATATATTAGAAACACAATTCTATTACCGTGAATTTTTCGAGTGAAATTTTGGATGAGGAAGATTTTTTGGTGAATTTTATGCAGATATTCTCTCTGATTGTCTGAGTGACATGTACACTAGTATCTCAGAAGATGAAAGTTCTTCAAAACATAGTTCTGATTCAGACAATCTGAATATTAAACCAAGAAAACAAGAAAAATATAGTGATTGATTCTGATATGAAAAGTGAAAATGGTACTGGAGAATGCCCTTTTGCTTCTACATAAGAGTAGATTGAGGACAACATTTCATGAAAATTATAAGGCTTTACAGGTGTGTCAAATGTAAACACTGTATTTAATAACCCACAAGGTGTTAGTGAAATAATAGAAATAATTTTGGTAATGACTTTTTGGAGATGGCACTTCTCAAACAAACTTGCATCACCAACAGAATGAAAGATCTATAAAAATATAAGGCTTTAAAGTGGATGATATAACCAATGGTGATGTGAAGTTTCTTGGATTAATAATTTTTATAGGACAATAAGAAAGTCACACTTGAAAGAATATTGGTCAACTGATCCCTTACTTGAAACATGTATTTTTCCAAAGATTATGATAAGAAGCTTTGAACAAATAATGACATTTCTTCACTTTAGTGATGACTGAAAAATTCCATTTCCTGCAGACAGTATTTCAAAAGTTACCCTTTTTTGGATCATTTTCTACCAAAATTTCTATTGATCTATTTACCCAAACAAGAGCTATCAATTGACGATGCAATGATAAACTGGCAAGGGTGACTCAGATACAATACAAAATGCAGAATTTTGGTCTGGATGATTAGCAAAAGTAAAACTGGATATATATGCCATCTTGAGATTTACACAGGTGAAGGAAAGAAACTGCAAGAAACAATATTACCGGTCCTACAAGCTTATCTTCACTCACAATATCATATTTATCAAGACAATTATTACAACAGTATGTTCACATCTGAAATATTGTTGAAAAATAAAAATGGAGTGTGTGGGACTATAAGAGAATCATGGTTTACGAAACCAACTAAAAGAGAAATCTAAAAATCTACAGAGGGGAAAAATGACATTCTTAAGGAATGGAGAAGTGATTCTTATATGGAAATATAAGATGAGGATATTCTGCATGATGAAAACTATTTGTGATGCCTCCATAGCATCTACAGAAAAGGAAGACAGGAGGACTGGCCATCAGGTAATTAAGCCCACTTGTATATTAGAGTATAATAAACATATGAAAGGATTGATCCAATCAATCCCTGGCAATCTTCAATATCTTCTGGAAAACTCAAAAATGGTATAAGAAAGTGAGTTTCTATTTGAGTAACTGAAGTTTACTCAATGCATTTAAAATTTATTGTAGCATTACATTCACAGAATAAAATTACTTACAAGCAACAGCTAGTGAATGTGAAACCAACCATTCTAATGAATTTAGTTTGTTAGTCCTGCACTTGGTCCTGTGACATTTCTAAAAGAGCCACCTACAAAGGTCATCCTTGTTGGCTACAATATCCTTTGTAGGATCTTTACCTATAAAGATCCACCAGGTAAAATACTGGAACATATTCCAGAGGAAATAATCCCTACAGGACTAAAATAAATTCCACCAGAAAGTAGAGTCTAGTCTTCCAGAGGAAGGCACAGTGAAACACAGTATATGTGTAATAGATGTTTTTACCCCCTGCACAGAGATGCCTGCTATAGGGCCTATCACATTCCAACAAAATATTAGATACTGACATGTACAATGTAACAAATAAATATATCATTAGCAGAAAAAGTTGCTGATATTTACTCAAATGTGGGTGTTTCAATATTAACTTACATAACAAATCATTGGCCATAGGCTTTAGTTTCTGCAAAAATCCCTTGGTTGATAAAGGACTAAAAAGTAAAAGAATGATCCAGCAATCCCACTCCTGGGCACATATCCAAAGAAAACCATAATTCAAAAAATACATACACTCCAGTGTTCATTTGAAGCACTATTTACAATAGCCAGATATGCAAACAATCTAAATATCTATCAACCAAGGAGTGGATAAGGAAGATGTAGTGTACACACACACACACACACAAACACACACACACACACCATGGAATATTACTTGCCCATAAAAAAGAATAAAATAATGCCATTTGCAGCATCCTCTAGGATGGGCCCAGAGATTGTCATATTGAATAAAGTAAGTCAGACAGAGAAAGACAGATATTATATGGTTTCATTTACATGTGGAACCTAAAAAAAAATGGTACAGATGAACTTATAAAACAGAAGTGGAATCACAGAGGGATTTCCCTGGTGGTCCAGTAGTTAAGACTCCATGCTTCCAGTGCAGGAGACTTGGGGGCAATCCCTTTTGGGGAACTAAGATACCACCCACCAAAACATGAAAAGATAAACAAGAATTTGTAGCATTTAGGGGCTTCCCTGTTCCTTGGACTGCAAGGAGATCCAACCAGTCCATTCTAAAGGAGACCAGTCCTGGGTGTTCTTTGGAAGGAATGATGCTAAAGCTGAAACTCCACCTCATGTGAAGAGCTGACTCATTGGAAAAGACTCTGATGCTGGGAGGAACTGGGGGCAGGAGGAGAAGGGGACAACAGAAGATGAGATGGTTGGATGGCATCATCGACTCGATGGACGTGAGTTTGCGTGAACTCTGGGAGTTGGTGATGGACAGGGAGGCCTGGTGTGCTGCTATTCATGGGGTTGCAGAGTCGGACACAACTGAGCGACTGAACTGAACTCAGATGGTAAAGAATCTGCCTGCAGTGCAGGAGATCCAGATTCAGTCCCTGGGTCAGGAAGATGCCCTGGAGAAGGGAATGGCAACCCACTGCAGTATTCTTGCCTGGAGAATCCCATGGACAGAGGGGCCTGGCGGGCCAGTCCATGAGTTTGCAAAGAGTTGGACGACGTGACTGAGTGACTACACTGCTACTACTAGAATCACAGATACAGAAAACAAACTTACCGTTACCAGAGGGGAAGTGGGGAAGGATAAACTGAGAAACTGTGATTGACAGATACATACTACTGTATGCAAAAGAGATAACTATGGAGGACCTACTGTATAGCACAGGGAACTCTACTCAATATTTCCTGTATGTGAAAAGGATCTGAAAAGAATGAATGTATGTATAACTGAATCACTCTGCTATACACCTAAAACTAACACACTAGAAGCAGCTATACTTCAATTTAAAAAAATCAGCCAATGCAAATAAGAAAATGATGAGTGTTGCAAAGGAAGTTCCTAATGTTCCATATAGTTTCAGGAAAAGTAGGTATTTTGTTAAATATCAAATATAAGAAGAAATTGACGTATCTTCATAAAAGCCATAGAAATCACTAATATCAGTTGACATGTTTGAAATACAAACATTGTCATAGACATTCAAGAAAAATAAGTAACCCTTCTCTAAATAGTTATAAAATTAATTTTCATCGATGTTTACTAAATAATGTCTTCTAGTTTGAAAACTGTGGAAATCACAATTCTCAGGTAAATATATCAGAAGAACAAGAATGTTTCTGAATTTTTGTAATCTGTATGATAATATAGAATTGTACAGTGCATTGTGAAGACCTTTATTTAGTTTACTGTAAACTTAATACGTCATTAATAAAACAATGATTTTTGTACATGTTATAGAAAGTGTTGAGTCAATTTTGGAGCCTAGTATTTGTTAGGGTAAAAATAAAATTTACTACAAAAGCTATGGTACCAATGCTATTTTAAATTATTTTAGAATATAATTTAATGTTTAATTTGGATAAACTGAAATTCACATAATTTAATCTGCAATCTTATGTTTTGGGTCATGGAGGAAGGAGGTCTCAATGTTAGCTTTAATTGGAAATTTACTGTTATATCTAAACAGACTGTGTCAAATTAAACATAAAATCTCTAAGTACTTCTACCTCTTAAAACTAAAATTGAATGCATTTTGTTTTTTAAAACATTAAATATTTTACTGGTAAATATTCTTATTTTATACTTGTTAAAGACAATTTCATCATCTATAAAACTGTTAGTAAAATCAACTGATTCCCCACTGATTTGGGCAAATGGAGATTCAAGTTTTGGTCTATGATTCCCTATTTATTCTATTGGTAGATGCAAAATTGTTAATATTTTTCCTTGAGGAATGCACATCATTGAACTCAGAATTGTCAGCTCAGTCATACCCGACTCTTTGCAACCCCATGAACCGCAGCATGCTGCCTCCTGTCCATCACCATCTCCCGGCGTTCACTCAAACTCACGTCCATCGAGCTGGTGATGCCATCCAGCCATCTCATCCTCTATCATCCCCTTTTCCTCCTGCCCCCAATCCCTCCCAGCATCAGAGTCTTGGGTTCCAATATACTTGTCTTAAGAAATTCAACTAGTCATGAACAAGAATATACAATTCTTTTAATGTGAGTGTTACTGGTATATAGTTACTCAAGCTGTTCACTACATTCTTAAAAAGAGTCATGTGAGAGGATGCTTTTATCAGTATGACCAGTATTTGCATGTTTGTATTTTGCTTTCCTCATTGATCCTTGTTTTCTATATAAGAAACTGACTCTGGTATCTATTTTTATTATCTCCTAACAAATTGAGATCATCCCCATAGCAGGCAAGTAGGTTGGGAATCAATTTGTCAATTCTATATGTAGCTGTACAAAGTGGCTGATTTAGTAGGTCAAGTTTGTTTGCTATACTCATATTAAAGATCAGACTCAACAGTGTAGGGAAAGGTAGCCCAAATTTGACAGGTCAGATTCTCTCTAAAACTTTCTGATAATTAATCAATTAAAGATTCATCAACAAAGATTCACTGTGTAGCCCAGAAAACTCTGTTCAATATTACATGACAACCTAAATGGGAAGAGAATCTGAAAAGAACAGTTGCTAATCAGCTACATTCCAAAATAAAATGAACAGTTAAAATGAAAAATTAAAATGGCTTGAGACAATTACTTTATTTTTAAATGCAAATATCCTTCATAAGGATTTTTATATGCCATTCACACTTTATTTCAAATGAGTTAGTAATTTCTATTGTTTTTGATTTAGTCTTCACTAAGATTAACTTCTGTACAGCGGGAGACCTAGGTTCAATCCCTGGGTTGGGAAGATTCTCTGGACAAGGAAATAGCAATCCAATCCAGTACTATTGCCTGGAAAATCCCGTGGACAGAGGAGCCTGGTAGGCTACAGTCCATGGGCTCGCAAAGAGTTGGACACGACTGAGCAATTTCACTTTCAAGATTAACTTCTGTACAACTGAGAAGTTGATGCAGTGTGAAGAATAATTTTGGAAACGGGTGTTCTGGGTCATGCATAGCCCCTGAGTGCCTGGATGTCTGGGCAAGGAGTTTACATGGGGAGTATCAAGCATCAGCATCTTTGCACATCCCCAGGGTGGAGGGAAGCCATGAGGCAGATGGGAGACCAAGAAGAGGTGCCAGAGCCAGAATATAAGCACAATGTTCATCACATAGTAGGTGCCTAAAAATGTTTACTGAATACGTGAATATGAACATCTGCTTATAGTTTTGATAAATATAGATTTAGAAAAAAGAACAATAAAAGAAAATTCTATGCTTATCTAACTGAAGCTAGATCTGAGAGTAGCCAAAAAAAAAAGAGCGAGGAAAGAAAATGTGACCCAGTAGGGAAAGAATGATGAAAAGAGATTAGACTCACCTTCCATCAGAAGTCCATTCAAGGATCCATTTCTCTGCTAAAGCAAATACTTGGCTGCCTTCCTTTAATTCTCTTCTGTCCTTGGCACTTGTCCTCTAGGATGGAAGCCCTACTCACTGAATTTAAAGCTATTGATCTATTCTCGCAGGGGCATTACTCCCTAAAGACCTTATTCTAACTGTTGGATCAGTAAGATGAATAGAGCCAAGCAACATATGTTTATTATGTCATTTTATTTCATTATAAGGCATATAGATAACAAAGATGGAGTAGGAAGAGATAGCTTAGGACATATAACACTTATTCAAATGGACTAGCTAAAAATCACTGGGAAAATACATTTATCTTTTTTACACTTGTTTGCCTTCTAGCACTCAGAACAGTGTTTATGAGTAACCCCCTGAACTGAATCAATTAGGAAATGAAGGCAGGCAAACTAGGAAATTATTCTGCTTCTTAAAGTTTCAAATTTGGAACAGATAAAGAGATCAGATTGTTTCATCTGGTTAGTGCTGAAATTTGTAGAATACTTGCCTGGCTTTATATTCACTTTCTCCATGTAAACACATTTATGACCTTCTCAGTAACAGGAACTTTTTCTTCAATTAACCAAATTATGACCTCAGAAATTCACTTACTGAGGCTTTATAAGTCCCCTCCTCACATTTTTATTTTTTCTAGGAGTTTCCTCACACTCTCTTATTTTTCCTTCCAGAATTACTGTCAAATTCTTCTCTTTACAGACATAATTTAAGCTAATGTGATGTGATCACAGGAAAGTGAATAGTAGGTTATAATATTTAGGCAAAAAGACTTAAAATCCCCATGTAAAAATTCAAATTTTACTTGAGAGGACAATTATGATTCACCTGGGTTCACAAACCTTTCTATATGGAGACAGTGATTTATTGAGATTATATTGGGTTGGCCCATAAAGCTCTTTAGGGTCTTTCCATAAGATGTTACAAAAAAACCCAAACAAACTTTTGACCAATCCAATAGCTTGTTTCTGTGCTGTTGTGGTATGGAGAAATATTGCAAGGGGTTCAGGAAGTCTGATGGACTATCTTGTCAGTCCTCCCAACCTAAAAGCAGAGATACTCCAAAACACGAATTTATGTCTTGTGTCTTCCATTGTTATTTGTACATGTTTATTCTTGGTCCAAATAAGAGCTTACTAGTTTGTAGGAAATGCTTTAACCTGGACACTGAGAGCCCTATGCTCTGATCTTGACACTAAATAGTCAAGTTGCTATTATTAAGTTTTTTCTTTTAGCTCTTTAAGCACTTAAAGATATCCAGTGAAATATTTATCAAGTTCAATAAATATCTAATATTCTAACATATGCTATCATATGATCACATTTTTCTTGCAAATTGAAGTATATTAATAACTAAAGTTCCATGATCAGATACTTCCTGAGCTAAAGCATAAAACAGCCTATCTACTGATGTAGCTGTCCACATAGATAATGTAACATCCTTTGAAAACATGGTATAGGACACCAGATCATAAAGATGTTACTTTATGGACATCATCACAATATGTATGCTTTAAAAGTACCACTGTAAATGATCAGTTCTCAAAAATATAGTCACATTCTTACATTCCTAATGAGATTTGATAATCCTGCACATCTAAACAGCTAAATCCTTAAATATGATGGGTGTATGGGTGTGTGTGTGTGTGTGTGTGTGTGTGTGTGTGTGTGTATCTTCTCTGGCTCAGATAGTAAAGAATCTGCCTGCAATGCAGGAGACCCAGATTCAATCCCTGAGTCAGGAAGATCCCCCAGAGAAGGGGATCTCCAATATTTTTGGCTAGAGAAATTCATGGACAGAGGAGCCTGGCAGGCTATAGTTGCAGAGAGTTGGACATGACTCCAACTAAGTGACTCTCACTCATATACACACACCCACACACACACATATATACACATTAACAAATCATTTGTGCTTTGTGGCTCAATAAATCAAGGAATTGTAATCTTAACATTAGGAACATTTTGATCATCTCACACTGTAACAGAGACTGAGGAGTTGAAATTAAGCATCATCAAATGCAGATTAAAATTATAAAGACCTTCTTGTAATACAAAATTCATGGAAACAAAACTCTAATTTCCTGATGGATATATTATATTAATGTAATGGATACCTCAGTGTAGTTAAATTGCATTAAATGGTTATTAATGCTTGAATAAACTTCAAGGAAGTGGGTACTGGTTGAAATAGGATAATATTTTGTTCTGCTAAATTATACGTTAATTGGTATTTCCTCTCTTGTAAAAGGACCTAAAGAGTTTAATAAAATATGTGGTAGAAACATTTTTTTTTCTTCTTGAGATATTAACTCAAGAGTTTAACTGGAAGTGTTTCAAACCTTTCCCAGAAAATTCTTCAGTATTTGCAATGACATGGGTTTCAGGGACTCCCTAAAGTAAATAATTAAAGCTTTTAGTCATCCAAATAATGATAGACTGCATCATGGGAAAAAATGTTACAAATTGCGCAATGGAGATTTGCTTTCTTACATACTCCATAGAGGGAAAAAGGGAGGGGTGCAGGGTGGAAAAACAGAGGCATTCCATAGGCAAGTGCAGGCCATCTTATTCTCAAGTTACTTCCAAAACTGTATTTGATAATACAAGAAACAAGATCTTGCAGTTCATTTTCATTTTATCAGATTATGAAAAAATACCAGAAACCTCAAGCTTTACCTGAGGTATGTGATGCTTCTGCTATGCATGAAGAAAACAGCTGCAACCAAGTGCTTGACTGGCCAGGCTAGAGTCTTGCTTTGAGCTTTAAATTTTTAGAGTGGTGTCAACTCTGTGATAAAATTAGGTCTGTGCCCCCTGAATGCTTAAAAGGGAGAAAGTACTTAAAAATCATATAGTTTTCAAGACTGAATACAAATGAAACTGGCACAGGGGGCATGTCAGGAAAATTAAGTTTGGGAACTTAGAAAGTACACGAAAATTTACAAGCCAGAGTTAGTGTACTGACTTCTATTTAAACATTAGTTAGAAGTTTTGGTGCTCAGTTCTTGTCTTGTGGGAGGCATATCTCATTTTCTTTAGGGTCAGCAGTTATACAGTGTTACTCAAGTACCATAGAAAAAAGGAAACACAAGCCACTCAATCTAAAATAATAGACAACATGGCTCAGTCACAGAGACTATATCACTGAGATGAAATATCTGTAGCACTGTAAAAGCTAAACCCATGGGGCTGGCAATTCCAAGTAACTAAGACCAACAGGAAGTGACCCCAACTCTAGGGTGACATACTGCTTTCAGTTGAAACATACTTATCAACAGGGAAGTTAAGAGAAACTACAGCAAAGGAGTGAAGAGTCATTAATCAAGGCACCAAAAGGGGAAAATGGTATGTGAACTTCAGGATAAACAGGAACACGGTAAGGTCAATGTAAATTCATGGCCATTTAAATCTATCACCGAAACCTGTGTGTACCCTCAGGTCCTTTAGGACCACCCACACACCCACACCCAGATCCATTATCCATCTAGACAGAATATAGAGAAAAATCAAAAGGCTAAAAATTCAGCTAAAACCATACAACTGAGATGTATATATACACTCACATCATGTAGGATTAGCAAGTTTTAAAAAAAAAGTGTCCTCAACTTTTAGTATATTTGTCAACCAACAGAAGATACATTCCTGGTTTAAGATTTCAGGCTTTGTATGGATTATACCTCATTGAGATTCCTCTAACATAATTCTCTTCAGAGTTTACTGTATTTGTTATTTTTAAAGATACTTTATGTATTTGTCTTGTGGCTGATTCATGTCAATGTATGGCAAAACAAATACAGTATTGTAATGTAGAATAAAGTATTAAAAAAAAAAGACACTTTATCAAGACTTGACAGAATCTTACTTTTCCAGTGATTTAAACCTAGGAAGTACCTAGTTTCCAATAATTCTAGTTGTTTGTCATCTAGTTTATACAGATGGAAACCATTGTTTTTTCTTTTGTGTGTGGATGGTTCAAACTGAAAATCCTGCAACATTATGTCTTCTCTGGAGAAAACATAAAAAACTTTATTGGTCTCCAAAGATAGTGCACCTAATAACAGTGCATGGGAAAATACCTTCCTGTCTCTTAACACTTCCTAGACTGTGCAGAGGAAATAAAGGTCTAATTCCATGTCAGCACCAAAGTAAGTGTATTGTTTTATTTATAAGATTTTAATCCAAAAAAATCACATAAAATATGTTAATATCCTAGTTAAACTGAAAACAGACAGCTGTTAGTCAGCTTTAAATCACAAGGTGTGATTGCATTAGCTCAAGGGAAAGCATTGGTGACAGAGGAGAACTACTTACTCCAGCTTACTAACTTTGTGATCTTAAATGAATTACCTACATACCCCTACTTAATTTTCATCTTCTTTAAAATGCAGTACTTCCTTAAGTTGTGATGAGACTTGCATAGTACATATGTATTTTTTCAACAGTCCCAAGGCCCTCTCCCATAGAAGAGTTTCAAAAGGAGTCATTATTACATGCCTCTGGTCCCATCACTTCATGGGAAATAGATAGGGAAACAGTGGAAACAGTGTCAGACTTTATTTTATTGGGCTCCAAAATCACTGCAGTTGGTGATTGCAGCCATGAAATTAAAAGACACTTACTCCTTGGAAGGAAAGTTAAGACCAATCTATATAGCATATTGAAAAACAGAGATATTACTTTGCCAACAAAAGTCTGTCTAGTCAAGGCTATGGTTTTTCCAGTGGTCATGTATGGATATGAGAGTTGGACTGTGAAGAAAGCTGAGCGCTGAAGCATTGATACTTTTGAACTGTGGTGTTGGAAGACTCTTGAGAGTCCCTTGGACTGCAAGGACATCCAACCAGTCCATCCTAAAGGAGACCAGTCCTGACTGTTCATTGGAAGGATTGATGCTGAGGCTGAAACTCCAGTACTTTGGCCACCTCATGTAAAGAGTTGACTCATTGAAAAAGACTCTGATGCTGGGAGGGATTGGGGCAGGAGGAGAAGGGGATGACAGAGGATGAGATAGCTGGATGGCATCACCAGCTCGCTGCACATGAGTTTGGGTGAACTACGGAAGTTGGTGATGGACAGGGAGGCCTGGCATGCTGCGATTCATGGGGTTACAAGGAATCAGATATGACTGAGCAACTGAACTGAACTGAACCAAATCCAAGAAAATTTTCACATAAGGTGATATCATACTTCATAAACTATATACAAATAGAAGTGTTTTAAGTTAGCACTCCTTTTATTATTAAACTTGTCCCTTCTAAAAAGCCATAAAATTTAGAAAATCCTTCTCCTATTAAATATTTTATGTCCCTGTCCAAATTCCTATGATTAGAAAAAAATGATTACCTTATCTCACCAAGAGAGGATATTGTCACCTTTAGGTATAATATATTCCCCCATCCTTCCCACTGTATTTAACTCAGAAAGTTGTCCTACATCTGGTGTTCACCTTCCTGACACAAAGTAGATGTTTCTTTTCCCAGTAGCCCTCTAAACTAGAGTGATAATTATTGGTGCAGAATAAGTGTGATAATGGTTGCCAAATATTTTGTGTCTCTGTTTGGAAGCTTATTAGTATTTCTCTGTCTCATTCCATTTCTGACATCATCCCAAAGCTGTGATAAGTCTTAGGGATGCAGAATGTAGACAACTGCATAAAACCACAAAAATCTTTGCACATTTTGCCCGGAGGTTTTACCCTGACATGTTACTTTCCATTATCTGGGGACACACTGTGGTTCATAAAGGAAGAAGCTGCCTGGGAAATGGAGAGAAGGAAGACTGTCAGGTGCATGGATATAAACCTAGTTTGTAGCTTTGATACAATTTGAATAACTGAGGGAAACCTGTGAATGCCCCTTTGGATTCAGGGAATGTTCAGTGGGTTAAAGAAGAAGTAACAGAGTTAGAACAGAAAGGTATCACTTATTAAATACATTTCTGGGCAAACATTATAGAGTGGTCATATACTGAGAGAATGCTAAAAATGATACTCTTTCTCAGGAATTTTATTCAGATACTTAAAATTCCACAGGTCACTTGAAAATATAGTTACCACATTCCCTTACTGATGACAAAAGTATAAGAGTTACAGTTTGAAAGTAAATGAAAGCTTCATGGTAGAATCCATTCCTATCTAAGAAACCTCTGGAAAAGGTAGAGAAAAACCTAAAAAGAAGACGCACTCGGGAAAAGTGCATTTGACTGGTCAGTGTGACCAAGGGGATTGTGGACTCAAAGACAAGCATAAAGTCAATGCTGTCTTGCAAATGAAAAGAAGATGTGTGCTCCAAGTAAAACTGTACAGACAGAGTGTGAGAGCCTGGGGGCTGTCAGTGTTGGACCCTGTCAGAACAGCCAGCCTGGTCATTTGTGACTTAAGCTCAGAGGCTATTTACAGCCTTTCTACAGTGTTCTAGATTATTGCTTCTGCTAGACTTAGAAGAAACAAAGTAATTTTCCTAGTGCATTCAGTGACTTTTGAGTGAAATTCTAACCATAAGACATAAAACCTAAAGTGAGATTCAACTGGCAGATAGGAACAGGTTCTCAAGACATACACTGCTGCCTAACAGGGGAGTGAGCCTTGCAACTCTCAGAACAGAGTTCAGAGTGCCTCCTTATGTTATGTCTGGAAGCAAAAGACAGATATCAGGTCAATAAGGAGGTTAATAAAAATATGCAGAGGCAATGACATGCTGTTTTAACAGATGTCTGACATGCTGTTCTGTAAAAGGAAATTTGTGACTATGAACTGTTGATTATTAGTGGCCTAATAGTGGTAATATTGATAATTTAGATCATACAGTAGATGATGATAATTATGGAAGGCCATGGTCTCTCTACTGTGAATTTGGCTTTTAACATGTTGCTTCTTCTTTGGAAGAAAAAATGTTATTGAAGCTATTATGTTATTACTACATTCTACGACAAAAATGAATGAACCTATTTTCCGAGAATGACAGATGATCACTGAATCATCATCCACTCAGACAAAATAGCGGCAGACACTAACTCAGTTACCCTTCCACAACAGAATATTTTTTCAGCTTTCAATCCCTCAATCCTCCTTGGTCATATATCTGCTAGTTCTGATCAAATTGTTTAAAACATTTGAGCCATTATAAAGGAGAAATTAGATTTGATCTTCCTACTTAGAAGTGGCAACCAAAATATGAATTAACAAAAATGTACTGAGCAACCACTGCAGTAAAGATCCTGTCCTAGTGTATCACAGGAGAAGGCAAGGGAAAGATGGGCAGGATATAGAAACGCATATTCTATACATTTTATAGTTTAGGTGTACAGATGAACTAAACATATTTGGAAAGCTTACTAAATGCCAACATTACATATTAACTCAACAGAATGGCTGCAGAGCAATTCAACATAAAATTTCTTTTTGAAGAACTATGGCATAGAATGCTATGAATGAAAAGTGGATGAGACTGCAGTGCCCTGGAAGTGGGCTGAGGGTATGACTGTCACAGAACTGAGAGAAAAAGGAAAGCATGGGCATGAGCACAAACTCAGGCAAAAGAGTGCAGGACAAGCTTCCTAATGTAAGTCTGAACTAACAGAATACTGGCTTTAGAAGTAGAATGTATTACATTTTACCTGTTTCTCAAGTTAAACTCAAGGCTAGCCTGCCTGGTAGTAGGGGGTGACTCAGCCACTTTGAAAACAAATGATCAGAGTTAAGCATTAAGAAAATATTAAGGGGAGGGAGTTGAAGGAAATAAATCTATCAAATAGTAAGTCAATATGTATTAAGATATAACAAGTAAAATAAAGGTTTACCCTATCCCTTCCCCACACAAACACAACTACTATGAGATTATAGGCAAGGCATAAGTCATACACTTTTTGCCATTCTTAGTCTATTTAACTTATGAAAAAAAAAAACCATTCAATTTCTTGTTATCAGGGTCAAAAATACTCCCTTTTGAGATATAATCAGGGACATCCCTAGTGGTCTGGTGGTTAAAAATTTGCCCTGCAGTTCAGAGGACGAAGGTTCAATCCTTGGTTGAGGAGTGAATACCCCACATTCCACAAAGCAACTAACCCCAGGCACCACAACTATTAAAGTCTGCGTGCCACAACTGGAGAGTCTGTGCAATGCAGTGAAAGAACCTGCGTGCTGCAACCAAGACCCAATGCAGCCAAGTTAATTAATGATTGTTCATTTTTAATTTTTATTCTTTTATTTATTATTATTATTATTTACTTTACAATATTGTATTGGTTTTGCCACACATTAACTGTCTAGTCTTGTAGTACATCCACATCCTGATTGTATCTTTTTAAAAAATCATTAATTCACTGAAGAATGATTTTTTAAAAGATGCAATCAGGACGTGGATGTACTACAAGACTGGACAGATGCTGAGGTGAAAAGCATGAGAATACATTTGGTCCACATTACAGGTTCTGTCACTTCAAGGGAGACACATATGAACATGTCAGAGCTGGCTGAAAAAGGTGGAGTTGCCATTTTAAGTACAACCTTGGACTTGGAAACAGGGCTGCCAGGGAACAGAAAACAGATGCCCTGCTGGACTTATTAATACTGTAACACTTTTATATAAAGCACTGAGATCTGGCATGGCTTTTATAAAAAGTAAAAATCCAGGAAAACCTTTGAGTTGCTTAGGTCACTGGACTTGGTAATGTTTGCTCTGATTACTGCTTTGGGAATTTAAAAGATCCTTTCCTTTGAATGTTTTCAAAACTTTCTCTGGGCATTGCTTTTAAAATAATATCTTGTTTTGCTAGTAGGCATCCACAGTCTCTAACTACTTGCACCTTTCTCTACTTTGGCATTAGAATTAAAACATTTATGTTTTAAGGTGTAACCAGAAGTGTGTTTTTGTATTTGCCTTCTTAAACAGATTCTTGAATATTAATGAGGCTCCTCCTCATTTTCCTGTAATTCTCTATACAGGCTCAAATAAGAATAAATTATCCAACTCCTTACTCCTGACAGTGTTTTTCTCAACTGTTTAGACATAAGAACAAAAAAAATAGTTTCTGTCAATTTTATGAGATTTCTGCAGTACACCACGCCAGTACAGTACACTTAAACCTGTGTAACTTAGTAAGCAGAATAAGTTCTGAGGTTTCACCATACTATTTTATACTCTTTTGGCATTTCCCCCAAGTACTACTTCCTCTTGAACCCCTTAAATCCAAACTTATAAGGGAATCTGAAAATCTCTGCTTGGAAACTCCTTAAATTTCCAAATATAGGCCTCTACACATTGATTTTAATTAATTATCAAAGATAACATAAGTCATGCTGGAGGTCCAATTGCTAATCCTCCTAGTCAGCTTTCATCTAAGACATGGACAATTCATCCATGGCAAAATTTAATTTTAGCTATAATTATAAAAGTTTGAAATTAAATCACACTAGTGCTATGCTTCCATTAATATGGACAAAATAACTGATCTACTTAGGATTAATGTGGGGGACAAAAGTAAGATTTAATTTTTAACTTTTGTAATTAATTGGGAAAATGTGATAAAGGATTTTGTTTCAGAGAGAAAGAAATAGAGAAAGTTTCAGAGTTTCAAGGAAGACATTCCAGCAGTCTCTCAAACCTCTTATATCCTTAAAGAATATTGCTTAAGGTAATATGAACTGTAGCTCAAATTAAAAATAATACATAACAGTTCTCAAACTTGAAGAATTGAAACTTGAGCCTACATTTCTCTCTGACAGTTAAAGAGGATGGAGATATAGAAGAGAATTCTGATTTTTTATACCCTACAGGATAACTACATAAGCTAAATATATTGATAATCAAGGTCATCATAAGGAATATAATACCAGCTTTTCAATTACCTTATCATAATCAATATTTCTTCATGCTGCTAATATTTTCACTGGTATATGAGTTTCAAGTTATTAAGGTCCAGAAAAGTAAAAGAAACAAACAAGCATATTAAGAATCAGACTCTGAGATACATTCAAGAAAATCTCAATGCTCATTTTTCTGGTTCCTATTTATTCTACTTAAATGACAGTTGTAGTCTGTGGAATGAAACATTCTCAAGTTTCAAAAAATTTCCAGCTTAGACCACAAAGGGAGTAATCAATGGAGAGAGAGATTCATAACATTCTCTAACCACAGAACTCTCAGAGATACAGACAAGAAGGTCTTTCAGTAACTCTAACGTGAATTACCCCAATGGGAAATCCTAATGTGTAACAGAATGTAAATGATGATTATCAGCAAGCTGAAGCAACAGGGACTCTGTAGGAATTGATCATTATAAGAGAAACATACATAATCATAACTTCCTTTTGCCTCAGATATTCAGGTAGTTAGAGATATCTTTGGCTTTCTTCTTCCTGTGTATGCCTGTTGTCTTCACTGTTCTGGCAACTTATGGAGTAAACACAAAATAAAATATGGTGACACATTTAGATATGTTGCTGAAGGAGAAAAGAGAGTGTACTAAGTTCTGAGAATTGATACTACCTGGTTTTAGTAACTACAGAGAGAGAATAATTATTTAGTCTTAAAGACAATCTCATTTTTTTAATAGTCCATATCTCTCTTATTTAAATGAACTAGGTTTATAACATCAGAAATGCAGATGACACCACCCTTATGGCAGAAAGTGAAGAGGAACTAAAAGCCTCTTGATGAACGTGAAAGAGGAGAATGAAAAAGTTGGCTTAAAGCTCAACATTCAGAAAATGAAGATCATGGCATCTGGTCCCATCACTTCATGGGAAATAGATGGGGAAACAGTGGAAACAGTGTCAGACTGTATTTTATTGGGCTCCAGAATCACTGCAGATGGTGACTGAAGCCGTGAAATTAAAAGACACTTACTCCTTGGAAGAAACATTATGACCAGCCTAGATAGCATATTCAAAAGCAGAGACATTACTTTGACGACTAAAGTCCATCTAGCCAAGGCTATGATTTTTCCAGTGGTCATGTATGGATGTGAGAGTTGGACTGTGAAGAAAGCTGAGTGCCAAAGAATTGATGCTTTTGAACTGTGGTGTTGGAGAAGACTCTTGAGAATCCCTTGGACTGCAAGGAGATCCAACCAGTCCATTCTGAAGGAGATCAGCCCTGGAATTTCTTTGGAAGGAATGATGCTAAAGCTGAAACTTCAGTACTTTGGCCACCTCATGCGAAGAGTTGGCTCACTGGAAAAGACTCTGATGCTGGGAGGGATTAGGGGCAGGAGGAGAAGGGATGAGACTCGATGGACATGAATTTGGGTGAACTCCGGGAGTTGGTGATGGACAGGGAGGCCTGGTGGGCTGCGATTCATTGGGTCGCAAAGAGTCAGACATGACTGAATGACTGAACTGAACTGAAGTTTATATTTTAAGAAACTAAAGATTTTCCCTTGAGATCAATGATATACTTGGATGTTACACTGCATGAGAAATTTCAAATCACCACAAAATAAATGTTATGCCTAAATTCAAATTTATGCATAACAAAATAATTATGACCAGTAAAATCCAATGGCAAGATATGTAAATAAAACTTGTCTTATTTTATTGGAGATAAAGAGCTATGTTCTTTTAGCAGATAAAAAGAATGTATGGATTGACTCATGGTTAAATTACTAGAATATTAGAAAGTGAGATTTAAGTTTGAAAGATCTGCAATATACTAAATGAATAGAGAGAGAGCACTGCTCATTTAATTAGCATTAAATGAATAATAATAATTCTTCAAGAACATTTTATAGCATTTTTGTTGGTGATAAATTATATTTTAAAATAAACATTTAAATATAAGCCATAAAGTAATAAGAAATTCAAAATTAATTTTTCAAATTTATTTCCTTAAAATGCATCATCTCTCTTATTTAAGAAGGCTACCAATTACTGCGTTTCACTTCATGCTAGTGGCCCATTAATGACAGAAAAATAAGCTTGCTGAAAAATTAAATACAAACCCCAAAGTGAAAAAGATGTTACTGACAAAATGTGAATGACTTTATTTGATGGAAGAGAACAAACATTAGCCTTTCCCATAAGCATTTGCTTGATTTCAGTATTCTTAGTCTTCAAAAATATGCAATTGATATTTTTTTCAGTCAGGATTAGATTAGATTAAAAGTGTGAAAATGGAATGGTAAATATCACAAGTCAGAAACTTCTCATAAATATCAGTCCTGAAGTTTTCAATTGTTCTCTTCACTTCTGATTAAGATCCTCATTTCTTCTGAACATTTCCATGTCAGATAAAATACAACAAACATTGAGTCCACTTAGAGGTTAAATTATCCTGGAAGCAAGGGGCTTATATAAATGAACAATTAAAATAAACTATATTCAATTCAACCTAACAGAAGATAGAATTAGATTTATTTTTCCCCTGAATGATTGAAAACATTAATTTTTGTTGACAGAGACTATCTCTTCTTACTACTGGTAAGTCAACAGAAGGATATAGTTTGATATAGTGGTTACTATTGTTTAAGTAATTAAGGATAACTGTGTAATTAATTCAACTATAATAATTTGTGCTTGTTGAAATAGCTAGAATGAAAAGTTAGTATATGTTCCAGTTTATTTTAAAGAACTTTTGACTGACAATCTATACAGATTATGAGATTAAATATTTCTGAATAAGAAATTTTTTTCGGTATGGCTTAGGAAGATAATCTTAGAAATATTCATACACAATGCAGAGTGCATCCCAATCTATGAAATAAAATTTGTACAATTTCACAAAATCCCAAACATAAGGTAAGATCTAAACAGAGGCAGAAATCATGAAGCCTGCAGAGCAAAGCCCAGATAACTTTCCATTTCTAACAAAGACATAGAAGTTTAGACAAAATTAAACAGCAGAGAAATATGTTCCAGAGAAAGAGAAAGGTAAAATCCCAGAATAATATTAAGTAAAGTGGAGACAGGAAACCTGTTTGAAAAATAATTCAGAATAATGATGGTAAAGATGATCCAAGATCTTGAAAAAGAATGGAGGCACAGACAAAGAAGTTACAAGAAATACTGAACAAAGAACTAGAAGATTTTTAAGAAAAAGCAGAGATGAATAATACAATAACTGAAGTGAAAAACACAGGAAGGAATCAATAACAGAATAAATGAGGCAGAAGAATGAGAAGGTGAGCTGGAAGAAAGACTGGTGGAAATTACTGCCACAGGAGAGAATAATGAAAAAAGAATGAAAAAAAAATGAGGACAGTCTAAGAGGCCTCTGGACTACATTAAATATTCCAACACTTACAATACAAGGTAGCAGAAGAAGAAATAAAGGGCCTAAGAAAATATTTGAAGAGATAATAACTGAAAACTTCCCTAACATCAAAAAGGAAACACTCACGTTCAGGAAGCACAGAGTCACAGACAGGATAAACACGAGGAGGAACAGGCTTTAGTTCAGTTGCTCAGTCATGTCAGACTCTTTGCATCCCCATGGACTGAAGCATGCCAGGACTCCCTGTCCACCACCAGCTCCTGGAATTTACTCAGACACATGTCTATTGAGTCAGTGACGCCATCCAACCATCTCATCCTCTGTCATCCCTTTCTCCTCCTGCCTTCAATCTTTCCCAACATCAGGGTCTTTTCAAATGAGTCAGCTCTTCCCATCAGGTGGCCAAAGTATTGGAGTATCAGCTTCAACATCAGTCCTTTCAATGAATATTCAGGATTAATTTCCTTTAGGATGGACTGGTTGGATCTCTCACAGTCCAAGGAATTCTCAAGAGTCTTTTCCAACACCACAGTTCAAAAAGCATTAAAGACAAAGAGAAAATATCAGTACCAACAAGGGAAAAGTAAAAATAACATACAAGGGAATCACCTTGAGGTTATCAGGTAACTTTTTTCAGCATAAACTCTGCAGGCCAGAACAGAATGGCATGATATATTAAAAGTGATGAAAGGGAAAAACTTACAATAAAGACTACACTACCCAGCAAAGCTCTCATTCAGATTTGATGGAAAAATCAAAAGCTTTACAGACAAGAAAAAGCTAGGAAAATTTAGAACCACCAAACCAGATTTACAATGAATCCTAAAGGAACTAGTCTAGACAGAAAAGGCCGCAACTAGAAACAAGAAAATTACAAATGGAAAAATTTCACCAGTAAAGGCAAACATACAGTAATGGTAGGAAATGACACACAACTATGATATGAAAACTAGTCACCATAAGAGCAGAGTATCAGATACACAAGATATTAGAAACACACTGGAAGATAAGAGACCAATAATTTAATCTTGTGTGTGATATGTATGTGTATATATGTATATGTGTGTATACATGTACATATATATTTGTGTGTGTGTGTATATGTATATATGTATAGACTGCTATGTCAAAACCTCATGGGAGACACAAAACAACAATCTAGAATAGAATCTACAATCACACAAAAATGAAAAAACAATCCAAACCCAACACTGAAGATAGTCGTCAAAAGAGAAATGAACAAAAGAGTAAAAAGACCTACAAAAATGAATCCAAAACAATTATCAAAATTCCAAAAAAGATCATACATATCAATAGTTACCTTAAATGTAAATGGAATAAATGCTCCCACCAAAAGACATAGGCTAGTAAAGGAACACAAAAACACGACATGCTGTCTTCAAGAGACCAACTTCAAATCTAGGGGCACAAACAGACTAAAAGTGAGGGGATGGAAAAGTTATTGTATTCAGATGGAAAGAGTAGCAATTCTCATATAAAAAATAGACATTAAAATAAAGAGTATTACAAGAGACAAGAGGAAAGACATTACATGATGATCAAAGGATCAATTCAAGAAGATATAACAAATGTAAATATATATATACCCAACATAGGAGCACTTCAACACATAAGATAAATGTTATTAGTAACAGCCATAAAAGAGGAAATCAACAGTGACATAATAATAGTTGGGGACTTCATCAATGGGAAAATCATCCGGACAGAAAATCAATAAGGAAACATAAGCTTTAAATGATACATTAGATGATGGGATTTATTAGTATTTATATATATATATTGGAGTTTCTTTCTTTCTTTCTTTCTTTTTACTTTACAATACTGTATTGGTTTGCCATACATTGACATGAATCCACCATGGGTGTACATGAGTTCTCAATCCTGAACCCCCCTCCCACCACCCTTCCCATATCATCTCTCTGGGTCATCCCAGTGCACCAGCCCCAAGCATCCTGTATCCTGTATCAAACATAGACTGACGATTCATTTCTTACATGATAGTATACATGTTTCAATATTTATACATGTTTTAATATTTATAGAGCATTCCATCTTAAAGCAGCAGAATACACTCTCTTTTCAAGTCACAAGGAACACTATCCAGTAGAGATCACATGCTGGGCCAGAAGTCAAACACAGGCAATTTAAGAAAACTGAAATAATATCAAACAACTTTCAACTTTCCCAACCATGATGCTATCAGATTAGAAATAACTAAAGGAATAAAACTGTAACACACACACACACACACACACACACACACACACACACACACACAAGTGGAGACTAAATAACATGATACTAAAAGCCCAAGAGATTATTGAAGAAATCAAAGAGGAAATACAGTAACTAAAGAAAAATGAAAACTAAAACGTGATGACCCAAAACCTATGGTATTCAACAAAAGCAGTTTTCAGAGAAAAGTTTAAAGCAATAAAATCTTACCTCAGGAAACAAGAAAAATCTCAAATAAACAAGCTAACCTTACACCTAAAGCAACTAGAGAAAGAACAAAATGCAAAGTTAGTAGAAAGAAAAAAAATTCATGAAGATCATAGAAGAAATAAATGAAGTACAGATGACAAAAATATATCAAAACTAAAAGCTGGTACTTTGAAAGAATAAACAAAACTGATAAAACTTTAGCCAGATTCAAGAAAAACAGAGAGAGAGCTCAAATCAAACATATTAGAAAAAGAATTTACAATGGACATTGCAAAATACAAAGGATTGAGAGAGAATACTATAAGCAACTATATGCCAATAAAATGGACAACACAAAAGAAATGGACACATTCTTAGAAAGATGCAACCTTCCACAACTGAAAAAGGAATAAACAGAAAATACAAACAGACTAAAAACAAATAGTAAAATTAAAACTGTAAAAATTTCCAAAAAAAAAAAAAAGACCAAAAAACCCCTTCAGGACAGAATGGCTTGACAAGTGAATTATATCAAATATTTACAGCAGAGTTAACACCTATCCTTCAGAAACTCTTACCAAAAAAACAAATAAATAAATTGCAGAGGAAGGAACATTCTCAAACTCATGATGCCATGATAACACTGATATCAAAACTAGATAAAAATATCACAAGAAAAGAAAAGTACAGGCCAATATCACTATGAATACAAATGCAAAATTCTCCATAAAAAGTTGGCAAACAGATTCCAACAATACATTAAAAGGACCATACACCATGATCAAGTGGCTTGTGTAACTTAACTTATTGAAGCTTTCAGCCATGCCATGAAGGGTTACCCAATATGCTTGGGTCACAGTGAAGAGTTCTGACATCATCTGGTGCAGGAGGAAATGGCAACCCACTCCAGTGTTCTTGCCTCTAGAATCCCATGAACAGTATGAAAAGGCAAAAATCTGACACCATAACATGAGCTCCCCAGGTTGGAAGGTTGTCCAATATACTAATGGGGAAGAGCAGAGGCAATCAGTAAGGAAGAATGAAGCTCCAGAAAGAATGAAGCAGCTGGCCAAAGTGAAAACAATGCTCAACTGTGGATATGTATTGTGGTGAAGGTACAGTCTGATACTGTAAAGAACAATATTACATAGGAACCTGTAATGTTAAGGTCCATGAAACAACATAAATTGGTCATGGTAAAGCAGAAGATGGCAAGACTGAACACTGACATTTTAGGAATCAGTGAACTAAAATGTATGGGAATGGGCAAATTTAATTCAGATGACCATTATATCTACTACTGTGGGCAAGAATCCCACAGAAGGAATAGAGCGGCCCTCATAATCAACAAGGAGTCCAAAATGCAGTTTTGGGTGCAGCCTCATAAATTACAGAATGATCTTGGTCTGTTTCAGGGCAAATCATTCGACATCAAAGCAATTCTATTCTATACCCAAACCACTGATGCCAAAAGCTGAAGTTGACCAGTTCTATGAAGATATACAACACCTTCTAGAACTAACACCAATAAGAGATGTACTTTTCTCTCTCTCTCTCTTTTGAAATTATAATGCAATTTTAGGGAAAATACAAAATTAGGAAGTCAAGAGATACCTGGAATAACAGGCAAGTTCGGCTTTACAGTACAAGATGAAGTTGGGCAAAGGCTACCCAAGTTTGGACAAGAAAACACACTGGTCATAGAAAACACCTTTTCCACTAACCCAAGAGATGACTTGTTTAGTCGCTCAGTCATGTCTGACTCTTTAAACCCTACAGATTGCAAAAACAAGACCTGGAGTTGACTGTTGCTGAGATCAACAGCTCCTTACTACAACATTCAGACTGAACAAAGTAAGGAAAACCATTAGGCCATTCAGGTGTGACCTAAATCAAATCCATTATAATTATATGATGGAGGTTATAGGGATTCAAGGGATTAGATCTGAGAGTGCCAGAAGAACTATGGACAAAGGTTCATAACACTGTAAAGGAGGCATTGACCAAAACCATCCCAAAGAAAAAGAAATGCAAGAATGCAAAGTAGTTGTCTGAGGAGGCTTTAGAAATATAGCTAAGGATAGAAAAGAAGCAAAAGGCAAGGAGAAAGGGAAAAACTATACCAACTGAATGCAGAGTTCTAGAGAACAGCAAGGAAAGATAAGAAGTCTTTCTCAAATGAAGAATGCAAAGAAATAGAGGGAAAGAATGGGAAGGACTAGAGATCTCTTCAAGAAAATTGGAGATACTAAGGAAACGTTTCATACAAAAATGGGCACAATAAAGGACAGAAATGGCAAGGACATAACAGAAACAGAAGATATTGAGAAAAGGTCGCAAGAATACACAGAAGAATTAAATTTAAAATTATAATGGCCTGGATAATCACAATGGGGTGGCCACTCACCTAGAGCCAGACATCGTGGAGTGTGGAAATTAAGTGGGCCATAGGAAGCATTACTATGAACAAAGTTAGTGGAGGTGATGGAATTTCAGTTGAGCTATTTCAAATCCTAAAAGAATATGCTTTTCATGTGCTGCTCTCAATATGCCACCATATCTGGAAAACTCAACAGTGGCCAAAAGGACTGGAAAATATCACTTTTCATTCCAATGACAAAGAATGTTCAAACTATACAACTCTATTCATTTCACATACCAGCAAGGCAATGCTCAAAATCCTTCAACCTAGACTTCAAAGATACATGAACTGAGAACTTCCAGATATAGAAACTGGGTTTAGAAAAGGCAGAAGAAGCACAGATCAAATTGCCAACATTCACTGGATCACAGAAAAAGCAAGGGAATTCCAAAAAGCATCTACTTTTGCTTCATTGACTCTCCCAAAGCCTTTGGCTATGTGAGCACAACAAATTGTTGTAGTTGTTGTTCAATCAGTTCTGTCCAACTCTTTGTGAGCCCATGGACTACAGCACTTACCAGGCTCCCTATACTTCATGATCTCCCAGAGCTTGCTCAAACTAATGTTCAGTGAGTAAGTGATGCCATCCAACCATTGAGTCCTCTGTTGTCCCCCTCTCCTCCTGCCTTCAATCTTTCCCAGCATCAGGGTCTTTTCTAATGCATCAGTTCTTCATATCAGGTGGCCAAAGTATTGGAATTTCAGCTTCAGCATCAGTCCTTCCAATGAACATTCAGGATTGATTTCCATTAGGTTTAACCGGTTTTATCTTCTTTCAGTTCAAGGGACTCTCAAGAGTCTTTTCCAACACCACAGTTCAAAAGCATCAATTCCTCAACACTCAGCCTTCTTTATGGTCCAACTCGCGCATTCATACATGATTACTGGAAAACCCATAGCTTTAACTAGATGGAATTTTGTTGGCAAACTAATGTCTCTGCTTTTTAATATGCTGTCTAAGTTTGTCATAGCTTTTCTTCCAAGGAGGAAGTGTCATAATTTCATGGCTGAAGTCACCATCTGCAGTAATTTTGGAGCCAAAGAAAATAAAGTCTGCCACTGTTTCCATTGTTTCCCCATCTATTTGCCATGAAAAGATGGGACCGGATGATCTTAGTTTTCTGAATATTGAGTTTTAAGCCAACTTTTTCACTCTCTTTCACTTTAATTAAGAGACCCTTCTGTTCTTCTTCACTTTCTGCCATAAGGGTGATGTCATCTGCATATCTGAGGTTATTGATATTCCTCCCAGCAATCTTGATTCCAGCTTGTGTTTCATCTGCCTGATGTACACTGCATATAAGTTAAATAAGTAAGGTGACAATATACAGACTTGATGTACTCCTTTCCCAATTTGTAACCAGTCCATTGTTCCATGTCCGGTTCTAACTGTTGTTTCTTGACTTGCATACACGTTTCACAGGAGACAGCTAAGGTGGTCTGGTACTCCCATCTCTTAAAGAATTTACCACAGTTTGTGTTATCCACACAATCAAATGCTTTAGCATAGTCCATGAAGCAGTAGAAGATATTTTTTCTGGAATTTCCTTGCAGAAATTTCTTTTCTGGAATTTTCTTTGATCCAACAGATGTTGCCATTTTGATCTCCGGTTCCCCTTCCTTTTCTAAATCCAGCGTGTACATCTAGAAGTTCTCAGTTCACATACTATTGATGCCTAGCTTGGAGAATTTTGAGCATTTCTTTACTAGTGTTTGAAATGAGTGTATCTGTAATTCTTAAAGAGATGGGAGTACCAGACCAGCTTGCCTGTTTACTAAGAAATCTGTATGCAGGTCAAGAAGTGACAGTTAGACCTGGACATGGAACAACTGAGTAGTTCAAATTTGGCAAAGGAGTATCTGGTCCTGTCACTTCATAGGAAATAGATGGAGGAAAAGTGGAAGAAGTGACAGATTTTAATTTCCTAGGCTCCAGAATCACTGTGGATGGTGACTACAGCCATGAAATTAAACAACACTTGATCTATGACAAACCTAGATAGCCTATTTAAAAGCAGAGACATCACTTTGTCAACAAAGATTCATATGGTCCAAGCTATCGGTTTTCCAGTATTCATGTAAGTATGTGAGAGTTGGAACATAAAGAACACTAAAGAACTAATGCTTTCAAGTTGTATTTCTGAAGACTCTTGAGAGTCCCTTGGACTGAAGAGAGATCAGATTAGTGGATCCTAAAGGAAATCAACCCTGTATATTCATTGGAAGACTGATGCTGAAGCTGAAGCTCCAATATTTTGGTCACCTGATGTGAAGAGACAACTCATTGGAAAAGACCCTGATCCTGGGAAAAATTAAAAGCAAATGGATAAGGGGTCAGCAGAGAATGAGATGGTTAGACAACCTCACCAACTCAATGGAAATGAATTTTAGGAAACTCAAGAAGATAATGGAGGACAGAGGAGTCTGGTGTGCTGTAGACCATGCAATCGCAGAGTCAGACATGACAGGTACTTAACAACAATATCAAAAATGGAGGCAAGAATATACAATCGAGAAAGGGCAGTCTATTCAATAAGTGGTGCTGGGAAAACTGGACAGCTAAACAATATACACAAAAATAAACTCAAATTGGATTACAGATCTAAATGCAAGACTGGATACAATAAAATACAAAGGAGAACAGTCTTTGACATAAATAGCAGCAATTATATTGATATATTTGTATCCACCTTCTCCAGTAGTGGAAATAAAAACAAGATAAACAAGTGGGACCTAATTAAACTTAAAATCTTTTGTATGACAATAGAAACATAAGCAAATCAAACATACATCAAAATGGTTGCAACTGAAGTGACTGACAGAGGATTGTTCTCCAAGATATACAAACACCTCATGCAGTTCAATACTCAAAAATAACCAAATAAAAAATGAGAAAAATCTGAAATACATCTCCTTAAATAAAACACAGAGATGGCTAAGACACACATGAAAAGATATTTAACATCGCTAATCATTCAGTTCAGTTCAGTCACTCATTCATGTCCGACTCTTTGCCACCCCATGAGTCGCAGCACGCCAGGCCTCCTTGTCCAGCACCAACTTCTGGAGTTCACCCAAACTCATGTGCATCGAGTCGGTGACGCCATCCAGCTATCTCATCCTCTGTCGTCCCTTTCTTCTCCTTCCCTCAATCCCTCCCAGCATCAGGATCTTCTCGAATAAGTCAATTATTTGCATGAGGTAGCCAAAGTATTGGAGTTTCAGCCTCAGCATCAGTCCTTCCAATGAACACCCAGGACTGGGTGTTCTCCAGTCCTCCTTTAGGATGGACTGGTTGGATCTCCTTGCAGTCCAAGGGACTTGCAAGAGTCTTCTCCAGCTAATCATTAGAGAAATGGAAATCAAAACTACTATGAGGTATCACCTCACACCAGTCAGAATGGCCATGATTAAAAATTGACAAATGTTTGAGAGTCTGGAGAAAAGGGAATCTCATACGTTATTGGTGGAAATATAAATTAGTACAACCACTACAAGGAACAGTATTGAGGTTCCTCTTTAAACTAAAAATTGAACTGCCATATCATCCAGCAATATCACTTCTGGGTATATATCTGGAGAAAACCATAATTCAGAAAGATACATGCACCTCAGTGTTCAATAGCAAACACATGGCCACAACCTCAATGTTCATCAATACAGGAATGGAGAAAGAAGATTTGGTACATATATACAATGGAACATTCTCTGCTGTAAAAAAAAAAAAAAAAAAAAAAAAAGAAAGAAAGAAAAGAAAAGAAAGAAACAAACAAACAAAGAAATAATGTCATTTGCAGTGATATGGATGAACCAAGAGATTATCATGCTAAGTGAAGTAAATGAGACAGAGAAAGATAATACCATACATCATTTATATGTGGAATCTAAAATATGACATAAGTGAACTTATTTACAAAACAGAAAAAGGCTCACAATCTTTGAAAAAGAAACTTATGATTACCAAAGGGTAAACATTGGTGAGGGAGGGGATAAATTAGGAGTTTGGAATTAACAGATACACACAAATTTATAATAACCAACAAGGACCTATATATAGCACAGAGAATTCTACTCAATATTCTATAATAATTTATATGGGAAAATAATCTGAAAAATAATGGATATACATATATATATAACTGAATCACTTTGCTACAAACCTGAAACAAACAACCGTAAATCAACTATACTCCAGTATCAAAATAAACATTTAACTTTAAAAAAGAGGGTAGAATTTAATTACTTTAGCATCACATCAATAGATGTTTGTTTTTTCATTGAACATTTGTATCAATTTGTTGGACAGAGAAGCACTCAGTCAGAGTCAGGTCACTTGATTTCTTTCCAAATCTCTTCATGACTTATCAAAATTACGGACTTTGTTATTGATTTTGGAGTTCCTATCCATGCAGCTTTTAGTTACTCTACCACTTGCTCCATGGGCATTGTTTACCCCTGAACAAATGAGAAAAGACACTGTATATAAAGACAATGTGCATAAGGCTTAGGAGTCTGGTATCCATTATGGTAACATTTGAATGCTGCTGCTGCTGCTGCTGCTACGTCGCTTTAGTCGTGTCCGACTCTGTGTGACCCCATAGATGGCAGCCCACCAGGCTCCTCAGACCCTGGGATTCTCCAGGCAAGAACACTGGAGTGGGTTGTCATTTCCTTCTCCATTGCATGAAAGTGAAAAGTCAAAGTGAAATCACTCAATCGTGTCCGACTATTAGCAAACGCATGGACTGCCCCTACCAGGCTCCTCCGTCCATGGGATTTTTCCAGGCAAGAGTACTGCAGTGGAGTGCCATTGCCTTCTCTGGAGGAATTCTATAACCTTCCCCCAAATCCCTCATGCTACACTTTTGCAGTCAAAACTTCCCTTGATTTATAACCCTTGTAGCCACTAATTTATTCTCCATCAATGTAGCTTTATCATTTCAAGAAAGTCAAACGAATCAATTCATTCAGTATGCTGACTTTTGAGCTTGACTTGTATCTTGTTTCATAATTTGAGATTCATCCATATGGTTGCATGTATCAATAGTTACTTCGTTTCTATTTTGATTTTGTCTATTTTTCCTTGTTTATGTATTCCCTCAGTTCAATTCAGTCGCTCAGCTGTGTCCAGTTCTTTGCGATTCAATGAACTGAAGCACGCCAGTCATCCTTATCCATCACCAACTCCTGAAGTTTAACAAACTCATGTCCATTGTTCTGTGATGCCATTCAGCCATCTCATCCTCTGTTGTCCCCCTTCTTCTCCCTTCAATCTTTCCAAAATCAGGGTCTTTTCAAATGAGTTGGTTCTTTGCATCAGTTGGCCAAAGTATTGGAGATTCAGCTTCAACATCAGTCCTTCCAATGAACACCCAGGACTGATATTTAGAATGGACTGGCTGATCTCCTTGCAGTTCAAGAGAATCTCAAGAATCTTCTCCAGAACCACAGTTCAAAAGCATCACTTCTAAGGTGCTCAGTTTTCTTTATAGTCCAACTCTCACATCCATGCATGATTACTAGAAAAACCATAGCCTTGAGTAGATGGACCTTTTTGGCAAAGTAATGTCTCTGCCTTTTAATATGCAGTCTAGATTGGTCATAACTTTCCTTCCAAAGAGTGAACTTCTTTTAATTTCATGGCTGCAGCCACCATCTGCAGTGAATTTGGAGGCCAAAAAAATAAAGTCTGTCACTGTTTCCACTATTTCCCCATCAATTTGCCATGAGGAGATGGGACTAGATATCATGATCTTAGTTTTCTGAATGCTGAGCTTTAAGTCAAATTTTCACTCTCCTCTTACACTGTCATCAAGAGACTCTTCAGTTCTTCACTTTCTGCCATAAGGGTGGTATCATCTGCATTTTCAAAGTTATTGACATTTCTCCCAGCAATCTTGATTCCAGCTTGTTCTTCATTAACTCCAGCATTTCTCATGATATACTCTGCATATAAGTTAAATAAGCAGGGTGACAATATACAGCCTTGACTTACTCTTTTCCTGATTTGGAACCAGTCTGTTGTTCCATGTCCAGTTCTAACTGTTGTTTCCTGACCTGCATACAGATTTCTCAGGAGACAGGTCAGGTGGTCTGGTGTTCCATCTCTTTAAGAATTTTTCATAGTTTGTTGTAATCCACACTGTCAAAGGCTTTGGCATAGTCAATAAAATAGAAATAAATGTTTTTCTGGAACTCTCTTGCTTTTTCCATGATCCAGTAGATGTTGGAAATTTGATATCTGGCTGTTGCTAAATGCAGCTTGAGCATCTGCAAGTTAATGGTTCACATATTGTTGGAGCCTGGCTTGGAGAATTTTGAGTATTACTTTGCTAGCATGTGAGATGAGTACAGTTGTGTGGTAGTATGAGCATTCTTTGGCATTGCCTTTCTTTGGATTGTAATGAAACCTGACCTTTTCCAGTTCTGTGGCCACTGCTGAGTTGTCCAAATTTGCTGGCATATTGAATATAGCACTTTCACAGCATCATCTTTCAGGATTTGAAATAGCTCAACTGAATTCCATCACCTCCACTAGCTTTGTTCATAGTGATGCTTCCTAAGGACACTTGACTTCACATTCCAGGATGTCTGGCTCTAGGTGAGTGATCACACCACTGTGACTATCTGGGTCATGAAGAATTTTTTTGTACAGTTCTTCTGTGTATTCTTGCCACCTCTTCTTAATAGCTTCTGCTTCTGTTAGGTCCACGTATCACTTCTGTGTTTCATTGAGCCTGTCTTTGCATGAAATATTCTCCTGGTATCTCTAATTTTCTTGAAGAGATCTCTAGTTTTCCAATTTTATTGTTTTCCTCTATTTCTTTGCACTGATCACTGAGGAAGGCTTTCTTTTCTCTTATTGATATTCCTTGGAACTATACATTAAAATGGATATATCTTTCCTTTTCTCCTTTGCTTTTTGCTTCTCTTCTTTTCATAGCTATTTGTAAGACCTGCTCAGACAACCATTTTGCCTTTTGCATTTCTTTTTCTTGGGTATGGTCTTGATATCTGCCTCTTGTACAATGTCAGGAACCTCCATTCATAGTTTGTCAGGCACTCTATCACATCTAATCCCTTGAATCTATTTGTCTCTTCTATTGTATAACTGTAAGAGATTTTATTTAGGTCATACCTGAATGGTCTAGTGGTTTTCCCTACTTCAATTTATGTCTGAATTTGGAAATTAGGAGTCGTGGTTTGAGCCACAGTCAGCTCCTGGTCTTGTTTTTACTAACTATATAGAACTTCTCCATCTTTGGCTGCAAAGAATAAATCAATCTGATTTCATTGTTGATCATCTGGTGATGCCCATGTGTAGACTCTTCTCTTGTGTTGTTGGCAGAGGGTATTTATGACCAGTGTGTTCCCTTAGCAAAACTTGGTTAGCCTTTGCCCTGCTTCACTCTGTACCCCAAGGCCAAATTTGCCTGTTACTCCAGGTGTTTCTTGACTCCCTACTTTGGCATTCCAGTCCCCTGTAATGAAAAGGACATCTTTTTGGGGTGTTAGTTCTAGCAGGTCTTGTAGGTCTTCATATAACTATTGAACTTCAGCTTCTTCACTATTACTGGTTGGGACATAGACTTGGATTACTGTGATATTGAATCGTTTGCCTTGGAAATGAACAGAGTTCATTTAGTCTTTGAAATTGCATCCAAATACTGCATTTTCATCTCTTTTGTTGACTATGTTGGGTACTCCATTTCTTCTAAGGGATTCTTGCTCGCAGTATAGATACAATGGTCATATGAGTTACATTCGCCCATTCCAGTCCATTTTAGTTTACTGATCCTAAAATATCAATGTTCACTCTTGCCACCTCCTGTTTGACTGCTTCCAATTTGCCTTGATTCATGGACCTAACATTCCAGGTTCCTATACAATATTGCTCTTTACAGCATCGGACTTTACTTCCATCACCCATCATATACACAACCAGATGTTGTTTTTGCTTTGGCTCAGTCTCTTCTTTGTTTCTGGAGTTATTTCTCTACTGATCTCCAGTAGCATATTGGGCACCTACCAACCTGGAAGTTCATCTTTCAGTGTCCTATCTTTGTGTCTTTTATACTAGTCATGGGGTTCTGAAAGAAAGAATAATAAAGTGGTTTGCCATTCTTTTCTCTAGCGGACCACATTTTGTCAGAACTCTCTACCAGGACCCTACATGTCTTGGGTTGCCCTACACAGCATGGCTCATAGTTTAATTGAGTAAAACAAGGCTGTGGTTCAGGTGATCAGATTGGTTAGTTTTCTGTGATTGTGGTTTTCAGTCTATCTGTCCTCTGAAGGAGAAGGATAAGAGGCTTATGGAAGCTTCCTGATGGGAGAGACTGACAGGGGGAAAAGGTCTTGTTCTGATGGGCCATGCTCAGTAAATCTTTAATCCAATTTTCTGCTGAAGGGTGAGGCTGTGTTCCCTCTCTGTTATTTGACCTGAGACCAAACTCCTGTGAAGGTAATGAAGATACTTCTTCAAAATGTCCCATACATGCACTGCTAAACTGAGTGCCCCCAACCCTGCACCAGCCCACTGCTGACCTTTGCCTCTGCCAGAGACTCCTGGACACTTATGAGCAAGTTCTGGGTCAGTCTCTTGTGGGGTCACTGGAGTGGCAGCTGAGTGGTGCTGGAGTGACTTTGAGGAGATCCCCACATCCAGGGGCAAAGGAGAAGCCCCAGCAAGATGGTAGGAGGGGCAAATTCACGTTTAGAATCAAACCCAATACTCATCAAAGATGCTCAGAAGGCTCAAATATAACTTGTGCACACCAGGACCTAGATACCCCACAAAGACAGAGACACAACTGTGTCTGGGTGTCTCCTGAGGAGGTATGGGTCAGCAGTGGACTGCTGTGGGGGCATGAGCTCTGGGCACAGTAGACCCAGGTACAGCAAAAGCGCTCTTAGAGGATGTCCTCATTAACCCACAACAGAGCCACCAGAACTTACACAGGACTGGGGAAACAGACTCTTGGAAGGGCACAAACAGAGCCTTGTGTGCACCAGGACCGAGGAGAAAGGATATATTCCCTAGTTCCAGGATATCTGGGTTGCTTTCATGGCTTAGTGATTAGAAATGTAACTTCTATACACACTGTATGTATTTCTTTATACAAGAACATCAGTACATAATGCACATAGATACAAATCATGCACTAAGATGTACAATTCACTGATGTTCAGTGTATTTGTAGAGTTATGCAACAATTCATCAATAAGTTTTAGGACATTTTTATCACCCAACTGTAATGTTATCTTTAATATTTTAAGGACTGTCAAAATGTTTTCCTAGGGAGTTGCCTCATTTTATAGTCAAGTCAGCATTGTATGATGGTTCCAGCTTCTCCATGTCCTTATGAAAAACTGGTTTGTTTCTGAGTGTTTTACTAATACAGACCTACTGGGTATATAGTGATTTTATTGTAGTTTGATTTGCATTTCCCTATGCCTGGAGAATCCCAGGGACAGGGAAGCCTGGTGAGCTGCCGTCTATGGAATTACACATGACTGAAGCAACTTAGCAGCGTGGTTACTGATGTAAAGCATCTTTCATGTACTTTTGTATATATTCTCTGGATCAATATATATTTAAATTTTTGTCCTTTTTAAAAATGGGATAGTTTTCTTTTGTCTGATTGTCAGAGCTCTTTATTTCAGCTACAAATATCATCAGATACATATAGGTAAAATACCCAGGTATTTTCTTTTATTGTCTTTCCACTTTCTTAATGGTATCTTATCTTCTGGAACAAAATAATAATAATTATTATTATTATAATGAAGTTTAATTTTTCTGTATTCTTTTGTCTTTTGTGCTTTTTGTGTCTCTAGGTGAAAATTTTGATTCACACAAAGACACAGAGGTTTGTTACATTTTTTTCCAAGGCATAATGGCTTTAGATCTTATATTTAAATCTATGTTCCATTTAGAATTAATTTTTGTGTATGGTTAAGCTTCATCCTTTTGCATGTGGATACCCAACTTAATTTCTGAAGGTTGTTCTCTCCCAGTTAAATTGTCTTAGCATATGTGTCAAAATCAATTTATGATAAATATGAAGGCTTATTTCTGACTCTCAGTTCTGATCTATCGATCTATATATCTACCCTTATGCCATCACATCACCACATTGTTTGGACTACTGTATCTTCACACCCAATTTTAATTTGGGAAGTGTGAGTCCTCCAACTCTATTCTTGTTCAGAATTTTTGGGTTCTATGCTTTCCAATAAGAGTTTTAGGATCATCTTGTCAGTTTCTATAAAAGAGAAATCTGGAATTTTGAGATACTGCATTAAATCTGTAGACCAGTTTGGATAATACTGCCACTTTAAACATTAAGTCTTCTGATCTGCAGATATGTTTTTTTTTTTTGCAAATATTTAGATTTTTAATTTCTTTCAAAAATCATTCATCAGTCAGTTCTGTTCAGTCGCTCAGTCGTGTCCAACTCTTTGCAGTTCATTGGAGTGCAGCACACCAGGCTTCCCTGTCCATCACCAACTCCCAGAGGTTGCTCAAACTCATGTCCATTGGGTCAGAGATGCCATGCAACCATCTCATCCTCTGTCATGCCCTTCTCCACCTGCCTTCAACCTTTCCCAGCATCAGGGTCTTTTCCAATGAGTTGGTCCTTCCGATCAACTTGCCAAAGTGTTGGAGATTCAGCTTCAGCATCAGTCCTTCGAATGAATATTCAGGACTGATTTCCTTTACAATTGACTAGTTGGATCTCCTTGCAGCCCAAGGGGCTCTCAAGAGTCTTCTACAACACCACAGTTTGAAAGCATCAGTTCTTCAGCACTCAGCTTTCCTTATACTCCAACTTTCACATTCATACATGACTACTGGAAAAACCATAGCCTTGATCAAATGGACCTTTGTTGGCAAAATAATGTCTCTGCTTTTTAATATGCTGTCTTGGTTGGTCATAGCTTTTCTTCCAGGGAACAAGCATCTTTTAATTTCACGGCTGCAGCCACCATCTGCAGTGATTTTGGAGCCCCCAAAATGAAAGTCTGTCACTATTTCCCTGGTTTCCTCATCTATTTATCATGAAATGATGGGACCAGATGCCATATCTTAGTTTTCTGAATGTTGAGTTTTAAACCAACTTTTTAACTCTACTGTTTCACTTTCATCAAGAGGCTCTTTAGTTCTTCGCTTTCTGCCATAAGGGTGGTGTCATTTGCATATCTGAGGTTATTGATATTTCTCCTGGCAATCTTAATTCCAGCTTGTGCTTCATCTAGCCTGGCATTTCACATGATGTACTCTACATATAATTTAAATAAGCAGGGTGACAATATACAGCCTTGACGTCTTACTTTCCTGATTTGGAACCAATCCATTTTTCCACATAATGTTCTAACTGTTGCTTCTTGACCTGCGGGAGTCTTTCAACTTTTATATGTTTACCTTCTGTAGTAATGCCCTCTTTTATTGATACTATTGTTAATTTCAGTCTTTTATTTTGGTCAGATTAGGAAGTGGTTATACATTTCTTAATACTATCTCAGAACCATCTATTGTCTCCACTGATTCAATTTTGTTTTACATAACTATTTTTGTTCTTTTTATTTTCTTTTGCTTGGTTTTTATTACTCTTTTATAGTTTCTCAAAGCAGAAGCTCTGATTATTAAGATCTTTATTATTTTACTATAAATATTTATTGTTATAAATTTCCCTCTTAGAACTACTTTAGCTGCATTCCACACATTTTAATGTGTAGTAATTCTAGTAAAAAATGTTTTGTTTTTCTTTGTGACTCACATTTATCACCATTATTTATACTGAAGTAAAGTGTTTAATTTCAACCTTTTGGGGGATTATCCAGCTATTTTCCTGTTGATAATATTTCTATGTTAGGCTGACATTATCAGAAAACATACTTTGCATGATTTCCTATATAATCTAAAAATACTTTTAGATTTTTTTTTCTAAGGTTTGGTTTATGGTCCAAAGTATGGTCTATCTTAAGCTATATTCCATGAACATGTGCAATAATATCTGTTCTGCAGTTGCTGAGTAGAGTGTTCTATAAATATCAATTGATTTCTAGTTCAGAGATTGGCACACTTTTTTATTACAGTGAAAAGTAGTAAATATTTTACAATTTCCAGACTAAGGGATAATATTGAAGATATTTTGTAGGTATTTTTTAAAAACACTCTTTACTTGGGGACCTGGCCAAAAACAATTGGCAGTCCAGATTTTCTTGGCCACAGTTTGTTAACCTCTGTTCTAGTTAGTTGATGATTTTTTTGTATCCCTGATAATTTTATATCTGCTCTATCAATTACAGAGGAGTGTTGATATCTTCAAATATAATTCTGGACTTCTCTATTTCTCCTTTTTAAGTCAGTTTAGTATTTCTTTTATTCTGGCTTTCTCTACAAATAATGATACTTTCAAGATTGCCATGGATTTGGAGTTTATTGACTTTTCTGAAACTGCATGTATGCCTCTCACCAAATTTGAGATGCTTTCAACTACTGTTTCTTCAAGTATGCTTTATGTAATTCATTCTCCTCTTTTAGGAATTCCAATGACAAAAATATTAAATATATAAGTATCATCTCATAAGTGTCTAAGGCTTCGTTCAGTTGTTTTTTTTTAATTTTTGTTTCCACTGGATAATTTCTATTGTTCTGTCTTCAATTTTACTGTCTCTTCTTTCCTCCTCCTTCTCTCCAGTCTAATATTGAGCTCATCTAACAATTTTTAATTTCAGATATTTATTTCTAAATTCATCATTTGCTTCTGTTTTATGCTTTCTATTTCTCTGCTTAAAGTGTCTAATCTCCCATTCATTTCAATAATGTTTGTATTTACCTCATAAGCATGATTATAATAACTTCTTTGAGGTTATAATGCAGTACTTCCAACATCTATATCATCTCAGGATACTCTTCAATAGATTGTTTTTTCCTTTGATAACTGGTCCAATTTTCTTGATTCTTGGTACTATTGTCCTGGGTTTGGATATTTTGGGTAAGCTGGATTGTATCCTGGACATTTGGAAGCTATACTGTAAGAATTGGGTCTTCTTTATACAGATGGCCAAGAGGCACATGAAAAGATACATGACATCATTATTACAGAAATGCAAGTCAAAATTACAATGAGATATGACCTCATATAAGTCAGAATAGTGAGTGAAAGTGAAGTCTCTCAGTCATGTCTGACTCTTTGCGAGCCCATGGACTGTACCCTACCAGGCTCCTCTGTCCATGGGATTTTCCAGGCAATAGTACTGGAGTGGATTGCCATTTCCTTCTCCAGGGGATCTTCCCAACCCAGGGATTGAACCCAGGTCTCCCACATTGTAGACAGATGCTTTACCATCTGAGCCACCAGGGAAGTCAGAATGGCCATCATCAAAAAATCTGCAAGCAATAAATGCTGGACATGGTGGAATAAAGGAAACTCTCCTACACTGTTGACAGGAATGTAAACTGGTACAGCCACTATGGAGAACAGTATGGAGATTCCTTAAAGAACTAAAGATAGAGCTACCATATGATCCAGCAGTCCCATTCATCCTCGGGAACATTATCTGAAGAAAAACATGGCTTGAAGGGATACATTCACTTCAGTGTTCACCGCAGTACTATTTACAATAGCCAAGACATGGAAGCCACCTAAATATCCATTTACAGATGGGTGGATAAAGATGTGATACATATATACAGTGAAATATTACTCAGCCATTAAAAATACTGTGATTTTCAGCAACATAGATGAACCTGGAGATCATACTAAGTGAAATAAGTCAGACAAAGACAAATACCATATGAAATTGCTTATTTGTAGAATCTAAAATATGATAGAAATGAACTTAATTACAAAACAGAAACAAACTCACAGACTGAGAGAACAAACTCATGGTTACTAGGAAGAAGGAAGGGAGAAGGATTGATTGGGAGTTTGGGATTTACATGTACAAACTGCCATATTTATTAATACAATAAAATGACTTTCCATAAAAAAAAAAAAAAAGGAATTGGGTCTTCTTAAAATCGAGGGGACAACTGAGTTTATTTTAATAGGCAATCAACTCATGTACAGAATGCAAGTGAGACTGTCCTATACAGGTCATGATTCTAATGTAAGGTAAGTTTTCAAAGTGTTTACTATATTGAGTATACCTTTTATATGAGCATCTCAGAGGATGAACAAGGACCCAACTATAGCATCTTACTCCAAATAGTGTGGTTTGTATGGTAGTTCATTTCCAAACCCTTGTCTGTGCTTCTTGGGTATCTTCTGCACATACTCAAGGGGTATGAATTTAGGACTCTTTTATGGGCTATCCGTGACACTCTGCAGCTTTTGTGGACTGACATTTTGTTTGTTTTTGGTGATATTGTTTTTGGTTGCTCTGAACAAAAATGGTAAGATTCTCTCAGTCTCTTGGCCTCTCATGTTCTTGTGCAGTGCCATGTATGTGGGCCTATTCCTGAAGCAAGTTAAAGAGAGAAGAGATAGAAAAAAATATTGAAAATTCTTCTACATTATTTATATAAAAGGATTCCTTTGTTCCTAAATCCAGAGCACAAAGTGTTTTTCTCATCTCTAGGTATCTGTGCCACTTTGGCTATGCAGTATTGTAGTTCTGCAATGGGGCTGGTTTAGCAGCAGTGCTAGGAAAATTTCAAAAAGGAGAAATGAATTATCCCTATTTTATTGAGCTCATAGGTGGTTTTTTTCTTGAAGATGTTGTCAGAAAGACAAGTTATAGGAGATTTTGTTGATGGTATCCATCATCCAGTTTACTGTATCAGATAGTGGGGAGATAAAGAAAAAATGCAAAACACAAAAAACTACAAACTACATTAGTTGTTCTTCAAGATTTAACATCTTTCCCAATTTTCTTGTTATTTACTTTTCAGATCCGTCAAGCAGTTGCTTTTTGTATTTTGTCAAGTTTTAAGTAGTAATCAACTGCAGTGTTTTACTCCAAAGAGAAGTTTTAGTTCTTTGCTTTATAATTCTGAGGCAACACACATACCACAGACTATAAAAACAGGAGTTCTACAAAAAAAAAAAAAAAAGGACTACTACTGTGTACTTCTAAAGAGTAAATGTTCTAATTTATTTAGTTGCTAAAGGTACAGTTTTTGTTGTTAGCATTACATCAGTTCAGTTCAGCTGCTCAGTCATATCCGACTCTTTCTGACCCCATGGACTGCAGCACGCCAGGCTTCCCTGTCCATCACCAGTTCCTGGAGCTTACTCAAACTCATATCCATTGAGTTGGTGATGCCATTCAACCATCTTATCCTCTGCTGTCCCTTTCTTCTCACACCTTCAATCTTTTCCAGCATCAGGGTCTTTTCAAGTGAGTCAGTTCTTTGCATCAGGTGGCCAAAGTATTGGAATTTCAGCTTCAACATCAGTTCTTCCAATGAGTATTCAAGACTGATTTCCATTAGAATAGACTGGGTTGGATCTCCTTGCTGTCCAAAGGACTTTCAAGAGTCTTCTCCAACATAAGGTTGAGCATAACACAGCATTACATAGGGTTGAGCATTTTGGGGAACAGAGCTCAGGTTTATGAGCATTTAACTTCTTATCTTAGGAGTCATAAACTGAAATTGCCATTTCTAAAGAGTGTATTTTTTTCCCAGAATCTTGATTTCCTTGAAACCCTTTATAAAACTTCAGAGACAAATTATCATAAATTACTATACTGTGATATCTGAATAAATTAAACAGTATTTTAATGTTACTATGATAATATTTCAGCTGATTCATAGTTTTTATTCTAAAAAGATAAGCTGGCCAAACGTCTCTCAAGTGGTCATGCAATACTGCTGAGGGATGTTCCAAGGAAATATCTGTTTATGAATTTTAAATTACCTACTCCCTCATAAATTAAAAAAATACAACATATATGTCACAATTGAAATTTATCATTATCAAATTATTTGAAAAAAATGAACCTACTTAGAATAATTTTTTCAATACTTCTCTTTACAGGTGTCTCACAGTGTAGTCTTTAACTTTTAAAATAATATTAATAAGATGCCAAGCACCCAAGACACTGAAAAAATCAACCCCTGTGCCATAGAGTAATTGGGGCTAAGATAAACGTTATAGTCCACAAAAGGCTAAATATTGATCTGTTCAGTTTGTATCCATTATTGCTGATCTTTCAGGATTTAAATATTGATTGTGCAGTGCAGTTACGATAAGCTAGAGCTAAAGCTCATCCATATTGCAATGTTGGGCAAAAGAAAAAGAGTTTTAACCTCAGTAAGCCTGTGCCCTAGTTAGAAAATGCCATCCTCCTTCTAAATCTTTAGCCTGGCTATGAAAAATTAATAATTTATTAAAACATACTTTATTACAGGACTTTCCCTTCTGTCTCCCTGGCACAATGCCAGTGTACACTATGAAGTAATAGTTGGAAAATGACCTCCACTTCTTCAAATGCATTGTTTCTTTAGTTTGGCTTAATATTAATCACTAATTGTAAAAAAATACAAGAACTGTTTCTCAGGAGCTAAACTTTCATGCATATGTGGCTCTTTGCCAGAGTCTAAGATGACATCAGAGTGATATTACTATGATTATACCAACCATCCTAGAATTATTGATATAATACATTGTTCTGATGATACAGTAAACATTGATGTGGAAATTGAATATATAACTGTCAATGACTGAGGAAATATAATTTAATATCTTTTCAGAAGGCAATGGCAACTCACTCCAGTGTTCTTGCCTGGAGAATCCGAGGGACGGTGGAGCCTGGTGGGCTGTGGTCTAAGGGGTCACAAAGAGTTGGGCATAACTGAAACGACTTAGCAGCAGCAGCAGCATGCTACCTTCTTCCACTCTCCTCACTCGAATTGTTTAGGGTCACGTCTTCTCAATGCATTCTTATTTCAAATAGTATATCGTGACATACAGTACAAGTTGATAAGCAGACACCAAAACCCTTTTGTTGGAAATATTTTGTACATATTACAACACTCAAGGGGATTTCTCATTCCTTTTTTAAAATAAATATAAAAGTAGAATTGAAGATCTAATTTTTCCTCCCCTTCCCCAAAATAGTACATGAGTAGCTTAGTTGGCAAAGAATCCTCCTGCAGTACAGGAGGCCCTGGTTCAATTCCTGGGTCAGGAAGATCACCTGGAAAAGGGATAGACTACCCACACCAGCATTCTTGGGTTTCCCTGGCGGTTCAGATGATAAAGAATCCACCCACAACGTGGGAGACCTGGGTTTGATTGCTGGGTTCGGAAGATCCTCTGGAGAAGAGAACAATTACCCCTCCAGTATTCTGGCCTGGATCATCCCATGGACTGATGAACCTGGGAGGTTACAGTCCATGGGATTGCAGAGTTGGACACAACTGAGTGACTTTCACTTTCTTTTTCTTTCAGTTAAATAGCTGATTGTTCATAGATCCAGAAAGCATAAAACATCCCTTGAAACATCTTACACTGAAGCTTATTTGTTTCTAATCTGTCCAGAAACCATATTTATAAACTCTCAGTCAACATTTCAGAGATAAAATATCCTTCACATTTTTACCAACCTAGCAGAATCAACTTCTGCCATATTGTCTCATTGACATTTATTTCTTATAATAATCCCCAAAAAAAAAAAAAGTATTGTTTTGAAGACTATCAGAAGGCAATAATTTCAGGTTGCCCTTGAGTCTATTTTATATTTGTCCTTTTCTGTTTCCTGGGAATATTTTTCATTTATTTCTCTTTCAAGTACCATCTGAACTGTCAGATATTTTCCTAAAAATCATACAGTGTGATTTTGAGAAACACTGTCTTAGATTTATCATCCTGAGACGTGGCCAAAAGAAATCTACTGATTTCCCCTTTACTTTTATTCTGAGGTTTTCAGCGTCTGATATTCTTTGGCCTTGTGAGTTGCAAGAAAAGTATAACTCACAGTTTGATGACAATTTCCTGTACTCTGCTGTTTTCAAGTTTCAAATAATTATATATTTTTAAAACAACTGCTGTGAAACAGACAAAAATTGTCAGCTTTGTCTCTTTACATTTACATTTTTTGGCTAAAAATAATGAATAAATTTCAGAAACAAAATCCTACTCAGTTTCCACATAAACTGTTCACAGTGAAGAAAAGAGTTTAACAATTGTCTAATCCTACAACTGGCAGAGTACACTAGAGGATCACACCTGCTCAGCCCTTAGGCCAGCATCTGTCTTTACTTACATTGTACATTTTTGAATAATGAAAGTTTCTTCCCCAATTTCATATTTATGCTGTTACCACTTTGTTTTGGGGAGGGGCTTTCTGGAGACTGCTTCCTTTTCATACCCATCCCTCAAATGCAGTTAGTAATAGTAATAAACGTGCTTTGCATTAGATCAATAGCATGCATATTTTAGACTAATGGCAATTGTCAAGACAGCTCTTTTCAGCATGTTGTCTTTGATTAAGACCATATACTGAAAAAGAGGTCAGGAGAACAGTGGGAAATGGCAAGGAAACATCTAGAATACATAATATTTGGATATTAAAATTGCATTTCAATGACAGAATTGGATTGACCAAAAGAATTTTTTCATGAAAATAATGTACATTGTGCTGGCATGTTCTGCAGTTCTCTGGGAACATTTTTTTTCTAAAATTATTTTCCCTATAATCCTGAGCCAGAATAGCTCCTACACTCAGTGCTTACAATCTTGCTGTATAGCCACTGAAGGCAAGTGGCTTCAGTGGTCAGAGGGTACACTTGGTGTATTTCAAGTGTTTTGTTTTGTTTTGTTTTGGTTTTCATTTTGTAAAAGTTAATCCACAAGGGTAGGATGTCTAAAGCCCCTTTTATCAAGTTTTTCAAGAAATGATATCCAGAGCAACTTAAAATTCCCATTACTCACTAGAATTTATTCACTTAAAGTGGGTTTTGGGAATATCATATTATTTGCACAGGATCTTCATCCAACTATTGGATTCCTGGGTCTTGCGACAACTTTATCAAATATTTAGGGTAATCTTATTCTGGGTAATATCACATTCCTGGGTCACTGTACACATTCCTTAGGAAACTTAGTTAGCTGTTTTAGGTCTTGCCCTTGAATAAAGTAACATTCTTACATTTTATTATAAAGTCACTGACATATTTAGCACAAACAAAGAAAAAAGGTTTCTCACTATCTCTCATTATACTGAAAAATTAATTCAAAGTAGATCACAGGACTAAATATAAAAGCTAAAACAAACAAAACAGGAGTAAATCTTTGTGACCTTGCTCTAGGCAACAGTTTTGTAGATGTGACACCAAAAGCACAAGTGATAAAAGAGAATATTGACAAGGTTGACTTTATCAATTAAAAAAAGCCCCTTGTACTTCAAGGATGCCACCAAGGAAGTAAAAAACAACACATAGGGAAAAAATATTTATAAATAACATATCTGATAATGAACTTGTGTCCAGAACACATGAAGTCACTTTATGATTTAATTATAAAAAGAAATAACCTAATTCAAAAATGGGTCAAGTGTTTGAATATTTTTTTCCAAAGAAAATCTAAAAATGATCAATAATCACTAAAAAGGTGCTCAATATCATTAGTTGTTAGGAAATTGCAAATTAATACCACAGTGGGATAATGCTTCAAACCTACTAAGATTTCTTGGATCAAAACCATAATAGCAATACTGGCAAAGAAACAGAAAAAGTAGAATTCTCATATATTGCTGAGAATGTAAAATAGTGCCAGCAATTTAGAATACAGTTTGGCATTTCCTGTGGAGAAGGCAATAACACCCCAGTCCAGTACTCTTGCCTGGAGAATCCCATGGATGGAGAAGCCTGGTAGGCTGGAGTCCATGGAGTCCCCAAGAGTCGGACACAACTGAACGACTTCACTTTCACTTTTCACTTTCATGCATTGGAGAAGGAAATGGCAACCCACTCCAGTGTTCTTGCCTGGAGAATTCCAGGGATAGGAGAGCCTGATGGGCTGCCGTCTATGGGGTCACACAGAGTTGGACACGACTGAAGTGACTTAGCAGTAGCAGTGACAGTTCCTAAAAATTTTGAACATAGTTTGTCATATAACCCAGCATTTCCACTGATAGGTATCATTTTCATAAAAATGAAAATATGTCCATGCAAATAGCTGTACACAAATGTTCCCAATATAGCCAACATTTGTAAAGAACCCAAATGCCCATTGACTAATGAATGGATACACTTAACGTTGACCTTTATACAATAGAATATTACTCAAACATCTTACCACATGGAGAGACCTCCAAGTCGCTGTGTTTATTAAGCCTGCTACCTACCAATCTTGAATGGTCTGCCTTTTTCTTGGTTTGTGCTTGGCCTTTGAGTATGGAGGCTGGTTTCAGATTTCAGCCAGGAAGTTCCTGATAATGCTGAGAACCAACAATCAAAGAGACAATCAGGAGACCAAAGAAATGGGCTTTAGGAAAGAGGCAGGCTCCCGGAAATGCCAAGTTCGCAATCAATCCCCATGTTGGGAGGGGTGCACCACTTGTTAGATGCTTGTGGAGCACTGCATGATTTGGGGATACTCTGAGAACACCAGCTGGTTAAATGTGCTTATTTGAGGATGATGCACAGTGCACCGTGACCAAAAGATCAACAAATGGCTGCACAGTTGGTTGGCCTCTATTGTGGGCGTTCCACCTGCCACCAAAGACCAAGAAGAGGCTGAGCTCAAATTAAAATGTTGAAAAGCTGAGCTTGGAGAATGACCTTCTTTTTGCCCATTATTTGCTAGCTTCCAGATAAGACAGACCTTAGTGTGCCATTTTGCGAAACTAGATCAGTGCTTGCTGCTTTGAATTAAGGTCAGAGTGCTTGTGACCAAGCCTGATAGGGACTTGAGATAGAATCCTTAAAAGAGTGTTGATGAAAAAGAATAAAATGTTATTATGTTGATTGATGAAATAGACAAAATGCCCCATGCCACCCAACAACTTATATAAAGAAAAGCAAAATCACATCGTGAGCTAGCCAGGCATCCCTCAACTGTGGAAATATTCATGATGACAGAATATATTTTAGCTGAGCTATGGACATTGGTGCCAAGTTGCAACAAAAGGCCAGAGAAACTATCCAGGCACAGTTAGTGTGGCTATGAGACAAAGTGGACAATGACATTTCTGTAACCAGGCAGGAGGCAAAAAAATAAATAAATAAAAAGTAATATCATCACACCTTACTCTCTGACAGAGTTTACAGAGATCAGGGGATTCAAGACATTCATTTCCTGGTAGATTGCATTAGCCTTTTCTAAAGCGAGGCTTTGCCCAATGAAGGAAATCTCCCCGGGCATGTGGGACTCTGAAAATCTAGAGAAGGTACAACAAATCCTTACAGCATTGGGAATGAAATAGGCAAATTATACCCCATTCTTGAAGACCCTGGTTGAGCCACATTCACTACAGAAATGAAAGTTAAGATGCTCCAGGCCACTCCCAACACCTGATATGGGCTATGGTGCTGATATCCATGCTAAGCCCAGTTCTAAGAAAAGATATTTATGATGGTGGGTAAGCAGAGACATTATTTTGCCAACAAAGGTCTGTCTAGTCAAGGCTATGGTTTTTCCAGTGGTCATGTATGGATGTGAGAGTTGGACTGTGAAGAAAGCTGAGCACCAAAGAATTGATGCTTTTGAACTGTGGTATTGGAGAAGATTCTTTTGTCTGGAAAATCTCATTGACTGAAAAGCCTAGTAGGCTACAGTCCATGGGGTCGCAAAGAGTCAGACACGACTGAGTGACTTCACTTCACTTGGACTGCAAGGAGATCCAATCAGTCCATTCTAAAGGAGATCAGTCCTGAGTGTTCACTGGAAGGACTGATGCTAAAGCTGAAATTCCAGTACTTTGGACACCTCATGTGAAGAGTTGACTCATTGGAAAAGACTCTGATGCCGGGAGGGACTGGGGGCAGGAGGAGAAGGGGATGACAGAGGATGAGATGGCTGGATGGCATCACTGATTTGATGGACGTGAGACTGAGTGAACTCCAGGAGATGGTGATGGACAGGGAGGCCTTTCATGCTGTGATTCATGGGGTCACAAAGAGTCAGACATGACTTATCAACTGAACTGAACTGAATCTTTTTGTTGATATGGGCAAAACCAACAAATTCCAGGAACAGGAATGAGCTGTGGGAAAGAGGGAAGGAGCTCAGGAAGCCAAGGAACCATCCCAATAGATTATAAAGGGTCCAGTAAAAGTGACCCAAAAGCAAACATGACTTCACCTCATTGCTGCTGGGGATTCCACCTGAACAGACAGGCTGAAACCCGGTGCTGTGCTGGCCAACTTAAGAAATGTTTTAGAACCAGAAGAGTAGTTTAGAGTTCCCCATCTGCCTTATTACCTTTAATGGCCTACCTGCTTCAGCAGAGGCCTCAAGTATACAGTCCGATGCAGGATGGGCACTCCCTTTTCCCTGGGTATAGGATACATGCCAAGACTTTCTCTAGGTAAGGCCCAGTAAAGGCAATCAGAGATCTCATGTTGAACACAGTATTCACAGGAACTCCAGAAATTCACAAAAGATGATGACTGGTTGACACTGGAGCTGAATAGTCCCTAATACATGGTAACACTCGAGTTTTCTAGCCCCCTCAGCAACACTGATGGCTATCAAGGGCAAACAGCCAGAGCCGGAAGATCCTTTTGATATTGCCAGTTGGGGGTTTATCCCCACCCCCACCCCAAAATATTAGCTTTATAAATTTCTCCGTTACCATAGAACATATTGGCATTGATATCCTATGAACCTCTATCAGTGACTTTGAACTCCAGGTCAAAGTAATCAAGCCAGTACTGTGAGGGAACATCAGCTGGGAACCAGCAAGCCTGCTACCTCTGTGAAGAACAGTAGCTGTCAAATAATATGTCTGGGTGGCATAAAGAAATAGGAGAAACTAAGAATTGCACTAAGTGAACACTGTATGCCCTTCCCATTGTGCTTTCAACAGTGGGTTAAAGAAAAACAAAACCAGATGGTTCATGACATATTAATAGTAGACTCCAAGAACTGAACAAGGTAGTACCCTCCACCATCCATAAGTCTGTACTCAACATTGCCACCACCTTAGATACTTTGGCCATGGTCCCAAGAGTGTACTATGCTGTACTGGACTGCACAAGTATCTTTTCAGCACACTGCTGGACCCTGAGTCACAAGATAAATTTCCCTTCTCTCTGGAGGGGCAACAATAGGCCTTTCAAGTGCTTCCCCATGGTTACCTGCCCAGCCACACTAGATATCATGGGGTAGTAACCTGCGACCTGTCTCTGTTCTCCTTCACCACATCAGTAAACTTGATGATATAATGTTAACATGTAAAGACTTGCCCCAAACTTCCCTGGTGGTCCAATCGTTAAGAATTTGACTGCCAATGCAGGGGACACAGGTTTGATCCCTAGTCCAGGAAGATCCCACAAGCCACGGGGCAACTAAACCATCTGCCACAACTACTGAGCCCATGCTCCAGAGCCCATGAGTCACAGTTACTGAGCCTATACACCAGAACTCCTGAAGCCCTCGCACCCTAGAGTTCACGCTCTACAACAAGAGAAGATATAGCAATGAGAAGCCCATGCAGCTAGAGAAAGCCTGTACGCAGCAGTAAAAACTCAGGACAGACAAAAATAAATATATAAATAATAATAAAAACAGACTGAAAAAGTTGAAAATAAAAACAATTAAAAATTAAAAGACTGGCCTCTGAAGCAAGATATGCAGACTTCACTGTGGGGGAAGATGGGTGGTGAAACCACAGAAAATTCAAGGCCCAGACACTGCCGTTAAGTTTCAGAAATCATTTTACCAGCTAAGACGTGTTGTCTCCAAAGCTGTTTAATAAGATATGAGCTATCCATCCTCTAAAAGAGTAAAAGAGATGCAAGCCTTTGAAGGGATTTGAGGGTTTTAAAGGACTTTTATTCTCCACCTGGAACTGTCTCCATCTTTTACATGCTGTGCTTAGTACCTCAGTCATGTCCAACTCTTTGTGACCACCTGAACTGTAGCCCACCAGGCTCCTCTGTCCATGGGGATTCTCCAGGCAAGAATACTGGAGTGGGTTGAATGCCCTCCTCTAAGGGAATCTTCCCAACCCAGGGATCGAACTCAGGTCTCTAACATTGCAGGTGAATTCTTTACCATCTGAACCACCAGAGAACCTTCCATCACTTACACTGCTTGATAATGAAAGGGGACATATAGGACCAAACACCAAAGCATCAAGCCACTCCAATAAGGTGAAAACACTAATAAAAAGCTCTTGACATCCCCCAATCCAGGCTCCCATTTGAATTAGGTGTGTCTGTGACTCTGGAAGATATGAGTCAGGCACTGTGGCAGAGACAACAAAAGGGAAGATACTCCAGGAATTTTGGTCCCAGCTCTGAGAGGGGACAAAAATCCAATAAAACCCTCAGAGCAACAATTCCTAACAGCATACAGAGTACTCCTCCAGGTGGAACCTTTCAGGAAGGAATATACACCACAGCAACAAATAGACTAAACTCAGAGTAGTTTGGCTGAAGATCACTCATAAGCCTTTACACTAACATTTGTGCTGTTGTAAAGAGATTAATACTATGGCTGGGACAATGGGAAGCCAAGGGGTAGGTGATTCATGATTAGGCTCTTCTGGAGTCAGGATGTATGGGGTACATTTAGGTTAGCAACAGTCTGAGCCTTCCTCAGTTTTCCCTGTCCTGACACTGACACCCCCTGCCACCAGGAAGCTGATGTCCTAGCAATTGACACTTCAGTGGATACAACAACTTAGGTGCATAAGCAAATAGCCACCTCAGCACCCAGTAGGATGGCATATTGACAAACATGCCAGGTTATCCTAAAAATGCATGAATTGGTTAATGCAGTAACAATATGTTCTCTCTGTGTGTGGTTTTTTTCGCCCATGCCAGAGAGTTCCCTGACCAGGGATTGAACCCAAGACCCCAGTGATGAAAGTGCCAAATCATAACCATTGGACCACCAGGGAATTCCCTGTCCTGAGTGTTCTAAACAACACACAAGGCAACTTCCAAAGGAGACTTGGCCCATTCACTAGAATTCCCAACCAGTGAAAGGTTGGCAAATTGGCTATACCAACCCACTCCTTCTGAATGAAGTTTCTAAATATAACCTGGTTTGCTTGTACAAATTCAAAATCCGACATAGCCCAAGATTTATTTACCCTGTCATTGTACAAACCAGGCTGCCATTTTTAGGTTATTAGAGAGGCTGAGAATCATGTTTGGATACCCTCATCAAATGGAGGTGATTGAGTGTCACACTTCAAAAGTTATGATATGCAAGACTGGACAAAGCAAACAAACCAAAACGCCATGACATTAAATACAGATTCCATCTCCCCTATAATCTGAAAAAGGCAGAATTGATAGGGAAAACAGAATACAATATTAAAACAGCAGATTAAATCACTAACAGGTAAAAACCACCTCAACGGGGTGGACTAAAGTACTGTCAGTACATTCAAATAATACATTTTAATGATCAACCAATAAGGTCTGTTGCCCCATATGGCAAACTGAAGACTCTGCTGAGGCATCCAATACCATAAATATAAAAATCATGGAAAATAGCACTGTACTGACTTTCACCAAAGACAAACATATTATGTTGCTGAGAATACCATGTTCCATCATGCCTAGAAAAGGAATTATCTACTAAAATTGACATGGCCAGGATGGATGAATTACTTGGCACCCCTGGATGAAAAAGAAACCGTTCAATCTCCACTATATAGCACTGTCCTGCTACAGGCTGGACCTATCAAAACACATTACACGTGGAGTAGAATACACATCATTAAAAGAGAGGACAAGACATTTTGGCCTGGCATATCCTGCCTGCAATCCATTGCCTCCTGCCTGGCAGTGCTGCTTCCCCCACCATCACCAACATGCACGGTACATTCAACCAAGCCAAGTTCCAAAAGCTGATAATTTCCTTCTCTTCATGGCCAAGTAGGCACATTCATTTTCTCACAGGTACAACCATTTAGCTGCCATCTTTGTTCCCTCCATTCACATGGAGGACATGATAGCCCTTATGCTGCTGCTGCTGCTAAGTCACTTCAGTCGTGTCCTACTCTGTGCGACCCCATAGACGGCAGCCCACCAGGCTCCGCCGTCCCTGGGATTCTCCAGGCAAGAACACTGGAGTGGGCTGCCATTTCCTTCTCCAATGCATGAAAGTGAAAAGTGAAAGTGAAGTCACTCAGTCGTGTCTGACTCTTAGCGACCTCATGGACTACAGCCCACCAGGCTCCTCCATCCAGGGGACTTTTCAGGCAAGAGTACTGGACTGGGGTGTATAAATTCACCCAAAAAGACTTAAATGATGGCCAACAAAGCCTGTTCTTAAACACTGGAATGTCTCTAATTAAAAAAGAAAGCTTTCCTCCAAAATAAAATGGCATTGGACATTATTCTGCTTCAAAAGGAGCCATCTGAACTATTATGCTGATAAAATGTTGTGTTGTTCATACGTGATGAGTCTGTTAATGTGTTGCTGCTGCTGCTGCTAAGTTGCTTCAGTTGTGTCCAACTCTATGTGCTCCCCATACATGGCAGCCCATGAGGCTCCCCCGTCCCTGGATTCTCCAGGCAAGAACACTGGAGTGGGTTGCCATTTCCTTCCTCAATGCATGAAAGTGAAAAGTGAAAGTCGCTCAGTCGTGTCCGACTCTTGGCGACCCCATGGACTGCAGCCCACCAGGTTCCTCCGTCCATGGGATTTTCCAGGCAAGAGTACTGGAGTGGGGTGCCATTGCCTTTTCCATTAATGTGTTATATTTATTAAATCACATAAAAACACAAGTGAACACTCAGTGATCTTGGGCCCAACTCTAGGGGATTTAGTAAATAAATTGTTTTGCTCATGGGGCTCTTGGTAAAAAAAAAAAGAAAGTGTCACTAATTTTAAAAGTATCATCTCAATTTTTGTTTTCTCTTACATGTGCTTGCACTGATGCTTTGCATTGTTGCTGAGGTATCTGTCCAATGCGGCCATAGAGCCACCAAGCGAGCCATCTCCATGCTAGTGAAACCACTTGCTTAACACGCAGGATGTATTGCAAAAGAGGAAATATAAAGATTATAAAAGCCAGTCAACACATGGAGTGTTGCAGAAAGTAATGAGGACATGACCACCAGTTAAGCCAAGCACTAAATCTGGTCATCAAAAATTCCTGACTCCCTCCCTCTATGCTTGGAATGTACACTGAGTGAGCAATATTTTGTTGAGACCATCTGGTTGGTATACCTGACCGAACTCAGTTACTGCCTCTATATAAACCTGTAAGATTCGGTGGGCAGGTGAGAAAATCTACCAGTCTTACACCTACCCAAGCCAAATCTCATAAGCAGGTTTTCATGCTTATTAAACCTGCCACCTACCAAGTATGGAGGTTGGTTTCAGTATTCATCTGAGAAGGCTGTGAACCAGCACACTAAAACTGTTTCAGCAGTACCCAATACACAACTATAAATATGGTAATTTGGATTTTTTTTTTTTAAAGTAGGAATAGTAGTGTGATGATTTTGAAAAACTAACAAATGACAGGACAGACTTGTCAGGTCTCTATTGCTGGTATTGTCATCCTGGGAAAGATACTCATTTTCTATTTTAGTTTTATAGTTAATAAAATGGGACAATAGTACCTACCTCAGAGGACTATTATAAGAAAGAAATTATATAATCAGCATGAAGTAGTAATACTCAGCAGAGTGCTTGGCATACATAAATTCAGTTTCTGGTATTTATTATTAGAACTATTATAATTTTAAAAAAATTTAGTTCCATTTGTACTCTTGCTCCAGGCCCTTTGTTTTTAGGATAAGGACTACCTTTTGCCATCCCTTACTCCATTCTTCAGCTCTTGTCACCGAACCAAAGTTGAATCTACTCAGGGGACTCAGAACAAAATCAATCTACTGATACTGGGTTGTGATGAAGGAAAGTACAGCATTTTTCTCAAAGTGCTCAACATGAGGCCAAGTAAAGAGAACCATAGCTCATGCCTAAAAGACCTGAATTCCCTTATGGCTTCCAGGAAAGGATATTTAAAGACAAGGCACCTGATCAGCTCATAGATGTTCTTCTGATTGGTTGGTGGGAGGTAAGAGAGTGATACATCATCATCTATTTTCTAATTCCAGCTAGTGTGGGGTTTAGTGCCATGCTTGTGATTAGCACGTAGTTATTTTCTTCCATCTGGTGAGGTTCTAGGATCTGTAAAACAACTCAAGGATAAGGCTCAAAATACTATCTATAGCCCTTGGGGAGGAATAAAAGGCTCTTTGGGTTTATGACTAAACAACTATTATTATATGCCACTTGACCCTTTTGGTTCATTTTCCTTACTTTTCTGATTAAATTTGCTCTTTGGAACTCAGGGAAGGCCTAGAAGGCCAAAGTTTTTTTTTTTTTTTTTTTTTTTTTTTTTTAAACAAACAAGATAAGGGGGGACAGTGGGTTTCTGCCCCCAGGAAGGCCCCACAGGGTCCTACTCAGTTTCATTCTGTTACACATAACCTGTCCACAGAGTCATCTTCCTAAACCCCAGTTCGCCCTCCATTTCAATGTGTTTCAAAGCTCCCTCCAAGTTTCTATCTAAATCAGAAGTAAAAGCCTGCATATCTCTCTAGAGCTTTGAAAGCCTCAGGTATCACACAGATTTTGCTCTCCAGCTTTATCTTCTGCTGCTCCCCAAAAATCTATGTCAGGTGCATTCTCACATCAACAGACAAATAATAGTATAGAACAACAGTGAAAGCATCACTCTTAGTTCCTCTTAAAATAATTTCAAAATCTGCCTTGCATCTGCACTCCAATTGTCAGGCTTTTTTTTTTTTTTTTTGTAATTCTTGCAATAATAACCAGATTGCTCTTTCTGAGTCAAGTTCCTCAGTTGTCCATTTTGTATCATTTCCAGATTCGGCTCGGTAAACTACCAATTGTAACGTATCCCTTTCTGCTCCATCCACATGATGGTTCCTCCACATACTACAGTCTTCCATAATTTGACACCTACCACCATGCTGTTGCATAGTCTTTTTCCTTGGCTTACAATATTTTCCCCAATTTCAATGTCTGATGTACTCTTAAAAGTCCATACCAAAAGTTGCATTTAAAATCTGCTAAAATATAATCTATATTTATACATTCATTGTGTTTACAGAAATCATTTTGAAACATCCAGTCTTCTGGGACTTAGGATAATGTAGAAGAACACTAAGTCAGAGGGAGTTCCTTCTTTGAAAGCATTTTATATCCACAACTCACTGTAGGACCTAAAGAAATGAATGCTTTCTGCCTAGATTTTAAAACAAGCTTTTAAAAAATTACAGAATATTGTGAGGCAAAGAGTCAGCAAAGATTCTGAGATAAATGAATTTTTGACAACAGTAATACCATTCTTAGGCACGAAAAGATCTGGTCTATATTGTACATCTTGGACAGACATATGATATGGAACCTCTCCATTCTGTCTAGCATCAAGAATCAGAGGGAAAGTAAAAGCAGAAATATTTTAAGACAAAATGAAAAAAACATGGACTGACCTCTTGCTAATCAACAATAGTCTGTCGCATGCTTAGCTGTAGAGGAAATCCAGATGAAAAAGTTGAGTAGAAGAAACATTGTTTCTGACCATCGCTGCTTACATGGAAAGAATAATTCCTTCAATGCCTATTGAAGGTAATATCAATCATCTGCCCCTCCCTTTTCATAGGCAGACCTGATACCTTATAATGCTTTATAACTCCACACATGATACATTTCTGTGTTCATTTCAAATATCAGTCTCATGAAGGAATCAATACTCAGCATACAGAATACACCTAAACTATATTGATGTTTTAAAGTTGCCATGTAAAAAGAATGCTTTCATCACCTAAAACTCCAATCCCATATATAATCACCACATATTAAATAAGACTTTTAACGAGCCAAGTTAATATTCCCATCCATGTCATATTATATATACATACACACACACACACACAGATAAAGCTAATTACTATGTAACCAAACACAATTTTTTAACCCATGTTAATTCCAACCAGCTGATTTTGTACTTATGAGTTTATAAAAATGCATAATCATAAACACAAATTTCACCAGAGTTATTTGACTGAATCAACTGATTAGGTTGAATATAAGTAGTTCTGGCATTTCACTGACCCAGACACTATTTTACTGGATTATAATCCACTGGTCAAATCACATCATTTATCTCAAAGTTAAATATATTATCTGTTTTGCATTTAACACAGTTTGGCTGCATTATTTGAGTGATTTAAGTGCTGATAAGGACCAAGTCTTAGAATTGTATAATATGGATGTTATAATACATTTTCAAATGCCAGTAATACTTTTGGCACTATCTTAAAAAACAGTTTTAAGACCTGACACAAATTTGCTTGCAAACCTACCATTTTACCTTTTAGTGCTTTACTAAGGCACTCCTGTGAAAATTTAGCAAGGTCTCTAACACAAAGTTTAAATTCTTACTGGCCAATGGAATTCTGCAATTCCATTAACACATGAGTCTGACATAGCTGAGATTTATATTGCCAGAAACTCTCATTTGATTTATAATCTGGTAATCCTTTTATCCTCCATTTATATGCAGTATAACTTGACATAAGTGCAAGAATGCCTTCACTAATAGAATTCACGAATATTGGACCAAGACGTTTTTAGATCATAAAGGCTCTCTGAAAAGGGAAAGAAGGGAAAGATTGGAGCTGGCTGAGATGGGATCTGGCTTTAAATCAGTCTAATAAAATGAAACTCAGGTTAAAACTACTGATTTTAGAACATTAGCTTGGCATACAGTTCTCTTTCGATGGGTCTGCTCCCTCAACTCAGCCCACATAACTGTTTTACCAGCCCTCAGGCTACAAAGGAGTCAGATTATCTGTAGCTTTTGTTACAGTTCATATTAAAAAGTTATGTGGACTTATGAAGTATATGTAGATGGGGGATGCAAAGAAAATGGAATATGGGAGGCGAGAAAGTTCTAAACATCATACTGAGCCTGGGAAAATTCTGGGATATAATGAAAGTGAAGAACAACAAAGAACATTTGCCACATCTGCTTCATTTACAAAATGATATCTTTAAATCAAACACCACCAACCACCACCACCAACAAAACAATAAACTAAGAATCCAAGGTTTATATCTGTTACCATCCACATTATGCCCTATTTGTTGACTATACTTTAAACTTGGTTTGAGTATTAATTCTTCTCAATGTTTTCCATTTAAAAATAAAACACTATTCCTGCTTCTTCTCATTCATTCAAATGCTGATACTGAACAAGTATTATTTTCATGGTTTTTTAATCTATGTACTTCAGAATTCTAGTTAAAAAAAAACCTCTTAGATATGTAAGAAATAGATGCATAAGCCCATCTCCACACATGACATTTGCATAGAAAACTCAATTAGAGGACTATATTATTACATTTGGGAGATTAGTGGGGTATCAAATGACCTGAAGATACTTCTGTATGTTTTCCAAATTTTCTTCTTGACTGTGTTATTTTGGAGATTCCTAAAATTCAAAAATTTTTCTTGGGAAAAAATAAACTTTGCAGGTATGTACATTAATAGAAAACTATATCAGAGTACAATGATAAGGTCATAGGAGGGCAACGCTTTATGATAACTAACAGGTAGGTCACAAAACAAGGTACTAATCAGCTAGTTTTTAACATTTTTGAGTTTTCTGTGATTAAATATTACTTTCTCATCAATAATATGTCTATTATTTTTATCATTTGACATTTTAAATCCTACAATATATAGCATCCACAATACTAAATAACTGTGGCAAAACACGTTTTAAGGCTAATTTAGCTACATACTTACAGCATTAAAACAAACTTCACAAGTGAAGCAGGATAAAAAAAATATTACGGCTACACTTAATAGTTTCAGACACAGAATAGTAAATGTAAATACTTAATTCTTTTGAATTTAATGGTTAGATTTTATTTTAGTAATTTTAAAGTCTGAAAGAATGAGAGAGACAGATCCAGAGTGGCAGAGATAGAAAGGCAGAGTTAGAGCTGGAGAGAGAAAGGAGGAGAAAGAGAAAAATCACATTATCAACATGATGTCGAATCTTATGCCTGGACCAAAAGCTCTGTCCCTGTAGTTAATGTGACTATGAGTCAACTTCAAAATGTCTCTCCTCTAAAGGAGAAATACTATTACCAAGATCGCATACCACAAACATGCTGCCTCACAGTTTAAGCTAAATGCAAAGCCTGGCATCATAAAAGTTGTACAACTAACTCTTTCTCCATTAAAATGCATATATTTATTATTAATTATTATTAAATTTCTTAATTTTAGTGTATTAGAGGGCAATGGAGAAATTTTGTTGACTCATTAGAAAGACCTAATGTGATAATATGCACAATGTAACACTGAATTAAAAGGCTGTATTTATAGCATTAATTTTAAGTCTCCATTTGGACTGTTATATTAGAGAAGAACACAAACAAGGTAAAATGTAAAGATTAAATTGAGAACTTTGCCTATTTAGTTTTCCAGTTTGCTGAACACACACATATTGTCCACATATTCTCTCCTTTTCTAGCCTCGTATGTACCCCTTTCTAAATTCCTTTAACTTTTACTTTGTTTTTATCTATTTCCCTTTCTGTTACCCTATCTCCGTTTTTTCTTTTTCATTCCTCTTTTTCTCCCTATTCTTTTAAAATTATTTTTACTCCACTGTTATATAAGTAGAACTTTGAATATTACTATGTCAGTTCTGAAATGCATTGACTTATTCACAATGATCAAAGACAAATTATTAAATTTCCTTGCAGTTGAGATCTTCAGAAATTTCATGCATTATGGCAGTTCATGATTCAGCCAAAATGATTCAAATAAAATCTTTGTTACGTTTTATATTCTACTTTATATGACTTATGATCTGGTTGAACTAAAATAAAATTAGGAATTAGCTCAGAATTAATTTAAGCATTGTACTAGAAGCAATCATATGTAGCACATTACTGAGATTCATTTTTTCTTATTTTCTAGATAATGACTGCTTCTGTGATACAATAATACAATAGCTAACATGTTCTGTTTTTCATCAAAATACATTTAATTCTGGTAATGATAAGAAATCAATGCATTACAGTATCTATACAACTGTATCATTCAGGAAAAGAAGAATGCACTATTTACGCCTTTTTCTATATCTTAATATGGAAAAATTTGTTACTAATTGCAAGTATATATTATCTTGACTTACAAGACACAAAGTAGAGGATGAGGGGAAAAGACTGGCATTCCAAAATTAACTTAAGTCCTTGATGATACGTTTTTCAAGGGGTGTGTTTGTGTAAGCAAAAATTCAACAAAAAATAGAAAAGGACATATTTCAGATGTGACCAAAAACAATATTGAAATAGTTTATAAAATGTTCTGGAGAACTCATTTTCCTTAGGAATGGTGGATTCTCTCTAGAGGCAGGGAAATGAATTAATGTATCTTTAAATATCATTTCACTTTGCTTTATCTGTGAAAACTTTCTAAAAAAATTTTGATAGAAGTTGGAGAGTTAGAAATACCTGGTGTATTTATCTTTTATTACAAACTTTTGAGAATGTTGCTTAACCCTATGCTTCTCAGTTTTTAACTAAAAACATGGAGATTACAATCCTCAGTGATATGTGTGGTTTAAAGGATATAATAAAAGTTAAAGCAACTAGTATGAGTATACAATACATATTTCTCTCTCTCTTTCTTGTTCCCCACTTCTTTCAGCAGATAATTTTGCCCTTACTTTCAAGGGCTTTATATGTGTTTGGGTAACTATTTTGTTAAAACTCTTAAGATAAGAACATTAATAAGACTCTTTTGTGCCACTGAATTATGTCTTCATTTCTGAAAGTAGAAAAGCTTTATGCTAAAATAATGTAAGCTAAATATATTAAATATATAAATTATCTCTGACTTGTGTTTAGAAAAGCTAACTGGAATTTCTTTTTCTTTTAAATGAGTAATGTAAACCATATGATAAAAAGAATTTTTCTGTCTAGTTTTTACTGTTAGATCTGCAGTGGCTAGAAGAACAACTCAGACATATTATGCACTCAAGGAATAATTATGTAATTAAAAATACAATAAAGTTTGAGTTTTATCCATTTTCCTCAATCCATTTTAATTGGAAATAACTGTTTTTGACTTGGTTTTATTAAAAATGGACAATTTAAATATATGGTTACCAGGGGGAAAGAGAGAGAGGGATAAATTTGGAGATTGGAATTAACATATACACACTACTAGATATAAAACAGAGAAGGAATAAAGACCTACTGTATAGCACAGGGAAATCTACTCAATACTCTGTAATGGCCTATAAGGGAAGAGAATACAAAAAAGAGTGAAAATATGTACATGTAGAAGTGGTTCACTTTACTGTACACCCCAAACATTGCAAACTATAAATCAACTATGTGTGGTTAGTCATTCAGTCGTGTCTCACTCTGTGACCCCATGGACTGTATCCCACCAGGCTCCTCTGTCCATGGGGAATCTCCAGGCAAGAATACTAGAGTGGGTTGCTAGGCCCTCTTCCAAGGGATCTTCCCAAGCCAGGAACTGAACCTGGGTCTCTCTTCCATTGCAGGTGGATTCTTCACCATCTGAAGCATCAGGGAAGCCCATGGACTTCAGTATTTTTTTTTAATAGACAATTTAACATTTTCAATGATAATGTACAATTTTATTCATTTTAGTTTAAAGTATAAAATGAAAAAGGTGATGCATACAGTAGAAAATTAATTTATCAGTCTACTCATTTTTGGAAATGAATCAAGCAGAGTTTATTAAAACTATATATATGGAAAATATATTTACCATGCCAATATGATAAGAATGATTTTACTTGCTTCACTAGCATATATATCAATATGAGAAGAATGATAACAAAAATTTAATATGCTCATTGTCCTAGAGAACAATTTGTATTGGCAATTTGCAAAATTGAGTGCTCGGTATAACTCTGGCTCAAAATAATAGAATACAACTGTGAATTCTGAGTTCATGTGAATATTTCATTTCTTGGAATTTACAGACTTGTAGTTTGATTATGCTATTATGTTAGTCTGTAGCTTACTTTCTAAATATATATACATATAATTTAAATATATATATATATTATATGTAAAAGATGGAGAGCAGAAGGAGAAGAGGGTATTAGAGAATGAGATGGCTGGATGGTAATGGACATGAACTTGGGAAAACTCCAGGAGACTGTGAGGGACAGGGAGGCTTGGCATGCTGCAGTCCATGGGGTCTCAACGAGTTAGACACGACTGGATGATTGAACAACATAGTTGTTGTTCAGTCGTATCTATCTATCTATCTATCTATCTATCTATCTATGGCATCCCAGGTGGCTCATTGGTAAAGAATCTGCCTACCAATGCAGTAGATGTGGGTTTGATTCCTGGCCTGGGAAGATCCCCTGGAGAAATGGCAACCCACTCCAGTATTATTGCCTGGGAGATCCCATGTACAGAGGAGCCTGTCAGGCTACTGTCAATGGGGTCACTAAAAAGTTGGACACGACTTAGCAACTAAACAACAAAATACTTATATATGCTTTCTTTTAATTTCTCACAATAATAAAAGTTTTTTTATAACAAAATGAATTCAAGAACTACCATCTGGAGAGAGAGAGAGTGCTAGGTACATCATCAAAGGCAATGAATCTAAGCATCCAGGAAGATAGTGAACTCTTTCAATTTAATATTTAACCATGAAAATGCTTGTTAGGAAAGAAGACTATCTAAATAACAGCCATTTTTATATTCAGATATTTTCCATGTAAAATAATTGGATGTCAGATGAGGAACTGCCTGTCATATATTACTATTAAAATAATATATTTTTTGTGCATAACCAAACCTGCCTGAGTGAGTTACTATAGCCTATGGTCTCCCTGAGATTTTCCAGTGGGATTTTAATAATACTCTTATGTTTGCCATCTTAGCAGTACAGCCTGTTAAACAATTTGTAAGAAAAATATTCAGGTATAAAGCTAGATAATCTATAACCCTTTGGAATCAAAAGTCACTTTGCCAAAATATTTTAACATGCAAAATTACTTCTTGAGAGATGTTTGCCATGATAAAATGACAGAAAACTACATTTCCATTATAATTATAACTGACTTGTGGTGCTAAGTTTTTATAATTTAAAGGTATTCTCAACTCTGACAGCCCTTCCATGTTGAATTATGCATCTCAGGCTCTTAAATAGTTCTGCTGGCATGAGACAGCTGAGATGAAGTTGTCTTTCTAAAATAATTGCTCCATGGAGCATCCATTATACCTTCAGAAAAATGTATTACTTGACTTCTACAAATTATAGACTAGCCTATAATGGGTATTTTTGACAGCTATTAGCTTAAAAAAAAATCTGAACAGTAAAATGAGTATTGATATCACAATGGTGTGCTGTGCATGTTAATACCAACCTTCTCTGTACTTCCCTTCTAAAGCATGATGTAATCATTAATTATAATAATATTGATGTAACTGAACTCATGTTAAAAATACAGTATTGGCAAAGTATGTAATTTTCTCACCTGTGAGATAAAAACCATTAACTCAATATTTACAATACATACTGAAGACATCATCCACATTTAAAAGATAAAAAATGAATTCATTTTGGTAATGTTTTTCTGATTCATTAAGTTACTGGGTAAATTTTAAAAATCACAAATGAGACAATAATCAGATAAAGAAAAAGATTATATGTTTTTACTTCCCAGATGCCTCTTCAAAATATTCAACATTGATGACAACCTAATTTATCAATACTTTGTTAAAATATATATTATTTCTTATCAAGAATTTTATACTCTATATTTCTATGGCAGTTAAAATTTCCCCTAATAAAAACACTTGCAAATATCTTTGCAGGAATATTCTACCTCATGGAACTATAATGATTCCACTATTGTTAAAATCCAGAATAAAAACAATAGTGACAGTCTATCAGAATCTTTACTATTTCTGTGTATATCAATTAAATGCAGTCATGTGAATGAAAATATTTGGTGCTAAGTTTAGGAGAATTATATGCAAATATAGGTAAAGTTTTTATCAGTAGGTAAATATATGGTAAATATTTTCCAATTCTATTGAATCATCAGGTTTTGGGGGGTTGCTTGTTTGACCACAGTAGGAAGAAATGGCTTAGGTTCCTATATCCCTCCTGTATAAACATATCATAGACCCAGACACATATAAACATATATCTCTGATCTCAATCAAAAAGCTAACATCTATAATGAAACTTAAGTTAATGAACATATTAATCTAAGGTGTATCAAGTGCCTACTGTCTCATTCTGCCAAGAACTGATCACACAGTTATTATTTATACCTATCCCTTATTAACCAAATCCTAGAGGGGTCATACCTCTACACATGGCCAGAAGAACAATTGCACACATTATGTGGTCTCTTCACATTCTCTTGGCTTTAAGCTCACCCTCATCTCTTAGGTTAATAGTAGAAAGACAAACCTTGTGCTGAGCTCTAATACGCCATTTGTTACTTACTGAGGCTTAGGTTGGGGTGGAATAGGTAGAATGATAGATGGAAATTTGATAGTTTTAGTACATCTTTCCAGTTCTACTATCACATCTCTTATGACTGGCTAGCTTAAGAGAAAAAGAAACATTTAGGAATTGACAACTATAAATTGGCACTTGCCATCTACCTCTAAAAGGATTAAATCATATGTTGCTAAATTGCTGCTAATTTTCAACACCCCCTGAAGGCAGTTCAGGATGGAGAGCAGAAGTGAGGCATCTGTGCTTAGGGTAGGAGAGCTGGCAGAACAGGTCTCAGTAATTTTAAGGAGCCAATTTTATAAGCCTAATTCTCGTATCTCATATTTAGAAAAACACTCGAATCCTTCATGGTGACCACTGCCCCTCATGACTAGCAGAAACCTTCAAGAATCTAACAGAAACCTTCTGCAAATTGCATGTACCTAATCACATGTACTCCCCCTTCACCAAAATCACATATACACTGACATTCCCCCTACCTCTCTGGAGTGGTTTCTCAGAGCTATCTGCAGTTATCCAGGCTTCAGTTCTCATTTTGCCCCAAATAAAACTTAACTGGCAACTCTCATATTGTACATTTTTTAAGTCAACAAAATAAATTTTATTAGATAGTTTTGAGAGAACAAAGATAGGAGAGAATAAAGAAAATGGTCTACACTGACTTTGTAATACCTTTCCATACTTTAACCATCACACCTTCAATCTTATATACTGGCCCCAATGACTAGAGACCAAGGTGGAGAAAAATACCCCAATGTTGGTTTTAATAAATTACACTAAAGTGATCACAACTGTCCATGACAACATAAATTAAAATTTCTTCCATTTATTCCTTTCAGCTGATATAAAATTAAACTTTAAAACACTTTTTAAATAATGAGTGTCTTACATTCTAATATCATGAGATTTAGCTTTTAAAATATTTGTAGTCCCAAGTTATTAAACTATTGACTACAAATTACCTGTTTACAGAGTTGAGGCATTATATATGGAATTACCAAACAGATGAGTATCAACTATTCCTCCCACAAAAACAAACTGGTTAGAGTAACATAATGACTTATTTCAGGGAACTTAAAAATCTTTAAAAATCATTGAATATAGAGGCTTTTTTTTTTTAATTGGGAAAGATTACCTGGCATCAAGATTACTTGCCTTGATATATAAAAAATGGAATATTTCTTGTATATAAGTAAATAAAGATGTCAGAGTCATCAGGGATTGCAGCCAGTGAGTCCTGAGGAAACATAGGAAAGAAAAGACTACCTGCCATCCAGCAGCCATCAGAATGCAGCCATGCCCTATGCAGAGGCCTGAGGAAATGCAGGTTGTGAAAATACAGAATAGGGCCCCACATACCTGAGATGTATATCAAAGGAATAATTTCATGAGCCCAGACTGTTGCATCTTCCCATACATAGAAAAGCATTAAATCCCTGGAGATAACTGAAGGTGAAGGTGAAGTCGCTCAGTCGTGTCCGACTCTTTGCGACCCTGTGGACTGTAACTTACTACGCTTCTCCATCCATGGGATTCTCCAGGCAAGAATACGGGAGTGGATTGCCATTTCCTTCTCCAGGGGATCTTCCCGACCCAGGGACTGAACCCCGGGTCTCCCACATTGGAGGCAGAGGAGATAACTGGCTTTCCTTTAATTAACAATCATCTTTGACATTCAGACTACCTTCCGTTTGTTGCAAAACTTCTACATAACCTGCCTCACCCACTCTTCTCCTCAGAGTAGCTGTCTCAAGATACTTCACATGCTGCCTCCCCGGCTCAAGGTCCTAAAAATTCTAGCAAAATAATACATAACCCTCAACTTTTAGGTTGTGAATATTTTTAAGTCCAAATATATTATGTTCTTTCAAAAGGTTATACAGTGGTATGAATGAAATCTAATGTGCACATTACAAACATGCACAAAAACCTATGATAAATGTTAAAATTTAACAGTTGGTAGAGATGGTAGAGATGCAGTGGATTTTGTGGGATTTTAATTGCCTCTAGATTTTTCTATAGCCTTCAAATTTTCTAAAATATGAATAACTATTTTCATTTTATGTAAGCAAAACAAAAATCTGTTTCAAAATTTTTCAAAGATATAGAGTAAAAAGTTAAGGTACTTTTTCTTGATGTCTTGACATTTCCATCATGAGAAATGCTGGGCTGGAAGAAGCAAAAGCTGGAATCAAGATTGCCGGGAGAAATATCAGTAACCTCAGATATGCAGATGACACCAGCCTTATGGCAGAAACTGAAGAGGAACTAAAAGCCTCTTGATGAAAGTGAAAGAAGAAAGTAAAAAAGTTGGCTTAAAGCTCAACATTCAGAAAACAAAGATCATGGCATCCGGTCCCATCACTTCATGGAAAATAGATGGGGAAACAGTGGAAACAGTGTCAGACTTTATTTTTGGGGGCTCCAAAATCACTGCAGATGGTGATTGCAACCATGAAATTAAAAGAGGTTTACTCCTTGGAAGGAAAGTTATGACCAACCTAGATAGCATATTGAAAAGCAGAGACATTACTTTGCCAATAAAAGTCTAGTCAAGGCTATGGTTTTTCCAGTGGTCATGTATGAATGTGAGAGTTGGACTGTGAAGAAAGCTGAGCACCGAAGAACTGCTGCTTTTGAATTGTGGTGCTGGAGAAGATTCTTGAGAGTCCCTTGGACTGCAAGGAGATCCAACCAGTTCATTCTGAAGGAGATCAGGCCTGGGATTTCTTTGGAAGGAATGATGCTAAAACTGAAACTCCAGTACTTTGGCCAACTCATGCGAAGAGTTGACCCATTGGAAAAGACTCTGATGCTGGGAGGGATTGGGGGCAGGAGAAGAAGGGGACGACCGAGGGTGAGATGGTTGGATGGCATCACCGACTCGATGGACGTGAGTTTGAGTGAACTCTGGGAGTTGGTGATGGACAGGGAGGCCTGGCGTGCTGTAATTTGTGGGGTCACAAAGAGTCAGACACGACTAAACTGAACTGACATTTCCCATCCTCTTTCTGACCCCTAAATCCAACAACTCAATGTTTTTCCAGAAGCAACTGATGTTGTTTGTTAGCACCACCCAGACCTTTATTTTTACTATATATATATATATATATATATATATATATATATATATTGGATTGGCCAAATGGCTTTTGGGGCTTTTCTCATAAGATGGCTCTAATAGTGCTTTGCTCTCTTTAACTTCATTTGAAACAACTTTTAAATTGTATTGTGACAACTGTCATATCAGAGTGCATTTTAAAAAACAGCAAAATTGTTCAATTTTTATATAGCCATTTTAATACGAAGATGAGAAAAAATCAATATTTTTAGCATATATATGCTTTATTATTTTAAGAAAAGTAGAAATGCAGCTAAAATGTGAAGAAAGATTGGTACGGGATATGGAAAAGCTACTGTCACTGATCGAATGTGTCAAAAGTTCTTTGTGAAGTTTTGTCCTGGAGATTTTCTCACAGGATGATTCTCCATGATCAGGGAGACCAATTGTGGTTGAAAGCAATCAAATTCAGACACTGAGAACAATTAACATCAGACCACAGAGGAGATAGCCAACATACTCAAAATATCTAAATTGAGTATTGAAAATCATTTGCACCAGTTTGGTTATGTTAATTGCTGTAATATTTGGTTTTCATATAAGTTAAGTGAAAGAAACCTTCTTGACTGGGTTTCTGTGTGCGATTCTCTACTGAAATGTAATGAAAGCACTTTGTTTCTAAAACAAATTGTGATGGACTATGAAAAGTGGATATTGTACAATAATGTAGAATGGATAAAACTGTGAAACAAGTGAAATGAACCACCACCAACGACACCAAAGCCTGGGCTTCGTCCAAAGAAGGTGGTGGTGTATATATGATGAGATTGAAAGGGAGTTCCCTATTATGATCTCCTTCTGGAAATACAAAAGATTAATTCCAACAAGCACTGCTCCCAATTAGTCCAACCGAAAATAGCACTAGAAAAGCATCAGGAATCAGTCAACAGAAAATGCATACATAATCTTCCATCAAGATACTACAAGACCGTGTGTTTGATGGCCAGGCAAAAACTGTTACAGCTTGGCTGGGAAGCTTTGATTCACCTGCCATATTCACTAGATATTGTACCTTTGGAATCCCATTTATTTTGGCCTTTACAAAATTCTCTTAATGGAACAAAATTCAATTCCCTGGAGTACTGTAAAAGGCACCTGGAACAGTTCTTTGCTCAAAAAGTAAGTTTTGAGAAGATAAAATTATGAAACTTCCTGAAAGAAACCAGAAGACAGTGGAACAAAATGGTAAATACACTGTTCAATAAAGTTCTCAGTAAAAAAGAAAAAAAAAAAAGTGTCTTATTTTTACTTAAAAACTGGAGAAACTTCTCAGCCTACCCAATGCCGTGTGTGGAAAGTCTACAGGTTAGCTATTCCTATTCAATCTCTCAAGACAGAGGGAAAAATGTCTTTCTACAGCTTCCTTGCAGACAGGAGTGTGACATTCTCTGATCTATAAAATAGAAGTCCTTCTGTTGGGCTTTGGGAAACTTCTTAAAGTTAAATACACCCAGGGAGGCATGCTCTACTCTACTCTACCCCTCCTCTTTCCCTTTTTCCTGTCTATAGAGTTGTCAAGGTGCTAAGAGGAGGGGTGCTAGTAGCAGCCAGTGTTGCGAACACAACAAGATCCATCCCTTGGAACACAGCCACTACAGAGAACAGGGTGGAGAGTCCTTGAAAAACTGGAAATAGAACTACGATACAACCCAGAAATCCCACTGTTGGGCATACACACCGAGGAAACCAGAATTGAAAGAGACATGTGCACCCCAAAGTTCATCGCAGCACTGTTTACAATAGCTAGGACATGGAAGCAACCCAGATGTCCATTGGCAGATGAATGGATAAGAAAGCTGTGATACATATACACAATGGAATATTACTCAGCTATTAAAAGGAATGCATTTGAATCAGTTCTAATGAGGTGGATGAAACTAGAGCCTATTATACAGAGTGAAGTAAGTCAGAGAGAAAAACACCAGTACGGTATACTAATGCATATGTGGGCTTTTCCTGGTAGCTCAGACAGTAAAGCGTCTGCCTACAATGCGGGAGACCTGGGTGCGATCCCTGGGTCAGGAAGATCCCCTGGAGAAGGAAATGGCAACCCACTCCAGTATTCTTGCCTGGAAAATTCCACGGACTGAGGAGCCTGGTAGGCTACAGTCCATGGGGTCACCAAGAGTCGGACACAACTGAGCGACTTCACTTCACTTCACTTCACTTCAATGCATATACATGGAATTTAGATAGATGGCAATGATAACCCTGCATGTGAGACAGCAAAATAAACACAGAGATAAAGAACAGACTTTTGGACTCTGTGGGAGAAGATCCCAGTCTGAGGGTGGGATGATTTGAGAGAATAGCATTGAAACATGTATATTACCATATGTGAAATAGATTGCCAGTCCAGGTTCGATGCATGAGACAGGGTGCTCAGGGCCAGTGCACTGGGATAACCCTGAGGGATGGACTGGGGAGGGAGCTGGAAAGGGGGTTCAGGATGGGGGACATGTGTACACCCATGGCTGATGCATGTCGATGTATGGTGAAAGCCACTACAATACTGTAATTAGCCTCCAATTAAAATAAATTAATTTAAAAAAAGAGATTTCACTTCTGTCATAGTAGTGTGATCCCAAAGCAGAACAGTTTTATTAAAAGCAAAAGGGAAAACAAAACAAAAAAACTAAAAAAGCTGGACTCTTGCTGTTAATTGTTGTAATACTGAATGGTTATTTCTGCATTTCATTCTATGTGACAAAATAATGAATAATAATACCCTCTCTTGCTTAAGCAAATGTTATTTGTGTTTTCTGTTGCAAGGTGATTTGAATTCCTAGTTGAAGGTGTCTAGGGAAGTCGCTCAGTCCTGTCTGACTCTTCTCGACCCCATGGACTGCAGCCTACTAGGCTCCTTCATCCATGGGATTTTCCAGGCAAGAGTACTGGAGTGGGGTGCCATCGCCTTCTCCAGTGAATGAGTCTACCTATTTGTAAAAATGTGACTGATGAGAACAGTGCAATCACTAGGTTATCACACTGTGAGAGTTCAGTTGTCAAAAGGGAGCCACTCAAAGGACATCACACAATCTATAAACCAACTGGAAGGAGCCATCCAGACTTTGCCCTGCCGAACCCTTTCTGGGCAATGAATAGACAGACAAGTCCTCATAGACGATATACTGTGTGCAGAAGCACTGATCAGAATCAGGTTTGGCATGGTAAGCGACTGTATTGATGGTTTGAGTCACGTCACTGTCTAGCTTGGGCTTTCTAATGAGGATCTGGCCCCCACCGGCAGCAACAAGCTTAATAAGGTTGTCCTTTGGATGGTGCTTGAAGGTTCCCCCAAAACAGAAGTGTCTGCCTCCCTGGTGGCTCAGAGGTTAAAGCGTCTGCCTGCAATGCAGGAGACCTGGGTTCGATCCCTGGGTCGGGAAGATCCCCTGGAGAAGGAGTATGTTGGCTATCTCCTCCAGTATTCTTGCCTGGAGAATCCCATGGACCGAGGAGCCTGGTGGGCTACAGTCCATGGAGTCGCAGAGTTGGACACAACTGAGTGACTTCACACACACAGAGGTATATTTAAAACAATAGCTCTGTTTCTCATTTTACATGACATCACAGGATAATCAATTTCAAATAGTTTTTATTCAATGACATTTTCAGGTAATTTTCACTTTAGCACATGAAAAACTATCTTTAGCTTAAGTTTATTATTCAATTCTATTAATGAAACCATTAATTTAACTTGGTAAATGCTTAAATTCAACTTGTTAGATGCTTAGGTGGCATATAATGCTTGGTTATTGAAATCAATGTAGAAATTAATATGCTGGTACATACATCTATACTTCTTGAGGTAGATACATAGAAGTGAAGTGTAGTTCCTGGGTTCAGTGATATGTGTTTTTTGAATACTAATGGATATTTTGAAAATCTTAATTTTTTTTCTCCCACCACATTGCCTTTTTTTCTACATTGGATACTGTCACATATATGAATATTTTTCTCAGTTGTAATGGAATAATATGAAATTACTTTTTGTTTGCATAAAAGTTACTATTTAATTTTAATATATATTCATTTATATATTGCCATTTTAATTTTTTTATCAAGTAATGCTACATTAACCATTTAAAAATACATACATTATCTTTTGTTGCTTTTAGGAAACTATTTAGTAAAAGTAAGGTTTATTTGTGGCACATATATTTGCCTCATCTGTGGCAGAAATAATCATTTGTTTGTAAATATGAAATCATTTTGTTGTAAATGTAAAAATCATTTAGTACTTCACCTGTACATCTGTGTTTGCTTCTTGAATTTCATGCATTCTTTCTTTGTATGTAATTTTCACATTGCTTCAATGCATCCTAAACAGTTATTTCAGATATATTTAGAAGAAAATGCTTTTATTACTACCTTGATATAATTTTTTTATTTGCTCCTTTTCTTTAGAGTAAACTTTAGTCAGGCCTGGGGCTTTTGCCATAGGATCCTGTCTTATTCTGAGATGCTGCCGTCTCTCATCTACTTCATAAGAGGTCTAACCTTTATTTCTCTTTTCTCTTTATTTGAAAGCTTTTAGTAATTTTAGAAATTTCAGATGTCTAAGTACATACTTAAATTCAGCTTGTACAGCACTTAAGAAACCTTTTCAATACAAAGATTTCTGTTGTCAAGTAGGTTCACTGTATTATTTAGATTTTGTTTTAATTTTTATTTTCTAGTACCTTCCTTGCCTTCTAAACATTTCCTTTTCATAACACCCTTCCCCCATTTTAATTATTACATATTTCCTGATGCACATATTTCTATTTTAGACCCTCATTTTGGTCCTTCTCTAAGAGATTTGTTTCTATCAAATTGTCAGCTACAAACTGGCACTTGCCATCTACATTCACAAGGGTTAAATCATGTACTGCTATAACTGCTGATTTTCAATACCTCCTGAAAAGAGTTCAGGCTGGAGAGCAGAAATGAGGCACACTTTACTTGGGGAAAACTGGCAGAACAACTCTAGATATTTTCAAGGGCTGAATTTATGAACCCAATTCTATCTCCTCATATCTCGAAAATCCTTCATGGAGACTACTGCTCCTCATGACTAGCAGAAACATTCTGCAAAAAAAAAAAAATATATATATATATATGTGTGTGTGTGTGTGTGTGTGTGTGTGTGTGTGTGTGTGCTTGACTATACACACTCCCATTTCACCAAAATCACACATACTGACCTTGCCCCTGCCCTTTGGAGCAGGTTCTAAGAGGTATCTGAGGTGCTATCTCCAGGGCTGAAGTGCTCTTTTTGCCCCAATAAAACAACTTTCATCTCTCATATTGTGCATTTTTTTAAGATGACAGCTTTATGACGACCATGAAGAAGAGACCCAGAATGGACTCCCCTTCCCTCACCCAAACTCTAAGTGGAACCAGAGTGTTGGTACCAGAAGCCCCCTTCACCCATCTTCCTCCTTGAAGAGTCCAGATGACTTGGGTAAGTCTTTCCTGATTCTTTTATCTTCCATATTAGTTGATGGTCCTGAGTTGTATTTTGTGGTGTATAGCAGGAACCTTCTTTCTCCCACTTGAAAGATACTGGGGGTGGGGGTGGAAAAGAAGTTGAAAGCTACCTGGGAATATCCACCCAGTAGAAAGATATTGGATGGGGTTCAGTTGAATGATATGGGGGAATACCCACCCAGGTGAAAGATTTTGGAGTGACGGAAGGCTGGCTGAAAGACATCAGGGTTTGCTCAGTTGTAGGAGACTGACTGGTCTGTGCTGAGTAGTTAAATAAGAGGCTGATATGATGCTTTTCCTCAGTTCAGCTGCCTTAATTGCATTTGTTGGGATAAAAGTGAAGGTATATGAGAGCTTTGCTCTGAAGAAAAGTGACAAGACTCCTCCTGGTCAGTTATGGTTTTCTTGGACAACTGGGAAATTTATGGGAGTGGTGGAGGCGGAGTCCTCATACCGTGCAGTAGTCTCATAGGGAAACCAACTCATTAATTAAAACACTTTCTCATCCAGGTGTCAGAGAAAATATGGCCATTCAATGTTCTAAGCACCTACATAGGCTTAGGCTACCAACCCAATGGGAGAAACTGAGATACGTTAAGAGAGCCAAAACAACTCTAGGGTGTTGCCTAGAGGAGTTAAGTTCCCAAGCAGCACACTGAACCAGCACACAATTTCAGTAGTTAATTTTATCCCTGACAAATTCAATTTAAAATAGGAAATAGGGCCTTTCAAACAGAAACAAAGGCATCAGAAAGCCAGTCTCAAAATAATACCCCAGACAGAATTATGTATGTACAAAACTCATACTTGCAATTACCTACTTAATTGGAGAAATTATACTAAAGAATATCAACTATACCAACCTAAAATTACAAAACTGGAATTTTTCGATATCCAAAATTAATATTTTTGTGTGCACAGTAAGAAAAAAACAGCCATAAGATCTAACAAACTGAATGGAAAGCTTACATTGATTTGTATCTAGAAGCAACTAAATGATGCAATAATGGTGTAACTTCTTGAAGCTTTATCAGAACTAAAAGAGGCTGCTAGCACTCTGATTCTGACTCTCTCTGCTCCTCCAACATATCCTCTTTTATCTGAATTGCCTGGCCGAACACTATGTCTTTTTTCTTTCCAACTCCTTTGCCTCTTACTATTGCTTTCCCCAGGACAGAAGGATAAAAAAATCAGAAGTAACTATAGTTGTTTCCTTTAAGGAAAAATCTATTACAGGGAGAAGTGAACCACCCTTATTGCTTACATATACACCCAGGACCTGAGCAGAAGTTAGAGCCTTGGCTAAGGAATATTTTCAGCCAAGTCAGGGTTCACTGGGACTTGGCTAAGAAATTTGAGTTCCATCTGCTCCCACAAGCTTGGGTTTTCAGATCTGCATCAATGAGAACAGCTATCAGTTTCTGGAAAGCAAAGCAAGGGAATGAATAGAGAAAGTAGGATGAAAACACCCCTTAATTCATTTTGAAGCATATAATCCACAGGTTTACAATGAATGCAAGGAATTAGCTCAGAAATTATTCAAATTTATCCCAGAGCTTTTTCTAAAAGCATAGGCCAAAGATTCAACACTGCAAGCAAAGATCAGATGAATCAATTCTGGACTATCATGAAAGATTTGAAAAAAACTTTTAAGAAATATTCTGGCTTGACACATGAATCATTCTCTAACCACCAAAATGATCCAGTCCAGTTAACTAAAGGATCATTTTGGTGGTTAGAGAATGATTCATGTGTCAAGCCAGAATATCTTTTAATTTTTTTTCTTTTTTTTTCCCCAAACCTTTAATTTTAGAGGGCTTCCCTCATAGCTCAGTTGGTAAATCATCTGCCTGCAATGCAGGAGACCTGGGTTTGAATCCTGGGTTAGGAAGATCTCTTGGAGAAGGAAATGGCAACCAACTCAAGTATTCCTGCCTGGAGAATCCCATGGACAGAGGAGCCTGGCAGGCTACAGGCTACAGTCCACAGGATGGCAAGAGTTGGACACAACTTAGCAATTCAACCACCACCATCTTTTTAGAAGACGCTACTTTAGTTAAAAGACAATCAGGCTGCTCAGATTTATACACAGAACCCTTGTTACACTGGCTGATCGACTTTTCACAATCATTAAAAATAAATAAGGAGGAATCTACAAAAATTATGAATTTTCAATTGTGCCAGTTAAGTACACAATGCTGGTTGAAGTTTACCTCAACCCCCAGCTGCTGCTGCTAAGTCACTTCAGTCGTGTCTGACTCTGTGTGACCCCATACAGAAGGCAGCCCACCAGGCTGCCTCCTCCCTGGGATTCTCCAGGCAAGAACACTGGAGTGGGTTGCCATTTCCTTCTCCAAGGCATGAAAGTGAAAAGTGAAAGTGCATTCGCTCAGTCGTATCCAACTCTTAGCGACCCCATGGACTGCAGCCCACCAGGCTCCTCCGTCCATGGGATTTCCCAGGCAAGAGTACTGGAGCGGGGTGCCATTGCCCTCTCCAATTGAAGAGTTAGGTCACTCCCAAATATAGTAAGATAATGAAAGATTAATTACTGAACACTGGCTTCCTTTTACAGAGAAACTAGATATATTGGACTATTAACATGTTTGGTGCCATCCTGAGATGTTCTCTATGAGAAAATGTTTCTAGAAATTGTCGCTGGTATTCATGTTCACCAGTCTACAGAATGCTAATATAAAGGACAAAGCACAGTTACTTAAGGAAAGTAAGATGTGTGTTTTCAGTAAAAAAGGCATAAGGAATGTAATTGTATTAAGGGAAAGGATGTAGATCTGATTTACAAGTGACTGTTTCTGAATGGAAAATAATGGATATGGAAAGTTATTAAAAGGTTGTGGAAAGTCAACCCTGAGAAAAGAGTTTTGTGTATGGTCAATACTAAGTTTAAAATAAATTTAACTAAATAAATACATTTTAAAAGTAAGCTGGTACAAAAGGTGAATTCGGTTTTCTCTTTGTTAAGAGGACCAATTTTCTTAAGATGTTGAACCACCTTTGATAACAGATTTTAAGTTCTTTATCTTTTAAGTGATATGCTTTATATTTGCCTTTGAAATATTTTATTGTTAGTTGGCTAAGTGAATAACTATTGTTTCACAGTGGCCTATGATCCTATGTGACTTGTTTTTCTAAACCTTTTTGATATTTATTGACATTTCCTTCTCCAATGTTTATTGACAAGACTTCCTAAATCAAAATTTAATGAGGTTGTTTGATCTCTAGCTAACTTTGAGATGCTTCAAAAGTCCCCTGAAACATCTCCCAAAGAGTTATTAATTAGGTTAATTTGGTGTATTAACAGGAAGTATTGTCGACTGAGTAATCTTCTCAAGTATATTGCAAAGTAAATGCTTAGTAATGACAGTTTAGGAATTATATAAAATTCCTAAAAACCTGACATGCCCTGGTAAAATGTTATGTCATAATTCTAGATATTACCTTAGTGTTGTGTGACACAGCAGTAACCAAGTCTCTTTGTCAGTTGTATTGTAATCAGATTTAAATACGGCTTCTTAAAGGCTTATCATTATAGACAGTTATAACTTTATTTTAATACCCTTGCAAAAATGCTTCCTCTTCAAGAAGGTTAACAAGAAGAACTTTTGGATAAAAATAAGTTTCTGACTTTCAGAACATAATGTTGAACTGGGTAAGAAATTAAAGAATCCTAGTTAGAAACCTGATGGCTTCATAAGCTGTTACAAAAGCATTACATAAAACTGAGTGAAATGTTAAATATGGTTATGAAATTGGAAAATTATTGTTTAAATGTGTTTTCCATTTGAAAAAATATTGGTTTATATCTGTGTTTTCCAGATATAAGGAAAACCTTTCCCTCAAACTAATTATGATGTACAATAATTTGGTAATTTTTTTTTTTTTGCCAGAACTGAGAGCCCTTGGACTGCAAGGAGATCCAACCAGTCCATCCTAAAGGAAATCAGTCCTGAATATTCATTGGAAGGACTGATGTTGAAGCTGAAACTCCAATACTTTGGCCACCTGATGCAAAGAATTGACTCATTGGAAAAGACCCTGATGCTGGGAAAGACTGAAGGCAGGAGGAGAAGGGGATGACAGAAGATGAGATGGTTGGATGGCATCACCAACATAATAGACATGAGTTTGAGTAAACTCTGGGAGTTGGTGATGGACAGGGAAGCCTGGCGTGCTGCAGTCCATGGGGTCACAGAGGTTCAGACATGACTGAGCAACTGAACTGAACTGAAGCAGAACTGAAACATTTACCTTTTCTATCTGATCCCTCCAGAGATTGCAAACTCAAGTTCTTAGCAGCTTTATCAAATAAATCAGGAAGGCAACTCACTAAATGGTACAGAAAGCTCAAGATATTTTGGGGATTTTAAGAGGGAGGAATTCACCTGTATCTATAAGGTGAAATCTGTAATAAGTCTTTGGCATGACTTTCTTAGCCTTGAGAGGTCTTTTAAAAGTTTAGTCTGAGACTCCTTTTAAAAGTTTCAACAAAGCAAAAAGCTTATATGATCAATTATATAAATTATCAGGCCAAATTTTTAAAGATTAGACATATTTTATAAACAAATTAGTCTTAATTTGGATACATTTGGTAGAAATTAGGGTAATTTTAGAGAGAAAATATGTTTCAATAAATGCTAAATCCATGTTTTTTAATGGAAATCTGTACTGACTCACTTACCAGATAGTTCCTTGCTGTTAATATAAAGTTTAACTGAATTATTAAAGGACACTAAGCTTGTTTCTGAAGCTTATCTCAGTAATCTCTCTGAATAAAAATCAAATGTCCCATGATCTACAACCAGGAGATCATTTATAGTGGAAAAGACATACTTTAAAGGACTATCTCGAATCTGGATGGATGGACCTTTATCAGGTACTTACTCTTAACTATCTTAGGCACAGTCAAACTGAAGGGAAACCGACTCTTGGATTAATTCCTACTTCCAAGGGTCCCTACACCAGACTGGTCTTTGAGAGACTGCTGACTTAAAATCACCTTAAAACAATGCTCAAACAGAGGAGAAACTACACTCACTCTAGGAGAAGATGAAAACCATTAGAAGTAGACAGGTAGACCAAGATTCTGGACCTGACTCATATGATCATTTATAATGTTTTATTGACTTTTTAGAGCTTTGTATATAAATTAAATGTTTTTCTATCATGGGCATGTTCCTATGCTAGTTTCAAAAATTAATCCAATTGTTGGGTTTCTGGCTAATTACCTATGCCCAGTACTTCTGGGTTACTTTGGTGAATTTCTCTACTCTAAGGCTATAATTGGATGTTCTTTTAGGAAATTTACTTTAGAAGAAAGAAAAATCAGTCCTCTTCAGGCTATTCTTGATGTTGCTAGATAGGATCCTCTCATGTGGCCAATTAATAATAACTGCTTTAGCCCAGGACATAAATGTGAATTTTCCTCTAAAGTACTCAGAGCAACAACAACAAAAAAATCAGCAAATGAATAAAATCTCCCACAATTATGGGATGGATTTATGTGGTTAATACCATTCTGTGATCATTTAAGATTTAAAGCCCCCTTTATCTTGGGGACAATTAAATTATACTAAGGATAACCACCCTAGCAACACTAGAAAATTGGCCTTAGAGCCTTATGAACAGTGTTAATACAGTAATATGATTTCCTTGAAAAATAAAGATTGGTACAGAAGAGACTAGAATAAACAACTTGTGGATATACTGGGCTGCATATAATGGAAGTTCTTAGCTTAATTCTTACTTATGACTTTAATAATACTGCCAGGAATTCTATTTGTACTTTGTCTGTTTTACAAGTTTGTTGTTTCTTGCATTACCAAATGTGTGACTGAACCTCTTACAAAATACATAATTTCATATGAGATCAATGGTTATAATAGTGTAACTCTAGATATGGAAAGATACAAGAGGAAATTTATTCTGGAACATACAGATTAATAAAACAGGTGGTCCAGAGCCCTTTGGTTGCAGTTGATAAAACCTAGTCTAGCAATAGCACATTGAGTGGCCTATCATTGAAATCTTTGCCAGACCTATGAAAAAGTCTTTTAAGCACAATGGGACAAAATGATCATAAAATGCCTCCCAAAACATGATCTAATTTATGATCATGAGGGAGCTGTGTCAACCACAAATTGGCACTTGCCATCTACAAGGATCAAATCATGTGCTGCTAGAGTTGCTGCTAATTTTAAACACCTCCTGAAAGGAGTACAAGGTAGAAAGCAGAAATGAGGCACTCTGTGGTTGGGGCTGAAGAACTGTTGGGGCACAACAGGTCTTAGGTAGATATTTTCAGGAGCCAATTTTACGAGCCCAATTCTTGTATCTCCTCATATCTAGAAAAGCATGAAAATCCATTATGGTAACAACTATTCCTCATGCCTAGCAGAAATTTTCAGGAGACGAAAAGAAACCTTCTGCAAAAATAATGTTCTTATTGCATGTGTTTCCTCTTTACCAAAATCACATATATACTGATCTTCACCTTGCCTCTTTGGAGCAGTTTCTCAGAGCTCTCTAAGGTGCTATCTCTCAGGCTGCACTCCTCACTCTTCCCCCAATAAAACTTAACTGGAAACACTCATGTTGTACAATTTTTAAGTCAACAGTCAACAATACTTACAGTTATGAATGATGAACTCAACTGATTATCATAGGTATTTCAATTGATTTCCTTTAAAGTTTATTAAAGTGTACCAAAGTGGATTATCCCATAAATGAATCAGCTCCAGGGAGGCCAGCAGGAGCTGTGAGGCTGGAGGGGGTGCTTCTATTCCTGGGCAGTGGATAGACTCCAGGACCACCAGTGGTAGCAGAGAGACCAGGGTGCCCTGTGCTCCTGAGTGTCTACCAACATTGGTTTCAACCTCCCCTGTACCCTTTTCCCAGCCACTCCAACAGGGAGGTTGCCTCCATCCCAAGCTGCACATTGACAGACATCTGACAGCCAGTGAAGGTTTACATGCTCAACAAGGGCCAGCAGAGGGACAACCAGGACTCTGGGCATGTCATTCAGCTACATGGAGTGGTTAAACGACATGTCCCTGACAAAATGTGGTCCACTGGAGAAGGGAATGGTAAAACACTTCACTATTCTGGCCTTGAGAATCCTGTGAACAGTATGAAAGGCAAAAAGATATGATGCTGAAAGATAAGTACACCAGGTTGATAGCTGTCCAATATACTATTGGGGAAGAGTGAAGAAATAACTACAGAAAGAATGAAAAGGCTGAGCCAAAGCAGAAACAATGCCCAGGTGTGGCTGTGACTAATGGTGGAAGTAAAGTCTGATGCTGTAAAGAACCATATTCCATAGGAACCTGGAATGTTAGTGCCATGAGTCAAGGTGAACTGGAAGTGGTCAAACAGGAGGTGGCAAGAGTGAACATTGACATTTTAGGAATCAGTGAACCAAAATGAAAAGGAATGGAGGAATTTAATTCAAATGGCCATTATATCTACTACTGAGGGCAAGAATCCCTTAGAAGGAGTGGAGTAGCCTTCATAGTCAACAAAAGAGTCTGAAATGCAATACTAGTTTGCAGTCTCAAAAATGATAGATTGTTCTTGATTTGTTACCAAGGCAAACCATTCAATATCATGGTAATCAAAGTCTATGCCCCAACTACTAATGCTGAAGAAGTTGAAGTTGAATGAGTTTATGAAGACGTATGAGACGTCCTAGAACTAATATCAAAAAAAGATGTCCTTTTCATCATAGGGGACTGGAATGCAAAAGTAAAAGTAACAAGTCAAGAGATACCTGGAGAAACAGGCAAGTCTGGCCTTTAAGTACAAAATGAAGAAGGGCAAAGGCTGACACAATTTTGCCAAGAGAACACAACTGGTCATAGCAAACACCCTCTTCCAACAACACAAGTGATGAAACTACACATATATATCACCAAACGCTCAATACCAAAGTCAGAATGATTATATTCTTTGCAGCCGATGATGGAGAACGTTCAATACCAAAGTCAGATTGATTATATTATTTGCAGATGATGATAGAGAAGTTCTATACAGTCAGTAAAAACAAGAACAGCTGACTGTGGTGCAGATTATGAACTCCTTATTGCAAAATTCAGACTTAAAATTGAAGAAAGTAGTGAAAACGACTAGGCCATTCAGATATGACCTAAATCAAATCCCTTACAGTTATACAGAGGAGGTGATGAATAGATTCAAGGGATCAGATCTGATAGACAGAGTGCCTGAAGAAGTATGGGTGGAGGTTTGTGACACTATACAGGAGGCAGTGATCAAGACCATCCCCAAGAAAAAGAAATGTGAAAAGGCAAAACGGTTGTCTGAGGAGGCCTTACAAATAGCTGAGAAAAGAGAAGTGAAAAGCAAAGGAGAAAGGGAAAGATATATCCATCTGAATGCAGTGTTCTAAAGAACAGAAAGGAGAGATGAGAAAACCTTCCTAAGTGATCAATGCAAAGAAATAGAGGAAAAGGATAGAATGAGAAAGACGGGAGATCACTTCAGTGTATTTTAAGGGAATATATCATGCAAAGATGGCTACAATAAAGGACAGAAATGGTATGGACCTAACAGAAGCAGAAGATACTAAGAAGAGGTGGCAAGTATACACAGAACTATACAAAAAGATATTGATGACTCAGATAACCATAATGATGTGATCACTCACCTAGAGCTAGATATCCTCGAGTCAAGTGGACGTTAGGAAGCATCACTATGAACAAAGCTAGTGAAGGTGATGGAATTCCAGCTGAGCTATTTCAAATCCTAAAAGGTGATGCTGTGAAAGTGCTGCACTCAATATGCCAGCAAAATTGGAAAACTCAGCAGTGGTCACAGGACTGGAAAAGGTCAGCTTTCATTCTCATCCAAAAGAGGAACAATGCCAAAGAATGTTCAAACTACAGCACAACTGCATTTTTCTCACATGCTAGCAAAGTAATGGTCAAAATTCTCCAAGCTAGGCTTCAATAGTATGTGAACTGAGAACTTCCAGATTTTCAACCTGGATTTAAAAAGGCAGAGGAACTAGAGAAATTTCCAACATCTGTTGGACAATAGAAAAAGCAAGAGAATTCCAGAAAAAAACATCTGCTTCATGGACTATGCTAAAGCCTTTGACTATGAGGGTCACAACAAACTGGAAAATTATTAAAGATTTGGGAATACAAGATCATCTAATCTGCCTCTGGAGAGATCTGTATGCAGGTAAAGAAGCAACAATTAGAACCAGACATGGAACAATGGACTGGTTCAAAACTAGGAAAGGAGTACAGCATGACTGCATATTGTCACCCTGCTTATTTAACTTACATGCACAGTGCGTTATGAGAAATGCCAGGCTGGATGAAACACAAGTTGGAATCAAGATTTCTGGGAGAAATGTCAATAACCTCAGATATGAAGATGACACCACCATTAGGGCAGAAAACAAAGAGGAGCTATAGACCCTCTTGATGAAGGTGAAAGAGGAGAGTGAAAAAGCTGGCTTAAAACTCAACATTCAAAAAAATGAAGATCATGGCATCCAATCTCATCACTTCATGGCAAATAGATAGTGAAACAATGGAAACAGTGACAGCCTTTATATTTTGAGGCTCCAAAATTACTGCCAATGATGACTGCAGCCGTGAAAATAAAAGATGCTTGCTGTTTGGAAGAAAAGCTATGATCAACCTAGACAGCACATTGAAAAGCAGATACATTGTTTGCCAACAAGGTCCATATAGTCAAAGCTATGTTTTTTCCAATAGTCATGTATGGTTGTGAGAGCTGGACCATAAAAGGCCGAGTGTTGAAGAATTGGTGCTTTTGAACTGTGGTATTGGAGAAGACTCTTGAGAGTCCCTTGGACTGCAAGGAGATCAAACCCATCAATCCTGAAGGAAATCAGTTCTGTATATTCTTTGGAAGGACTGATGCTGAAGCTCCAATACTTTGGCCACCTGATGTGAAGAGCCAACTCATTGGAAGAAACCCTGATGCTGGGAAAGATTGAAGGAAGGAGAAGAAAGGAATGACAGCGGACAAGATAGTTTTATGGCGTCACTGCCTCAATGGACATGAGTTTGAGCAAAGTCAGGGAGATAGTGAAAGACAGGGAAGCCTGGTATGCTGCAGTTCATGGAGTCGGAACAAGTCAGACATGACTTCCTGACTGAAAAACATTCCACATCATAAATGGGATGGATGCTTACAGGCGCCTTGTAAGGATGGTGTTGGCCTTGTGACCTACAGGCTTTGTTTACAGTTCTTAGATGTGAACATAACTAGCACTTAAGATTCCTTCAGATTCTAAAATGACCATATCTTGGCTTGATATTGGAAGAAGTCAAGTATTTCTCTCCTTTGTAGGGCTTTCTCTTCATGGACTATCTGTGACCAAAGCTTCTCTCTCACCACCTGAGAAGTAATTCACTTTGTCCATACAGGTCTCAGGATCAAATGCCTCTGGGGCCTGCTGCTTCTTTGGTTAGGGATAGCATCATTCATTAACTTGAAGTTCTCTTTTCATCTTTGAATGTTCTACATATGATTTCAAAATGTGCTCATATGAGGGAAAAAAAACAGCTAATTAATGAATATTTTAAAGGCTTATCTAAGCTGATCTCTAACTAAAAATGTGTGGCTGAGAAAATGTAGCACTAAATGAATACTGAAGAAAAGAAAGAAGTGCCAGACTTTAACAGGAGGAAAAAAAAAATTGTAAGGAGTTATATCAGATGGAATTTTTATCCCCTGAGTGGGGATGACTTGGGTGCATACCATTAGACACAGTACTTCAAGTATTCACTCAACTTTATAATCCATATATTACAGAAACTTGAATTAAGTAAGGGAAGTTATATTAGGATTAGAGCTCAGGGTGGTAGGATCTTCAGAGTTCTTATGTTAGAAATCTTGTCATTTTACAGATAAGCTTGTGTTATGGGACTTAAAAGAAACTGGTGGATCACTTAAGCGACCCAAGTGAAGATTCTGTTAAGCATCATAGTCACATGAAGAAATCTGGGGTATCAAGTTTTACCAAAGTCTCTGACTAAAACTTCTTTGTATTGAGTAGAGATCCTGACCTTCAGAAATTAATTTCTCTGTCTAAGATTCCTTGTCTATTAAAACAGGGATTCTAATGATACCTTACTCCAAAGATTGTTATAAGAATGAAATAACTCAATGTTTACAATTTGCTTAGAACAACACTTATATACAGTTACTGCTATATGTGTGAATGATACAGGCATATATGTACACAATTTTTTTCTGAGATCATCTTTATTCACTTCACCATTTAATGATAGTTTGCATTGTCACTCCTCCATTTCTCCATAAAAAACAACTTTGCAAAATTGCTGAGTATAGTTTTCAAGATTCTTGAACATACCAACGATCTAAATTTATGTACATTAACTTATATCTGATGTTTAGACTGATTTGCTTTATGTAAATTGTCTTCTGTATATTGTAAATAAAATAAGTATTTGATAAAATATGTTTTTATATTGTGGCAAGGTCCTCAAATTTTCTCTAAAATTTCGGTGTGATTTACAATTAATTGAAATCAAAATCTTTTCATAAAATCATAATAGCTAAGCTATTTATAAGTTGATGTGCTATTATGTCTTTTTCTGATTATAAAAGCAACACAAGTACATTGTAGAATTTTTTTTTTTAATATAAGGAAGCAAAAATAACATATTCCCTTCAGGAATAAACATTGTTAAATTTTTTATTATACTTTGCTAATCTATTTTTTAATAAATAGCCTATATTTAACAAAATTAAAAACACATTAAGCTTATTGTCTTGTAATCTGATTTTTCCACTTTACATGCATCTGTGACTTTATAAACGGAAAAGGGCTAATCTATGACTTTTTGGTTTTTAAACTTTTCTGATCTTACCATAAATTGAAAACAGTTAGCAAAATACAAAAATGTAAGAAATACAATTAAGCTTTTCCTCAAAGAAACTTTTGCTTTCAGTTTTCTATATATATCTATATAATATTTCCTTTACATATGTAACCATCAGTTCAGTTCAGTCACTCAGTCTTGTCCGACTCTTTGTGACCCCATGAATCGCAGCACACCATGCCTCCCTGTCCATCACCAACTCCCGGAGTTCACTCAAACTCACATCCATCGAGTCGGTGATGCCACCCAGCCATTTCATCCTCAGTCATCCCCTTCTCCTCCTTCCCTCAATCCCTCCCAGCATCAGGGTCTTTTCCAATGAGTCAACTCTTCGCATGAGGTGGCCAAAGTACTGGAGTTTCAGCTTCAGCATCATTCCTTCCAATGAATGCCCAGGACTGATCTCTTTTAGGATGGACTAGATGGATCTCCTTGCAGTCCAAGGGACTCTCAAGAGTTTTCTCTAACACCACAGTTCAAAGGCATCAATTCTTTGGTGCTCAGCTTTCTTCACAGTCCAACTCTCACACCCATACATGACCACTGGAAAAACCATAGCCTTGACTAGATGGACCTTTGTTCGCAAAATAATGTTTCTGCTTTTTAATATGCTAGCTATCTAGGTTGGTCATAACTTTCCTTCCAAGGAGTAGGCGTCTTTTAATTTCATGGCTGTAATCACCATCTGCAGTGATTTTGGAGCCCGAAAAATAAAGTCTGACAGTATTTCCACTGTTTCACCATCTATTTCCCATGAAGTGATGGGACAAGATGCCATGATCTTAGTTTTCTAAATGTTGAGCTTTAAGACAACTTTTTCACTTTCCTCTTCCACTTTCATCAAGAGGAGAGAGTGGGATGATTTGGGAGAATGGCACTGAAACATGTATACTATCATGTAAGAAACGAAGCGCCAGTTTATGTTCGATACAGGATACAGGATGCTTGGGGCTGGTGCACGGGGATGATCCAGAGAGATGATATGGGGGTGAGAGGAGGGAGGGGGTTTCAGGATTGGGAGCTTGTGTACACCTGTGGCTGATTCATGTCAATGTATGGCAAAATCAATACAGTATTGTAAGGTAGAATAAAGTAAAAATAAAATTAAAAAAAAAGAGGCTTTTAGTTCCTCGTCACTTCTGCCATAAGGTGTCATCTGCATATCTGAGGTTGACATTTCTCCCGGCAATCTTGATTCCAGCTTGTGCTTCTCCGAGCCCAGTGTTTCTCATGATGTACTCTGTATATAAGTTAAATAAGTAGGGTGACAACATACAGACTTGACATACTCCTTTTCTTATTTGGAACCAGTCTGTTGTTCCATGTCCAGTTCTAACTGTTGCTTCCTGACCTCCATATAGGTTTCTCAAGAGGTAGGTCAGGTGGTCTGGTATTCCCATCTCTTTAAGAATTTTCCACAGTTTATTGTGATCCACACAAAGGCTTTGGCATAGTCAATAAAGCAGAATAGAGATAGATTTTATCTAGTTATATATATACTGGTGTGTGTGTTAGTCTGGTGTACAGTAGTGTGTTAGTTGCTCAGCCATGTCCGAATCTTTGAGCCCACATGAACTGTAGCCAACAGGCTCCTCTGTACATGGAATTCTACAGAAAAGAATACTGGAGTTGATTGTCATCCCTCTTTCAGGGGATCTTTCCATCCCAGGGACCAAACCTAGGTCTCCTACATTGTAGACAGATTCTTTACCATCTGAGCCACCAGGGTGTGTTTTTACTTCACAATGTATTTTGGTAATCTTTCCAAATAAGAAATTTGATATTTCCATTTTCTTTTAAAGCTGCATATTATTTTGAGGATATACCATATTCATTAACCTATTACATTATTCCTGGACATTTGTATTGTTTCCCTTTTTTAACATTAGTAAAAAGAAACTATGAGGCATGCTGTGTAGGTCCACCCAAGACAGACAGGTAATGGTGGAGAGTTCCGATAAAACGTGGTCCACTGGATAAAGGAATGGCAAACCACCTCAGTATTTTTGCCTTGAGAACCCCATGAACAGTATGAAAAGGCAAAAAGAAAGGACACTGAAAGATGAACTCCCCAGGTCGGTAGGTGCCCAATATGCTACTGGAGATCAGTGGAGAAATAACTCCAGAAAGAATGAAGGGATGGAGCCAAAGCAAAAACAACACCCAGTTATGGATGTGACTGGTGATGGAAGTAAAGAGCAATATTGCATAGGAACCTGGAATGTTAGGACCATGAATCAAGGCAAATTTGAAGTGGTCAGACAGGAGATGGTAAGAGTGAACGTTGACATTTTAGGAATCAGTGAACTAAAATGGACTGGAATGGGTGAATTTAACTCAGATGACCATTATATCTACTACTGTGAGAAAAAAAAAAAAAAAAAAAAACCTTAGAAGAAATGGAATAGCCATCACAGTCAACAATAAGAGTCCAAAATGCAGTACCTGGATTCAATCTCAAAGACAGAATTAACTCTGTTCATTTCCAAGGCAAACCATTCAATATCAAAGTAATCCAAGTCTATGCACCGACCAGTAATACTGAAGAAGTTGAAGTTGAATGCTTCTAGGAAGACCTATAAAACCATTTAAAACTAATACCCAAAAAAAGATGTCCTTTTTATTATAGGGGACTGGAATGCAAAAGTAGGGAGTCAAGAAATATCTGCTTCCCTGGTGGCTCAGAGGTTAAAGCGTCTGCCTCCAATGCGGGAGACCTGGGTTCGATCCCTGGGTCGGGAAGATCCCCTGAAGAAGGAAATGGCAACCCACTCCAGTATTCTTGCCTGGAGAATCTCCTGAATGGAGGAGCCTGGTAGGCTACAGTCCACGGGGTCTCAAAGAGTCAGACACGACTGAGCGACTTCACCCTTCACCTTCAACATGCAAATTGGTCTTGGATTACAGAATGAAACTGGGCAAAGGATAAGAAAGCAAATGCACTGGTCATAGCAAACACCCTCTTCCAACAACACAGGAGAAGATTCTACATATGAACATCACCAGATGGTCAATAGTGAAATTAGACTGATTATATACTTTGCAGCCAAAGATGGAGAAGTTCTATACAGTCAGCAAAAACAAGATTGAGAGGTGACTTTGGCTCAGATCATGAACTTCTTATTGCCAAATTCAGGGTTAAATTGAATAAAGTAGGGAAAACCACTAGACCATTCAGGTATGACCTAAATCATATCCCTTACAATTATACAGAAGAAGTGACAAATAGATACAAGGAATTGAATCTGAGAGACAGAATGCCTGAAGAACTATGGACGAAGGTTTGTGACATTGTACAGGAGGAAGGGATTGAGACCATCCACAAGGAAAAGAAAGGCAAAAAGATTGTCTGAGGAGGCCTTACAAATAGCTGTGAATAGAAAATGAGCAAAAGGCAAAGATGAAAAGGAAAGATATATCCATTTGAATGCAATGTTCCAAAGAATAGCAAGGAGAGATAAGAAAGCCTTCCTCAGCAACCAATGCAAAGAAATAGAAGAAAACAATAGAATGGGAATGTCTAGAGCTCTCTTCAAGAAAATTATAAATGCCAAGGGAAGATTTCAGGCAAAGATGGGCACAAAAGGACAAAAATGGTATAGACCTAACAGAAGCAGAAATTATTAAAAAGAGGTGACAAGAATACACAGAAGAACTGTACAAAAACGATCTTCATGACCCAGATAATCATGATGGTATGATCACCAACCTAGAATGAGACATCCTGGAATGTGAATTCAAGTGGGCCTTAGGAAGCATCACTATGAAGAAAGCTAGTATAGGTGATGGGATTCCATTTGAGTTATTTTAAATCCTAAGAGATGATGCTTTTAAAGTGCTGCACTCAATACGCCAGCAAATTTGGAAAACTCAGCAATGGCAACAAGACTGAAAAAGGTCAGCTTTCATTCCAATCCCAAAGAAAAGTAATGCCAAAGAATGCTCAAACTACTGCACAATTGCACTCATCTCACACACTAATAAAGTAAGTTCAAAATTCTCCAAGCCAGGCTTCAACAGTACATAAATCATGAACTTCCAGATGTTCAAGCTGGTTTTATAAAAGGCAGAGGAACCAGAGATCAAATTGCCAACATCTGTTGGATCATTGAAAAGCAAGAGATTTCCAGAAAAGCATCTACTTTTGCTTTATGGATTATGGCAAGGCTTTGACTGTGTGGACCACAACAAACTCTGGAAAATTCTTAAAGAGATGGGAATATCAGACTACCTGATGTGCCTCTTGAGAAATCTGTATGCATTCAGGAAGCAACAGTGAGAACTGGACATGGAACAATAGACTGGTTCCAAATTCGGAAAGGAGTACGTCAAGGCTGTACATTGTCACCCTGCTTATTTAACTTATATGCAGAGCACATCATGAGAAACACTGGGTTGGATAAAGCACAAGCTGGAATCAAGATTGCTGGGAGAAATATCAATAAGCTCAGATATGCAGATGATACCACCTTTATGGTAGACAGCGAAGAAGAAATAAAAGCTTCTTGATGAAAGTGAAAGAGGAGAATGAAAAAGTTGGCTTAAAGCTCAACATTCAGATAATGAAAATCATGGCATCTGGTCCCATCACTTCATGTCAAATAGATAGGGTAAGAGTGGAAACAGTGTCAGACTTTATTTTGGGGGCTACAAAATCCCTGTAGATGGTGATTACAGCCATGAAGTTAAAAGATGCTTACTCCTTGGAAGAAAAAACTATGACCAACCTAGACAGCATATTAAAAAGCAGAGACATTACTTTGGCAACAAAGTCCATCTAGTCAAAGCTATGGTTTTTCCTGTGGTCATGTATGGATGTGAGAATTGGACTATAAAGAAAGCTGAGTGCTGAAGAATTGATTTTTGAACTGTGGTGTTGGGAAGACTTGAGAGTCCCTTGGACTGCAAGGAGATCTAACCAGTCCATCCCAAAGAAATCTGTTCTGAATATTCATTGGAAGGACTGATGCTGAAGCTGCAGCTCCAATTCTATGGCCACCTGATGCAAAGAATTGACTCATTGGAAAAGACCCTAATGCTGGGAAAGATTGAAGGTGGTAGAAGAGGATGACAGAAGATGCAATGGTTGGATGGCATCACCAACTCAATGGACATGAATTTGAATAAACTCCAGGAGTTGGTGATGGACAGCAATGCCTGGTGTGCTGCAGTCCATGGGTCACAAAGTGTTGGACACGGCTGAGAGACTGAACTGAACAATGTCGTAGTAAGTCTCCTTAATTTTTTTTATCTTTGTGCACTGATGTCAGAATTTCTATAGGATAAATTGGTTGAAATGGATTTGCTGAGTCAAAGGAGAAGCATATTTTTAATAACCTTTAATTTTAGTAAGTTTCTTTCTGAATTGGTTATAGCAATATACAAGTTCTAAAACAGTAGGAGAGGATATGTTTTCTCCTCATCATATATTTTTAATGTTTTAAAATTTTGGCCAAATAATTCAAAAATGAAGAATTTTACCAAGCAATACAAATTGTCCCTTTATTTTACAATGCTGGATCTTTTCTAGCTTTCCAGATGTGTCCAATATCTGTTTTCCATTTCCAGTGGGGGTTTGATGGAATTCTTGACAATGTCTAACCATCTTTCTCTATTTTATAGTAGAGATAGAAAGGAGTACTGGGTAATTTGCTTACATGTCGTATAGAAAGAGAGGGAAAGAAATGCAAATATACAGACATAAGACATACTTCTTGACCTCAAGCTTACACACACTAGAAACAAATAAGACATTTCCAGAAGATTATGTCTATATAGAGGAATAAAGAAAGACTGTAAAATAGATAATGTTTTTAATACCCGCCCCCAATGGAATTACAACATATCTGTTGAAAAGCAGGAGTCTGATTTTAAATAATAATATAATATCATGCTGTTAAATGGGTTTGTGTGTAAACCTGACCATTGTAAATAGTCCATTAGAATTGTATTGATTACAATCAACAATTCTCCTTTAGACACTGCTTTAAAAGAATTATTGAAGATTCAACAAGTAAGACCATAGATGCATTAGTAACACTGACTGAGTTAGAGACTCTGAGTGTGGTTCTTTCCATCATGGTGAGTCTGATATTGTGGGAAATGTGAATAAACTTTAAAGAGATGCCAAAAAACTGGACTGAAGTCTAGTTTTGAAACAATCTAGTGACAATTTTAAATCATTTCATCCTGAACAACTGATTAATCAATGAAATTACTACTGTGAATGGCATTTCAGTTCCCACTAGCTCCAAGACTATGAATTAGGATGCTATGATCTCTTAGCAGTCTCTGATCTCTACCGTCTTCCACAGTTCCTTACCTATCTCTTCTGGCTTCACTCTGTAAATTGCAGTAAACTTCCTGTCACTGCAAGGTATTAATATTTTTAATAGGTTCTAAGTAGTCCTTTTTGTTATCCATCCTTTCTCTTTTAGGGATTGTCACTGCCCCTACTTCCTACCATAGTAGGTTGGAGGCAATGCTCTTCTTCCCTCTTTAGAAGCTGAAATCTTCCTATTGCTCACTGCTGGTATCAAGGACACTAACCACTGGTCCATGATCAGCCAATTGAATGTCCCAAGTTGGGTTTTGTGTGTCAAGCAAATGACTCAAAGACAAAAGGTTGATAAATTAATAGAAGTCTCTTTGTTCTGATCTAGATCTTCCAAATTATATTGATGGCTGAGTCTTCCAGTTCACAGCCTTTGAAGGTGCCTTTTCCTGACTCTTTTCTAAAGTGGCTTCTCCTGACTCTGAACAATTTTGAGAACCCCTAATACCCTTCCAGTAAATACTTACACTTACTGTCTGTTCTTTGTAATCTAAAGGATTCTGAAGTATTATATCTAGCCTCTTTACTGGATCTTTGTTTTTCAGGAAGTCTATTTTTGTTAACGTCTTCCCTGCTGGCTCAGAGGTTAAAGTGTCTACCTGCAATGTGGGAGACCTGGGTTCAATCCCTGGGTCAGGAAGATTCCCTGGAGAAGGAAATGGCAAGCCACTCCAGTATTTTTGCCTGGAGAATCCCACAGACGGAGGAGCCTGGTGGGCTATAGTCCATGGGGTTGCAAAGAGTCGGACATAACTGAGCGACTTCACTTCACTATTCTTGTTAACATAAGGGTGATTATTGGAAATAAGGAAAATTCCCACTGAAAAAGTAAAAGTAAAGAGTAAAAATGCTGAGACAATAAAACCCTGTGTTATAAGACTACATCATTGTCAGCTTTTGTTAACTGGAAGAAGTGCATATAATTAGAAATAATTGATGGAAACACACTTATGTGGCTAATATATGAGGGGCAGCATTCTTGAAGTAATATTTGTAAAAGATCCTTGTTCACACCCCTGTAATAAGTACTACAGTGTTCTCTAACTACCCAACATATCCATTTTCAAGAAATATGACTTTATTCTAGTCAGCTTTCTATTTTTCTTTCACTATAGGTGCTGTATGTTAATATTAGATAATTCTTAGAATAATATAGCTAACCTGCCTCTGCTTTATCTCTCATTCCTAACCCACCTAGAAGATGCAATAAGGTGAAAAATCATTGAGGATAAAGCTTAGTCAATGAATATTTTTCATGGTACTTTGCCCTAATCCTTTACATGAAAATGTTTAGAACTGTGTAGCCAAAAGAGTGCTATGATTCTAAAGTGTAGTTTTAAGGAAACCAGGAAAAACCCAATGAAAGACATCAATGTTTACTACAGTTTCTGGATCATAGAGGAAACTCAGTAAGCATCTGCAGAAGGAAGGAGAGAAAAACAAAAGACAGAATAAAGGAAAGAAGAGGAAGGGAGGAAAAAGAAATCTATACAAGGTGGGTTTTTGAACATCAAAATGGGAATTTTCTTTTTTGTTCTTTGAGAAATTTTAGGACCTGCATAAATTCTAACATAAATTGCTCTCCAAAAATGCTGGAACAGAAATTAATATATCTCTAAACTAACTTATCAACATGAAAGCATTATATAAGATAGACTTACGTGTCAAAATTTTAGGCATCTAGCAGACCCCATATAAGGTCTCTGGGCCCAATATTTGAATCTGACATTATGATTGTCTTACTACCAATTTCATGACCTCTCAGCTGTTAAGTCGGCCAAATAGTAATGCTATGTCACTGTAGTATCAGAAGGAGTAATGCAGCCTATGTATCCTTATGGCTTCAAAGTTGCTATAAAGTAACTCTACTAAATTGTGTTGCCATTTGAGAGACCAAATAATAACTTTTGGGGAGCCAGGAAAGTCTTTTTATTTATTTTTTTTATTTTTAATACTTTATTCTACATTACAACACTGTATTTGTTTTGCCATACATTGATATGAATCAGCCACAAGTGTCCACGATCTCCCAATGCCAAAGCCCCCTCCCACCTCCCACCCCACATCCTCTCCCAGAATCATCCCGTGCACCAGCCCCATGCGTCCTGCATCCTGTATTGAACATAGACTGGCGCTTCATTCTTACAAGATAGTATACATGTTTCAATGCCGTTCTCCCAAATCATCCCACCCTCTCCCTCTCCCTCAGAGTACAAAAGTCCGTTCTATATCTCTGAGTCTCTTTTGTTGTCTCACATAGAGGGTCTTCATTACTATCCTTCTAAATTCCATATATATGTGTCAGTATACTGTATTGGTGTTTTTCTTTCTGGCTTACTTCACTCTGTATAATTGGCTCCAATTTCATCCATCTCATTAGAACTGAGTCGAATTTATTCTTTTTAAGGGCTGAGTAGTACTCCATTGTGTATATGTACCACAGCTTTCTTATCCATTCATCCGCTGATGGACATCTAGGTTGTTTCCATGTCCTGGCTATTATAAACAGTGCTGCAATGAACATTGGGGTACATGTGTCTCTTTCAATTCTGGTTTCCTCGGTGTGTATGCCCAGCAGTGGGATTGCTGGATCTTAAGGCAGTTCTATTTGCAATATTTTAAGGAATCTCCACACTGTTTTCCATAGTGGCTGTACTAGTTTGCATTTCCACCAGCAGTGTAAGAGGGTTCCCTTTTCTACACATCCTCTCCAGCATTTATTGCTTGTAGACTTTTGGATCACAGCCATTCTGACTGGTGTGAAATGGTACCTCATTGTGGTCTTGATTTGCATTTCTCTGATAATAAGTGATGTTGAGCATCTTTTCATGTGTTTGTTAGCCATCCGTATGTCTTCTTTGGAGAAATGCCTATTTAGTTATTTGGCCCATTTTTTTTTATTGGTTCGTTTATTTTTCTGGAATTGAGCTGCATAAGTTGCTTATATATCTTTGAGATTAGTTGTTTGTCAGTTGTTTCATTTGCTATTGTTTTCTCCCATTCAGAAGGCTGTCTTTTCACCTTGCTTATAGTTTCCTTTGTTGTGCAGAAGCTTTTGATTTTAATTATATCCCATTTGTTTCTTTTTGCTTTTATTTCCAGTATATTGGAAGGTGGATCATAGAGGATCCTGCTGTGATTTATGTCGGAGAGTGTTTTGCCTATGTTTTCCTCTAGGAGTTTTATAGTTTCTGGTCTTACATTTAGATCTTTAATCCATTTTGAGTTTATTTTTGTGTATGGTGTTAGAAAGAGATCTAGTTTCATTCTTTTACAAGTGGTTGACCAGTTTTCCCAGCACCACCTGTTAAAGAGACTGTCTTTACTCCATTGTATATTCTTGCCTCCTTTGTCGAAGATAAGGTATCCATAGGTGTGTGGGTTAATCTCAGGGCTTTCTATTTTGTTCCATTGATCTATATTTCTGTCTTTGTGCCAGTACCATACTGTCTTAATGACTGTGGCTTTGTAGTAGAGCCTGAAGTCAGGCAAGCTGATTCCTCCAGTTCCATTCTTCTTTCTCAAGATTGCTTTGGCTATTCGAGGTTTTTTGTATTTCCATACAAATCTTGAGATTATTTGTTCTAGTTCTGTGAAAAATACTGCTGGTAACTTGATAGGAATTGCATTGAATCTGTAGATTGCTTTGGGTAGTATACTCATTTTCACTATATTGATTCTTCCAACCCATGAGCATGGTATATTTCTCCATCTATTAGTGTCCACTTTGATTTCTTTCATCAGTGTTTTATAGTTTTTGATATATAGTTCTTTAGTTTCTTTAGGTAGGTATATCCCTAAGTATTTTATTCTTTTCGTTGCAATGGTGAATGGGATTGTTTCCTTGACTTCTTTTTCTACTTTCTCATTATTAGTGTATAGGAATGCAAGGGATTTCTGAGTGTTGATTTTATATCCTGCAACTTTACTATATTCGTTGATTAGCTCTAGTAGTTTTCTGGTCGAGTCTTTAGGATTTTCTATGTAGAGGATCATGTCATCTGCAAACAGTGAGAGTTTTACTTCTTCTTTTCCAATTTGGATTCCTTTTATTTCTTTTTCTGCTCTGATTGCTGTGGCCAAAACTTCCAGTACGATATTGAATAGTAGTGATGAGAGTGGACACCCTTGTCTTGTTCCTGACTTTAGGGGAAATGGTTTCAATTTTTCACCATTGAGGATAATGTTAGCTGTGGGTTTGTCATATATAGCTTTTATTATGTCGAGGTACGTTCCTTCTATTCCTGCTTTCTGGAGCGTTTTTATCATAAATGGATGTTGAATTTTGTCAAAGGCTTTTTCTGCATCTATTGAGATAATCATATGATTTTTATTTTTCAGTTTGTTAATGTGATGAATTACATTGATTGATTTGCAGATATTGAAGAATCCTTGCATCCCTGGGATAAAGCCCACTTGGTCATGGTGTATGTTCTTTTTAATGTGTTGCTGGATTCTGATTGCTAGGATTTTGTTGAGGATTTTTGCATCTATGTTCATCAGTGATATTGGCCTGTAGTTTTCTTTTTTGTGGTGTCTTTGTCAGGTTTTGGTATTAGGGTGATGGTGGCCTCATAGAATGAGTTTGGAAATTTACCTTTCTCTTCAATTTTCTGGAATAGCTTCAGTAAGATGGGTGTTAGCTCTTCTCGAAATTTTTGGTAGAATTCAGCTGTGAAGCCACCTGGACCTGGGCTTTTGTTTGCTGGAAGATTTCTGATTACAGTTTCAATTTCCATGCTTGTGATGGGTCTGTTAAGATTTTCTATTTCTTCCTGGTTCAGTTTTGGAAAGTTGTACTTTTCTAAGAATTTGTCCATTTCTTCCAAGTTGTCCATTTTATTGGCATATAATTGCTGATAGTAGTCTCTTATGATTCTTTGTATTTCTATGTTGTCTGTCGTGATCTCTCCATTTTCATTTCTAATTTTATTGATTTGATTTTTTTCTCTTTGTTTCTTGATGAGTCTGGCTAATGGTTTGTCAATTTTATTTATCCTTTCAAAGAACCAGCTTTTTGCTTTGTTTATTTTTGCTATGGTCTCTTTTGTTTCTTTAGCATTTATTTCTGCCCTAATTTTTAGGATTTCTTTCCTCCTACTAACTCTGGGGTTCTCTATTTCTTCCTTTTCTAGTTGCTTTAGGTGTAGAGTTAGGTTATTTATTTGGCTTCTTTCTTGTTTCTTGAGGTATGCCTGTATGGCTATGAACTTTCCTCTTAGCACTGCTTTTATAGTGTCCCATAGGTTCTGTGTAGTTGTGTTTTCATTTTCATTCATTTCGATGCATAATTTGATTTCTTTTTTGATTTCTTCTGTGATTTGTTGATTATTCAGAAGGGTGTTGTTCAGCCTCCAAATGTTGGAATTTTTAATAGCTTTTCTCCTATAATTGAGATCTAACCTTAGTGCATTATGGTCAGGGAAGATGCTTGGAATAATTTCGATTTTTTTGAATTTATCAAGGTTATATTTATGACCCAGGATGTGATCTATCCTGGAAAAGGTTCCGTGTGGACTTGAGTAAAAGGTGAAATTCATTGTTTTGGGGTGAAATGTCCTATAGATGTCAATTAGGTCTAACTGGTCTATTGTATCATTTAAAGTTTGCGTTTCTTTGTTAATTTTCTGTTTAGTTGATCTGTCCATAGGTGTGAGTGGGTATTAAAGTCTCCCACTATTATTGTGTTATTATTAATTTCCCCTTTCATGCTTGTTAGCAATTGTCTTACATATTGTGGTGCTCCTATTTTGGGTGCATATATATTTATAATTGTTATATCTTCTTCTTGGATTGATCCTTTAATCATTATGTAGTGGCCTTCTTTGTCCCTTTTCACAGCCTTTGTTTTAAAGTCTATTTTATCGGATATGAGTATTGCTACTCCTGCTTTCTTTTGGTCTTTATTTGCATGGAATATCTTTTTCCAGCCCTTCACTTTCAGTCTGTATGTGTCCGTTGTTTTGAGGTGGGTCTCTTGTAAGCAGCATATATAGGGATCTTGTTTTTGTATCCATTCAGCCAGTCTTTGCCTTTTGGTTGGGACATTCAACCCATTTACATTTAAGGTAATTATTGATAAGTATGCACCTGTTGCCATTTACTTTAATGTTTTGGGTTCAGGTTTATACGTCCTTTTTGTGTTTCCTGTCTAAAGTCTATCCTTTAGTATTTGTTGGAGAGCTGGTTTGGTGGTGCTGAATTCTCTCAGCTTTTGTTTGTCTGTAAAGCTTTTGATTTCTCCTTCATATTTGAATGAGATTCTTGCTGGGTACAGTAGTCTTGGTTGAAGGTTATTATCTTTCATCACTTTAAGTATGTCTTGCCATTCCCTCCTAGCCTGAAGAGTTTCTATTGAAAGATCTGCAGTTATTCTTATGGGGATCCCCTTGTGTGTTATTTGTTCTTTTTCCCTTGCTGCTTTTAATATTTGTTCTTTGTGTTTGGTCTTTGTTAGTTTGATTAGTATATGTCTTGGGGTGTTCCGCCTTGGGTTTATCCTGTTTGGCACTCTCTGGGTTTCTTGGACTTGGGTGATTATTTCCTTCCCCATTTTAGGGAAGTTTTCAACTATTATCTCCTCAAGTATTTTCTCATGGTCTTTCTTTTTGTCTTCTTCTGGGACTCCTATAATTCGAATGTTGGAGCGTTTCATATTGTCTTGGAGGTCTCTGAGGTTGTCCTCATTTCTTTTAATTCGTCTTTCTTTTTCCCTCGCTGATTCATTTATTTCTACCATTTTATCTTCTATTTCACTAATCCTATCTTCTGCCTCCGATATTCTACTATTTGTAGCCTCCAGAGTGTTTCTGATCTCATTTATTGCATTATTCATTATATGTTGACTTTTTTTTTATTTCTTCTAGGTCCTTGTTAAACCTTTCTTGCATCTTCTCAATCCTTGACCCCAGGCTATTTATCTGTGATTCCATTTTGATTTCAAGATTTTGGATCATTTTCACTATCAGTATTCAGAATTCTTTCTCAGGTAGATTCCCTATCTCTTCCTCTTTTGTTTGGTTTGGTGGGCATGTCTCCTGTTCCTTTACCTGCTGGGTATTCCTCTGTCTCTTCATCCTGGTTATATTGCTGCGTTTGGGGTGGCTTTTCTATATTCTGGGAATTTGTGGAGTTCTCTTTATTATAGAGCTTCCTCTCTGTGTTTGGGGTTATATCAGTGGCTTGTCAAAGTTTCTTGATTAGAGAGGCTTGTGTTGAGGCTCTGGTGGGTGGAGTTGGATTTCCTCTCTCTGGAGTGCTGTGAAGTGTCAAGTAATGGTTTATGGGACGTCGATGATTTTGGAGTATTTTGAGCTGCCTGTGTATTGAAGCTCAGGGGCTTGTTCTTGTGTTGCTGGAGAATTTGCGTGGTATGTCTTGCTCTGGAGCTTGTTGGCCCTTGGGTGGTGCTCAATTTCAGTATAGGTATGAAGGCGTTTGATGAGCTCTTATTGGATAATGTTCCCTGTATTCAGGAATTCTTTTTTTTTTTTCTTTTTTTAAATAATTAAATTTATTTATTTTTTAAATTACAATACTGTATTTGTTTTGCCATACATTGACACGAATCAGCCATAGGTGAACACAATCGCCCAATGCCGAAGCCCTCTCCCACCTCCCACCCCACATCCTCTACTTGAATCATCCTGTGCATCAGTCCCATGCATCCTGCATCCTACACCAAACATAGATTAGCGCTTCGTTTCTTACAGGAAAATACACATGCTTCACTGCCATTCTCCCAAACCATCCCACCCTTTCCCTCTCCCTCAGAGTCCAAAAGTCCACTCTATACCTCTGTGTCTCTTGTTGTCTCACATACAGGGTCATCATTACTGTCTTCTAAATTCCATATATATGTGTCAGTATACTGTATTGGTGTTTTTCTTTCTGGCTTACTTCACTCTGTATAATTGGTTCCAATTTCATCCATCTCATTAGAACTGAGTCAAATTTATTCTTTTTAAGGGCTGAGTAGTATTCCATAGTGTATATGAACCACAGCTTTCTTATCCATTCATCTGCTGATGGACATCTAGGTTGCTTCCATGTCCTGGCTATTATAAACAGCGCTGCAATGAACTTTGGGGTACATGTGTCTCTTTCAATTCTGGTTTTCTTTGATGATCTCAGGATTTGGACTTACGCCTCCTGATTCTGGTTTTCAGATTTGTTTTTACAATAGCCTCATGATTTCTCCATCTATTCAGCACTATTGTTAAAACATCTGGGTTAATGATGATAGGTTTCTCCACTTTGAGGGTCGTCCCTAGAGGATCGCTGAGTTACTTGGAGGAGAGAAGAGGGAGGGGGTAGTTAGAGGTGAGTAGAATGGGATGAGGTGGAATCAAAAGAGGAAAAATCAAACTAGCCCGTAACCACTTTCTTGTGTGTGCTCCAAAGTCTGGACCTCTCAGAGGTGGTCACAGAGTTATACATGGAAGAGGAGAGGGAGGAAGTAGATAGAGGTGGTCAGGAGGATGAAAGAGGGAGATGCAAAGGAGGGATACAGATCTGGCCAGTGACCAGTTCCCTGAGAATTCTCCACCTTCGGGAGCACACAGAGATTCATAGAGTTGGGTAGAGAAGAGGAGGAGGAGGGATGAGACAAAAAGAGAGATTCCAAAGGGGAGAGAGTGGTCAAGCCAGTAGTCTCGCACTCATGTAAAATTGGGTACTGAAGATTAGGTTTTTAAAAGTACAAAATTGGCAACAAATACCAAAATGTTGAGATTAAAAATCTGGAGTAGAGACTGGATTTTCAAAGATAAAATATTAAAGATAAGAAAAAGGAGAGAAAAATTTAAAAAAAATTGAGAAAATAATAAAAATAGAATAAAATAAAAGATTCCAGAATTATTAAAAGACAACTTCCACCACCAATAGGACTATATACAGCGTTTGCTTTAAAGATAGGGTTTTTTTTTTTTTTTTGGTAAAGTAATAATAGGTTATAAAGATAGTAAATAGAAATATAGAAGACTGGTTTTGAAGCCGATGATCCTCTTTGCTGGATGCCTGATGTCCTCTGCCAGCAGTCAGAAGTTGTTTTGTGGAATTTACTCAGCTTTGAAATGTTCTTTTGATGAAGTAGTGAGGGAGAAAGTGTTCTCCCCCTCCTATTCCTCCGCCATCTTTTTTGTCCCCAGGAAAGTCTTTTTAAAGCCCATTAAAATTGCTTTTTCTGTATCCAGTTTTCCTTCCCTCTCTCTCTCCCTCTATTTCTCCTTTTACAATTGCTAGAAACTGGTCTTTATAGAGGTCTTTTAAAACTAGATTATGGTTAAATTAATTACTCACAGTACACCTTACTTTAGGATAGAAAGTCATTGTACCTATAGAATACAGCATGAAATTCAGGAACACAAGGAGAAATGAAGATCATAAATCAAGTTGAGTGGGACAAGAAGTGTGAAAATACAGAAAAATTCTGTTTATCCACCTAACAAGTATTTCTTGACTTACTTATTATACCAAGGATACGAGCTGGGCCGTGGAGATGTTTAATCCCAAATTACTTTACTAATCCTTAACAGACCACCTTTTATTCCTAGCATTATCTACTGTGTTCTTTCTAATTTATAACCAACTTTCCACTGGAACCTGAATTTTTAGATAGATCTGCATAGGAATGAATGACTTCAATAATAAAATGGAACAATAAACCTAAAGTGCCTGTATGTGTGTGTGCACTCAGTCATGTCTAACTCTTTGTGTCCCCATGAACTGTATAGGCTGTCAGGCTCCTCTACTCATAGAATTTTTAGGCAAGAATACTGGAGTGGACTGCCATTTCCTACCCCAAGAGATCTTCCCAACCCAGGGATCAAAACCGTGTCTCTTGCATCTCCTGCACTGGTATGTGGATTCTTTCCTTCCTAGTAGCACCACCTGGGAAGCCCTGGACCATGTAATTATATTCAGTGAGCTGCAGGGCACTACTCAGCACTACTGCACTGAGTCAGCTTTAAAGACATCACCAAAGACAATGGTACAACAAGAGTATCCACTCTGAAGTCTAAATTCTCCCTTCCTTACCTCTCATGAGCCCCAGTCAACCCACTGTCTTTCCCAAGTATCTTTTACAGTGTCATTTCCATTTTAGCATGCTGAATAATACTGCAATAAACAACAAGAAAGTCTTTATATCTATAGAGAACTAACTTTTCTATTTGGTTTAGCTTGAACATAGGAGGGGAAAGTAGCGGTTAAATAAGTAGCCTGTGTAAAAGTTCATTATAAACACTGTACACTAACAAAGTAAATATGCCATATTTTCTGAATAATACATGTATATACCATGTTAATCTTTTATAGCATACACTTATCAGGAAATAAATCTTATTAAGGCACAAAAAGTTATTGCACTTATTAAAATGGGTGAATCAATTTAAGCTTTCTTATGGTTTGTCAAATTTGCAAAATATTATATTTCTCTTCAGATAGAGTTACATTCTGTGTAGCTCAAAGATAATCCCTATGGTCTTGGCATATGTTACTTAATTGTCTCAGAAGGAAATGCCATAAATAGCATGCTGTCATCCCCCACAGGCACTGTCTCATCTGTCACAGTGGGGGCTCCAGACAGGGTGAGGTGCTCTAAGACATTTCTTAGTCTATGTAAATCACAGCCATTACTTCTTACCACTTTTCAATCGGTCAATTATGTATAAACATGTGTTAATAAAAATTTGCCTCTGTGCCTCTAAGGTACACACCCATAAAGCTATGTGAGTATGATAAAGTATAAATGGCATACATTATTATTTGATTCAACCTACCTCATAAATTATGATCCAAAGTGCTTCCATAGAAACGAAATTCCAGAAAAGCCTCTAGAGCCAAATGCTTGAAAAAAATTAAAAAGACAGAATGGAAAACAGTATTTTCTCCCCAGATTTTGTAACTCAGTGAAGAAATCACTCAATTTTGTCTTAGAAGAAGAAAGAAAACTGAAAATGTATTAAGTTTTATAAATGCTTTTTATAAACATTTGAACTCTTAACTGTTATGATAGTAGGACTATAAAAATAAATTTCCTAATTTAGTAATAAATATAGTAGGTATACTTGTAATAAATATAGTAGGTATACTTGTATACCTACTATACAAATATACCTACTATACTTGTATAGTAGGTATACTTGTAAAAAAATAAATATAGTAGGTATACTTGTATACTTGTAAAAAAATATATAGTAGGTATACTTGTAAAAATCTATAAATGCATTGGTTTTAAAATATTAAAAACAGATTTTCTGAAAAATATTTAAATAATGATTATCATAAAGATGAGCCATTATTGTTGCTTGGTCATATCCAACTCTTTTGCATATGTTTAAATCATATCCAACTCTTTTGCAATCCCATGGACTGTAGCCCACCAAGCTCCTCTGGTCCATTGAATTCTCCAGGGAAAAATCCCGGAGTGGGTTGCCATTTCCTTCTGCAGGGGATCTTCCTCACTCATGGGTTGAACCTGTATCCCCTGTGTTGGCAGGCAGATTCTTTACCACCAAGCCACCAGGGAAGACCAAAGGTGAGCCATATGTACTTTGATTAGGGTACTTCTGATCAAAGAGTATAAGCAGTAGTCTGATGCATGCTATTGAGGATTATGAGAGAAATGTAATAAGCATGTTGTAGTAGAAGGTGTAGGGGATTAAGATCATAAGCCCTGAAATAAAGTCACTTTCTCTTTAGGGCTCTACAAATTTGGACATATTGAATTTTTCTAAGTGTCAGTAACCTTAGCAAAGCAATGGTTGCTTATGTCAGTCCAACTCACAGAGTTGATATTGAGGAATAAATGAGGCTAGCAAATGCTGAAAAATAGTTTACAAATGTAGGTCATTGTTACTGGCATTTAAAAAAGACTTTCTAATAAAAATATTGAAAGATATATTTAAGACTAATGATCATAAATTTATAATTTGGGTGGAGGTAACAAACAAAATAGTCTTTAAAAGCAAATTTGTTAGTGTTTCTTAGTTGATGCAACAGTATATAGGACAGTAAATTATGCCTGAACTGAATTAAAATTGCACTGGTAGTGATTGATTGCTTATTATTCCACTAGGAATTGTGTCCACCTTCAAACAGCATATAATTTAGAATAAGACTTAGAAATAGATTATTACAGACATCAAAGAAATGCCAGAGTTTATCTACTGTGTATCATTTACTCATCTATTTAGTGCCTCTTTTTATTTGGGCTTTAAAAATCTAGAATTTCTTAATCCACTGACAAGATTTATCTAGATTTAAAGTAGGGTGGACCCCAGCTAAGTGTACAGAACTGTCAACCAACAGATATATGAGTCAATAACAATATATCAGGACACACTCCAACATAATTGTAGAATTGCCCAGGACTTGATACCTGGTAAAATAAGTTTGTGAGCACTGGAATAAGGTTACATCATCACCCAAAAAACATTAAACTGACTTTTGACATTGAAGAAATTTTAGAATTCTGTTTTAGTTTAACAGACATGGGCTAAGTGTGTTATTGTTTAATATTTTGAAGATTCTCAACATCCTTATTCTACGTGTATATGATTTATAGGAATTAATCCCTAAACGATATGCCACAGACAATTTAGTAAAACAAATAATCAACTATTATTTATCAACTTTGAATATAATGAGTAATTAAGGAGAATAAAGAGATTATAATTACAAATGATGGGGTGTAGACTCATGAAAAATAGAGGCATGGCTATTTACTACTTTTTCTACCACTATGACATCACTCTATGTGGATTTATTAATAACCAGGGGACATAGCAATTTTTAATAATTTTTGAATCCTTACTCATATTTGCAACTATGTAACCTTTAACCTTCTTGCAACCTACATAACCTACAATAGATCCAAAGAGAACTATGCATCATTATGCAATAAAATTAATACACACACAATAGAGAAGTCATTATGCTCTCAGGTCATTTCAACTTTCGTATCTGAGCAATTAACACTCAGAAATTTCACTATATAACATATATTGTATGAAATAAGGACTTTTATATATTTGAGGACTATGCCACAACCTTCCTGCATACTTTCTTTTCTTTCCTTCCTGTATACATTTAAGTTGGTTCAATATACATTTATTAGATAGCTCCTACACAACAGCCAATACTTTGGCCACCTCATGCGAAGAGTTGACTCATTGGAAAAGACACTGATGCTGGGAGGGTTTGGGGGCAGGAGGAGAAAGGGACGACAGAGGATGAGATGGCTGGATGGCATCACCGACTCGATGGACATGAATTTTAGTGAACTCTGGGAGGTGGTGATGGACAGGGAGGCCTGGCGTGCTGTGATTCACGGGGTCGCAAAAGAGTCGGACACGACTGAGTGACTGAACTGAACACAAAAGCCAGGACATACAGAAATGAATAGAGTAGCCTTCCTTTAAAGAGCGTTTATATGGTACAAAAATTACCTTTCACAATTTTGTAATAGATTAATTTAAATCGCAATGCTTCACTATGAGATAAAAATACACTTCCAGAGCAGGCTGTAATAATAAATTTAAATAAACACATAATTACAGAATAACTAACATAAGGAGATACTGTGGTGAAAATAGAAATAATGTAGGTCCACATCAGCATTACAAAGTATTGGGGTAGCATACTATATAAACACGATTAAATTAAATGTGTATATCTTAATATATATATATATATATATATATATATATGTGTGTGTGTGCATGTATATATAGTCCTCTGTTTCTGGCAATATGGCAAACAGGACACCCTAGGAGTATCTCCTTGTGCAAAATTACTAGGTCTAGATAAATTTTATATCTTAAATATATTGCTGGGATTGTAATCAAGAGGGAACATCTCAAGGATATCCTGTAAAAATTAGATCCCACAAAATATCTAAGAGCAAGAAGAAGAAATATAGTTGCTGTGAGGGAAACTGTTCTTGATATGCAGTAATCTGCATTAGATAATATGTCTTGGACAAGACGATAGAAAAATCTTGTTAAGTAAGACTAAGATGGCTATAGATAAAAAGTCAAGAAAATATAAGAAGTCACCAGACATATGAGCTAGAGCTAGCAAAAGCAGAAATCCAGACACATATATTCCTCTAATTCAATTTGATATTAATATGATTAAATTCACAACATAGAGTTGAAATTATAAAATAGTTTAAAAATTTATTGGCAGTTAAGGCAATAGGAAACCTTTAGGAATGACTGCATTGGAGAAGGAAATGGCAACCTACTCCAGTGTTCTTGCCTGGAGAATCCCAGGGACAGGGGAGCCTGGTGGGCTGCCGTCTATGGGGTCGCACAGAGTTGGACACAACTAAAGCGACTTAACAGCAGCAGCAGGCAGACTAAATTTTTAAAAAGCAAATATGTATTATCAATTCAAAATGTATTGATGGAAAATACAATAAATTAAGACAAAACTCGAGAGAATTAGAGAACTGAAAAAGGTATCTGAAGAACTTACTGATAGAATATGTATATTAGCAATGAAGAAGTGGGCAGTGAAATAAAAATAAATACTGTTGTGTACAATACTTAAACATTACACATTCATCTTGAGTATGTGCAGAATACTTATATAAAATGACCACGTATCAGTCCCAAACTTTAACTAAAAAAAAAAAAAAAACCCACAAAAATACAAAAGGCAATTAAGTTGGAAGTTATTAAAATACAAATTTAAAAATCTCCACACATTTGGTAATATATTTTCCAGTACTTCACATGCAAAAATAAGACCATAAGATGAAAATATTTTGATACAAGGATATAGAGCCAATAAAGAAAAATCGATTGTTTTTAGATACTAACACTGAACGTTTGTAAAATGAAACAGGAAGCAAAATCATTTATGATAGCATCACAGCAAGTATTTTCTAAGGAATATTTAGGACTGCATTCAACATAAGTGCTTAGTAACAAATTATTATGTAATTGCTGTATATGAATTTGGGAAAGTGAGCAAAAGAGATATTAAATGGAAATGTATAGCATTAAACATATGAATTAGAAGACAAGAAAGGATGAATATTAAATGAGATAACATTCTATTTGAGTAGTGAGGAAAATAAAAACACCGAAAAATAAACTTATAACTCTAAGAATAAGTAAGGGAACATAAAGATAACACTAGAAATTAAAACAGAAAAAAGCATAGAGGATCAAAAACAAGCAAGTCTGTACTTATATGAGTCTAGTAAAACAGATAAACTACAACATTAAGGAAGAAAAAAGGCAAAAATAATCTTAAGATCTCAAAATGAGAATGTATTATAATTATTAAATGCAGTAAAGAATATTAGTAAATTTATTCTGAACACATAGATAAAATGGGTAAATACATAGGATACTAAAATTTATTAAAGCTAATCTATTCTTTAAAAATACCCACAACACTCTTACAACTAGTTAAGAAAGAGAACTAGTAATTTAAAAGATCTTATGGGAAAAACTCAGATTCAAATGATTTCATAGACAAATTCTAGACAGTTTCAATAAACAGGTAAATTCAGTTATATGCAACAAGTAAGTTAGATTACTTCATAATCATTTCCATTAAAGTAGTATAACCTTTATTCTAAATCCAGACAATGAGTGTGTGAGAAAACCAAGCCAGAGGGCAATCTTGCTGTGAAGATAGATCAAAGTCATGTACTCAGAAGCCACATCCTACGGTGTAAAAAGGTATCAACCATGAGCAAGTGATTTATCTCAGAATTTAAAGGTTGACTTAACATTGGAAAAATCAATGATAATTTACCACATTAAATGATTAAGAGAGGATAAATAATATGATAACTACCAAAGGATAAATTTTTAAAGCAGAAATTGTGTTCTAAAATATTAAACTATTTATCATTAAATCTGTTAGCAAATTAATCCATTAGAGACAGCTATCAAAAATCATAGTAAATACTATTCAACTGAAAATATTTGAAGCACTTCCTCTAAAGTAAGAAGATCACCCTATGTACCAAATGTCTTAGCCAGCACAGATAAAAGAAAACAGAGAAAACATAAACAAAGGCAAATGGCTAGAAAAATAAGAAACAATAAATGCTATCCTTGTGCTATGATACACAACCCAGTAATCAAATTAGCATGGTATTGGCATGGATCAATGGAATACAGAGCCCAGACATAAACTTACACACTTATGGTCAGTTAATCTCTGACAAATGAGGCAAGAATACACAATAGAGAAAAGACAGTCTCTTCAGCAAGTGGTGCTGGGAAAGCTGGACAGCTGCATGTAAGTGAATGAAGTTAGAACACATTCTCATATCTTGCACAAAAATAAACTCAAAATGGCTTAAAGACTTAAACATAAAACATGACATCATTAAACTCCTAGAAGAGATCATAGGCAAAACATTCTCTGACATAAATTATATTGTCAGTCTCCCAAGACAATGTAAATAAAAACAAAAATAAACAAATGAGATATAATTAAACTTTGCTTTTGCACAGCAAAGGAAACCATAAACAAAATGAAAAGACAATCAATGGAAACGCAGAAAATATTTGCAAATGATATGACTGATAAGGGCTCAATTTCCAAAATATACAAACAGCTCATACAACTCAACAAAAAAATAACAACCCAATTGAAAAATGTAAAGAAGACCTAAAAAGACAATTCTCCAAAGATGACATACACATGGTCAGTAGGCACATGAAGAGATGTTCAACATCACTAATTATTAGAGAAATGCAAATCAAAACTTTAATGAGGTATCACCTCACACCAGTCAGAATGGCCATCATCAATTAATCTACAAACAAATGCTAGAGAAGGTGTGCAGAAAAGGGAATTCTTGGTGGGAATGTAAACTGACACAGCTATTATGAAGAACAGTATCAGGGAGCCACCATTTTATCCAGCAATCCCACTCCTGGGCAGACATCCAGAGAAAACTATATAATTAAAAAAATACACGCACCCCTATATTCATAGAAGAACTGTTCTCAATAGCCAAGACTTGGAAACAACTTATATGTCCATCAGCAAATGAATGGGAACACATGTACACACGTGGTGGATTCATGTTGATGTAGGGCAAAATCAATACAATATTGTAAAGTAAAATAAAGTAAAATTTTAAAAATTAATTAAGAAAAAAAATGAATGGATAAAGATGTGACACATATATACAATGGAATACTATTTATAATGGAATACTACTCAGCCATAAAAATGAACAAAAAGAATCCCAATTGCAGCAACATGGATGCAGCTAGAGATCATCACACTAAGAGAAGCCAGTAAGAGAAAGACAAATATCATGCGATATCACTTATATATGGCACAAGTTAACTTATCTATAAAACAAAGAACAGATGCACAGACATAGAAAAAGACTAGTGGTTCCCAAGGGGGAGCTAGGTGTGGGGGGACACATGGACTAGGGATTTGAGGTTAGCCATTGCAAACCATTACATATAGAAGGGATAAACAATAAGGTCCTACTGTATAGCACAGGGAGCTATATTCAGTATCCTGGGCCATAATGAAAAGGAATATAAAAAAACAATGCATATATGTGTATAACTGAGTCACTATGTTGTAGAGCAGAGATTAACACAATATTGTAAAGCAATTATACTTCAATTAAAAATACTTTAAAAGATAAAACTATATTTCCAAGTAAAATATACACTTATTTTTAATCCATCTAATATATTGTAATGTTTTTATCACATTTATTATAATTTTTGGCCTTTTGAGTCATGAGAGGCCAACTCCCAGCTTGTCCATTCCTAGTTGAGGCCAAGTAACTCAATTATTATAAATTTTAGTTTCCTCATCTCTAAAGCTGAGATAATGACTCTTATTTCACAAGGTTCTAGTAGCTAAATATTTCTTTAAATCAGGTGTCCCCAACTTTCTGGATCTAGTGCCTGATGATATGAGGTGGAGTCGATGTAACAATAGACATAAAGTGCACAATAAATATAATGCACTTGAATCATCCTGAAGCTATCCCCCTCCACCCCTGCCACCCAGTCCATGAGAAAATTATCTTCCACAAAACTGGTGTTTAGTGCCTAAAAAGTTGGGGACCGCTGCTATAAAGTCTAAAACACTGTATTAGCACTTTGCAAAACCGTGCTGGCATGCTGACATTTTTCTCTTGTTTTCATTTGAATTTTTTCTCTAATGAAACTACCATTATAAATACTGTGAACTAAAGAAAGACAAACGGTATGTTTGCTTACCTTCCATATCTCTTAAGGTCCTGATGAAAGAGCAAAAGAAAACAAATGAAAGCAGAAAAATCATAACATGGTTGGAAAGCATGAAACAGAAAAACTATAGTACAAAATACTGAAAAACAGACTTAGGGAGAAGAAAAAAAAACAGAGGAAACACCCAGGAGAGCAGAGGAAAGCATGGCTTTTCCTCAAAGAACTGGGCACAAACTGAAGCAGAGACACCACCAATATAATATGAAGGTGTGGACTTTGGGCCCACGGACAGGTAAACTACTTAAAAACCTTTATCCATGACAGTTGGCCACCTAGGTGTTGCCTCTCCCCGTTCCTCAGGTCCCTAAGTAGGTTACCTACTAACTAACCTTTATTCATCACAGCTGGTCATGTGGGTACTGCCTCTCCCTATTCTGTAGAGAAAAGCTTTTTAAAATAAAACTTGAGAACCAAACTCAAGAGAAAGTGATTGGTTTGTCTAAGTAACAAAATAGTGTGGGCTGTCAAGCCCAAGATAAAAGAGCAAAGGTTAAGGAAACTCTGAACTTTATTATCAGATGCTGAAAAAATATATACACTTGGAACAAAAATGTCAAAGGCAGCTTTACCCAGGAATAAACTCAAGTATTCTCCCTGAAGATTAGAAAAGCTTTTGCCAGTTGTGGGGATCCACAGCCTGGATCCCCCTGTGTTTCACTCACACCCAGACCAACTCTCAAATAACACCCGTTGGTCCTTTCATTTAAAGCAACAGACTGTTATGAAAAGAGATCTACAGCAATAAAAGAAAACCACCCTAGGCAGCTTTATTCATCAGCCTAATTCCTGGTAACTTGTTACTTGGTGGGGGTAATCACAAAGTTTTTGAGGAAAATTAATAGAATATGTTCAAAACAACACAATAGGTCTAATATGGAGACACTTATACTAAACTGTACTAAGTCGATTCAGTCATGCCCGACTCTTTGTGACCCTAGGGACCGTGAACCGTGTGACCCCATGGACTGTAGCCTGCTGGGCTCCTCTGTCCATCGGATTCTCCAGTAGGGGGGGTTGCCATTTCCTTCTCCAGGGAATCTTCCCAACCCAGGGATCAAACCCAGGTCTCCCACATTGTAGACAGACGCTTTACCGTCTGAGCCACCAGGAAATATAAGACTACTGGAGGGGGTTACCATATCCTCCTCCTCCAGGGGATCTTTCCGACCCAGGGATCAAACCTGCATGTCTTCCATCTCCTGCATTAGCAGGCAGGTTCTTCATCACTAGCACCACCTGGGAAGCCTATACTAAGCCACATGAAACCATCCTAGAGTTAAATATTAGTTTCAGCTCTCCAGATTCTTAAATCTGGAGATTTAAGAACCAGATTCTTAAATCTAGAACCACCTGATCAGTATTAATTAGGTAATTTGCCTGAGACACCCTTGCAATCCCCTAAAGGACAGTATCCAAGCTACTTTTTTGCGTAGTATAACGTCTTTGTTCCCACTCTCCTCTGCCTGCAGAAACTCATTTTGTTCAGCTCTTCAGAGCTCCTTTCTATCTGTTAGGTTGTATGCTGCCTGATTCAGATGGATTTTTGCTCAAATAAATTGCTTAAAATAAAATGGGGGAAAAAGTCAGACTTTTGAAATGAAATGCTCTGAGGAGAGTAACAGTAGTTGCTCACCATGTTTCTTGTGATGTAGCATGTGGCTTTTCACTTGAATAATAATTTACAATAATTTTTATAAATAACTGACAGAAAATAGAGAATAGAAAATTTCCACCCTCTTCATTAAGACCAAAGCCTTGATAGAATTCTGTTGCCAAAATAAGTGGATATTTCAGAATCAAGATCATGTACTACAAGTTTCATTTGTAAGAAACATGGCTATAATATAAATCCCAGCATGTCATGGAATTTTGCTAAATTCTCCATGTCCATTAACTATATAGATTATTGTATTATAACATATGATCCAATATTTGCTGGTATGTGCTATAAAGACTTTTATATTAAGCGGTCACATTGATTAACATCAACGGGGAGAAAAAGGTATTCCACTGGACAGATTCCATCTTTTGAAGCCTTGAGTTCTTGGCCCAAATTTCAATCTCAAATGTAGACTATAATTTATTTAGACTTGGCTTTTGTTCTTTCTCACCCCCAACCTTAAAAACTACAGGGTAATATCAGGCATTTGAATTTATTAGCATTCATCAAAGAGTATTTTTGGCAGTACTGTATCACAAAGCCTGACATTGGCATATATAAAACAATACATGTGCAAGCCTACAAAAAAGGACATTTGAAGGGAATGTCCGTTATATAACTTAAGCTGTTTTTGCTGGATCAAATAAAATTATAAAGGCGCCATGCATAGTACTGTTGCTGAAGGCCATCATAAACCCTCGTTTTCATGGGGTTAAATGGTCTTTTGCCATGAAAATTTTTTTGTTTTGTTTTTAAGTTGCCAAAGTACTGTGGCAGCCTGTGAAAGGAGAGACATTATTTTTTTTTTTTCCAATTAAAACAAAAGAGTACATACAAAGTAAGTCCTTTAAAGGCAGATGAAGTCAAAATTTAAATGCTTTGATGACTATTCTGGAACTGCGTCATTTTTCTTCCTGTAGTAAATGTGTATTATGTGATTATAGTTGTCTCTAGTCAATGTATTTTAAAAGCAAGGAGATATATCTATTATACCAATTTATTTTTCAAATATCTCATTAAAAGTTAATATGCAAATAGCCAGGCATGATAAAACAAATCAGTAAGCATCCTATCACTCATCCATTGCTTAGGATTCAAAATCATAAGTTTCTATTCTTTTCTGTATAGAAAACTGATTTCAAAAATCATCTAACTTGCTAACTTTATTATGTGTTTGAGGCTTTAAGAAAACAAAAATTCAGAGAAATTCAAAATTTGAGTCACACCTGGATTCCTTTCCATAGGAAACATATGCAAATTCAGAAATTTCCTAACACTATTAAACCTTTCTATCAGAGTCAGACATTTAACTAGAGAGAGATTTTCTCTTTAGTTATGAATCAAGACAACATATACATGACATCGAAACAAAGTGACTGTAATAAATTAAATCAGCAGGTTGTACCATCTCTGATAAACTTCTTGGACTCTGTTACACTACTGTAAATTGCAAAATAGATTGATGTTCTTTCATGAATCTCTTATAAAATTGTAGTTACGTCCTTTCACATCAGAGGGCATATGAAGTCAGTTTATCCTATTATTGTTAAGTTGAATCATTTGGCTCAGGTAATCCTCAAAATTTCTCCATTGACTAATTCATTTTTTATTTTTGTATAGCAAGTAATACAGATTACAATATTGTTTGAATATTCTGTTCTCCAATAGTCTTTTATGAACAATTTTGTCATCCATTGGTTTACCAAAAATTTTGGCATCCATTGGCAATTTTCAGTTACAGTAATCAATTCTCTATTTGTGGTAATGTGATGATTTTTTGATATCTATTATTTCTTCCACATATATGACTAGGTAGTATTCTGTTAGGAGAGCTCCCACCTAAGTCATCCATTTTAATGATTTTAGTGTCAGTACAGATCAGGAAACTATAGTTTGAACTTGACATGGAAGAACAGACTGGTTCCAAACAGGAAAAGGAGTACGTCAAGGCTGTATATTGTCATCCTGCATATTTAACTTATATGCAGAGTATATCATGAGAAACACTGGGCTGGAAGAAGCACAAGTTGGAATCAAGATTGCCAGGAGAAGTGTCAGTAACCTTAGATATGCAGATGACATCACCCTTATGGCAGAAAGTGAAGAGGAACTAAAAAGCCTCTTGATGAAAGTGAAAGAGGAGAGTGAAAAAGTTGGCTTAAAACTCAACATTCAGAAAACGAAGATCATGGCATCTGGTCCCATCACTTCATGGCAAATAGATGGGGAAACAGTGGAAACAGTGGCTAACTTTATTTTGGGGGCTCCAAAATCACTGCAGATGGTGATTGCAGCCATGAATTAAAAGATGCTTACTCCTTGGAAGGAAAGTTATCACCAACCTAGACAGCATATTAAAAAGCAGAGAGATTACTTTGCCAACAAATGTCCATCTAGTCAAGGCTACGGTTGTTCCAGTAGTCAAGTATGGATGTGAGAGTTGGACTGTGAAGAAAGCTGAGCGCTGAAGAATTGATGCTTTTGAACTGTGGTGTTGGAGAAGACCCTTGAAAGTCCCTTGGATTGCAAGGAGATGCAATCAGTCCATCCTAAAGGAGATCAGTCCTGGGTGTTCATTGGAAGGATTGATGTTTAAGCTGAAACTGTAACACTTTAGCCACCTTATGTGAAGAGCTGACTCACTTGAAAAGACCCTGATGCTGGGAAAGATTGAGCACAGGAGGAGAAGGGGACGACAGAGGATGAGATGGCTGGATTGCATCACCGACCCAATGGACATGGGTTTGGATGGATTCCAAGAGTTGGTGATGGACAGGGAAGCCTGGTATGCTGTGGTTCATGGGGTCACAAAGAGTCGGATACAACTGAGCGACTCACCTGAACTTGAAGGACTCATAGATCCTTTGCTTAACCAACATATTATAATCAATTTCTATAAATATTTATTTTATGACCAGTTGTCTTAATGAAACAATGAAAGAAAGTCCTTTCTAAATGACTTCTATGTCCTTTAACATCATTAACTGCTTTTTGAACATTTCTTCACTTTCTAACATGAAAGAAATGACAATTTTTTTTTAATGATATACTTTTGGATTCTTGACTGAAACAGGAGAAGAAGGGGGAAGGGTAAAAGAAGAGGGAGGAGGAGAAGAACAGAGCTGAAAAAAGCATTATTGGACAATTTGGAAATTTTTAATGTTGACCATACATTAGAAACAAGTATGTATTAATGTAACTCTCCTTAATGTGAAAGTTTCACATAGAAAACTAGTATTATTCTTAAGAGATCTATGCTTGAATATTGAAGGATAAAATAGCTGCATGTCTTTAATTTTCAAATGTTTCAACAAATGTTATAAAATGTTAACAGTTGGTGAACCTATGAAAAAAGTACTATTTTGGAGTTGGAAATATTTCCAAATTAAAGTTGGGCTAAAAAGAATAAAAATTATATTTAGATAATCCCTAGTGGGAATAAAAGCATAAATTTACCAAGCAAATGCAAAATAGTGGGTGGCTTTAACTTTTTTTTTTTTTCACTAATGAGGAAAAATAAGGACTTCAAGTTCTAGAAAATCCAGCTGCTTGCATTAGTTGGTAAAGATTCATTTCTAACACAGCTAAAATTACATTCTTAGCATCAAAAAAATGAGCCACTAACCAGATGTAAATAAAAAGATGTGGTCACCTGAATTTTTAGAAAATTTATTTAAAGATATTATTTATCAAAAAAAAAAAGAATCCCTGCCATGATATTATATATATATATATTCGTTCCTAACATATCAACTACATAAGCTAAATGTAATCAAATTTTTCTAATATTCACCATAAAATATGAAGAAGATATAGATGATTGAGCTGAATATATACGTTATAAAAGAGATCAGGATATTTTGTATATTATTACGAGTCTTACTCATAGCAACATTAGAAATAAAGGACTTGAAAGTTCTGTTGATGTAGATTTTGGCTAACTGGGTTCCAATCAACTAAGTTCTCCCTCAGTAATTTTACCCATATTTTCAAAGATTCCTACAGGAGAAAAAAAATTATGGTAAAATATTCATGTTTGGAGAAGTAAATGGCAACCCACTCCAGAACTCTTGCCTAGAGAATTCTGTGGACAGAGGAGCCTGGTGGGCTGCCATCTATGGGGTCATACAGGGCCGTACAGGACTGAAGCAACTTAGCAGCAGCCACAGCAGCATTAACGTTTTAATGAAAAATGGAAACTGATATCAAATTCTCTGTATCTCATTACTAAGTCTTTTGCTTGAATAAAGCTCCCTGAAAAGAAAATATATAGCCAGCCAAAGGTAAAAACTAGGAAAGATGTGTTTGTGTGTGTGTGTGTGTGTGTGTGTGTTTGTATATATGTGTATATATATATATATATATATATACACACACACATAAATGTATGCATTCTTATCTAATTCTCACAAAACCCTGATAATGCCATAATGCATGAATTATTATCAGTATTTAACAAATTAAGAGACTTGACCATAGGAAATTCAATTCAAATATGCTACTTTAAAAGGTAAATCATGCAATTTTAGTCACCTATAGTGTTTTTCTGGAAGGAAAGACAATTTCTTTATAATATACAGGAGATACTGTTTATCTAGTTGATGAAGTGGCTTCCATCTAGCCAAAGACAAGTAACAAAGCACACTCATTTAACAGGAAGAGCAAGTGCTACAACATACATTTTTGGAAATATGAGAGGTGGGAAAACAAATCTTTAAGCATTCATTATTATAATACTCATCACTATCAGAAGTAGTCTGTAAAGTTTTTGGAATTCTAAGTCCTCCAGTTCAAAAGCATTGATTAGATTAAATTAATTGAAATTAATCATTGTAAAGGTTGACTTTTTTAATTACAGAGATTTATAATTAAGGAGTTAAAGACAACAGGTTAGCAGTGCATATTGGATGTGCTGGAAATTAGAATGCGTATGAAAATGAAAAAATCCGACTAAACTGTGCATGCCAATAAGTGGCATGTTATTAGCACTTTTAAAACTTTCCTTTTGTAAATCCAACTAAACTATATTTAGACTTCTAAACAAGGAAATCTTCTCCTAAGGCATTGCTGGTTTTGATGCTCAGTTTTAATTTTTTTCTTTTTTTTTAAACTAAACAATACTTGTTTAAAAAGCAAAATCATGTTGTTAACCAATTATTAAATGTATGTGATTACTAATTCACAAAGCACTTAAATCTTTTATCTATGAATGTTTTTACATGATGGTTAAACATCAGTTCTAAGACATATGATGTAGTAAATAATGAGTGGCAGGAAAGAATATATTCAAAGGAGTATGTAATATTTTCATTCTTAGTACAAAACACTTTACTGCTGGAATATAAAAATGGAATAGGCATGTAAGCATTTGATTTTTAGATTTTTACATTAGACAGGGGTGATCATATAGACTATATTCCATAGAGATGTGTTATCCAAAATGTGTGAACTGTCACTGTTGAATATTACATATAACTATTACATACACACACACACACACACACATATACACACACATATATTGGATTGATATAAAATTTTGCAAAACATTGCTGTCACTAGTAAGTTATATTTTTCCTAAAATACAGAAAAATATAATCTAAGAAAAGTGATAATAAACATTGTAGATCAACTATATTCCAATAAAAATATTTTAAAACTATTTTTAAAAAGGAGAATGAATCCTAATATAACCAAATGATGCAGGTGAAGTTACAAATACTTTAAAATACCTGTTTATATCTGCCAATCACTGAAAAGGACAATTATGGAAAAAAAGAAATAAAAGTGACAATATAAGGTACTCTGTAAACACAATGAAAACTATAACAATTTCTTATTTTTTCAAATCAATTATGGAAAATAAAATAACCAAAATATTTATGTAAATTAAGTGAGAAATGTTATCCTTTCTGAGCTCAGTGAAATTGTATTGATTTAAATAGTTACTCAATCATGACCGCCTTTATGTTATACTAGTGATATAGGTGTGTTATTCATTTGATAGTAATGTAATTACATTATTACATTCTGTTTACTAGTTTACATAATGATTTAATAGCTAATATAATGACATTTTGGGTTATTACCACAGATACAGTTGACCCTTGAATGACATTAGTTTGAACTGCTTGGATCTGGTTTATACATAGACATCTTTAATAAATCAACTAATATACTACACAACCCGTAACTGGCTGAACACTCAGAGTTGGACTGCAGGTACAGAGGGTCAACTATAAAGTTATACATGAGATTTTGGACTTCCCTAGAAATCCAGTGGTTTAGACTCCATACTTCCACTGCAAGAGACACGAGTTCAATTACTGGTTGGGAAATTAATATCCTGAATGCTATATACTCTGGTCAAAGAAAAAAAAAGGTAGAGTTACATATGGATTTCTGACTGCATGGAGAGTTGGTACCCTGCATGGTTCAAAGGTCAACTGTCAACTGCATACTAAAAGAAATATAAACACAGCTTAGATGACTTAATCTATTCCAAAAGCAAAGTCATAACTAAGCAGAATCTTAAAGTTCTTACAGAAGGCCTTGCTATTAGAGACAAGAAGACTTGAACTTGTGAGGTACTAACAAATATTATTTGTTAAATTTTCTCTTTCTTTTTCCACTCTGTCCTTAGTTTCCTGATTTCTAATTACCAAAATTTTGGTATGACATAAAATGCTGCTTTTTACCATCATACTAATTGTCTAGTTCTCACTAATCTATAGGCGATGTCATGGTAATGAATTAGAATACATATGTGTTTTATGGGAAATGATTAAGAGATTGGAACAAAGATCAATAATGGATGTATATTCTTCACTGTGTGAAGCTGAAGGCTGGAATCGTGGCTTTTGGTGTTGGGACTTATGTCTTTCAGTGTGTTTGCTAGTGATGAAGAAGACAGCATAAACAGAGAGATGGTGAAATATTCTGACGACACTAAACTGTCTGGGTTAGTTAAAAGCTAATGAGGTTTGGGAGATGCTCCAGATGGTTCTAATCATGCCGGAGAATTGGGCAGCCCAGTAGCAGATGAAATTCATTTTTGATAAATGTACAGTATGGGATATTGAAAACTTTTAATATAAACTCTCCAAGTATACCTACCATGAGGTTTGGAACTTGCAAATTCTCTGAAGAGCAAGACGTTTACTGCCGCCATTGCTAGTTCAATGAAGGTGTCCCCGATGTACATCTTTTTGAAAACAGTTGAGTGGATGCACGTATGTGTTTAGAAAAGGTTTGAAAATGCAAATAGGGAAAGCTGTTTTGAGACAGATAAAGAATGTTTTACCCGTTGCAGCAGGATGGATTTGTTCTGGGTAACAAGTGAGAAGAGACAGAAATAAGAAAGTCATAGAAGCTTGTGGAAATAGTGAGTTATTCCTAAAGTAAGATGGAAAAACAGGCTGACAACTGGAGAACACATTTACATGTGCCCAAACCTGTTAGTACCATACAGTTTTTCAATTTTGAACAAGATTTGAACCACAGAGAATTTGATCTCATTAACGAAGCAGCAACTGTGGGGACTCTAACAATTAATAAGTGAGTTTGAAGATTTTGCACTTCAAAGTTAAAAATTCAAGGTTTAGTTCCATTTGTAGGTGATAAATTCTGACTATGTATGGTCATAGCCTCTTTGTAAAGCTTATACTCTTAAGAAAGAGTGATTAGCATGTCAACAGACCATGCTTCCAATTCACCACTACTTGAACAAGTAATTGGTAAAGATAGGGAGGCAAGTGTTAGATACCAACACAGAGATGCTTTAAACTAAAGAAATTCAACAATAAATTGCTTACACTATATTTTTTGTGTTTGTTCTAAATGAGTAATTGGAGAACTGTCTCAAATTGTTTGTTTTTGACTCACACCTGACAAAAATAGGGAAAAACATAAATTTAAAGTTCACTGATAAGTTGACAGCTTTTTAAAAAGAATGAAATAATTTACTATATTTAATGAAGGAAACATGAAAATATGTATTATTTTCTCAAGGAATTGCAGTAAAGCCTCTGATCTGTTCAAGATAAGTGGAAAGTATCAGGATAAATATTCTGTAAATACTGTTTAAGAATTCCCCAAAGTGAAAGAAAGTGAAAGAGAAGTCTTTCAGTCATGTCCGACTCTTTGCCACCCTGTGGACTATAGCCCGCCAGGCTCCTCTGTCCATGGGATTCTCCAGGCAAGAATCCTGAAGTGGGTTGCCATTTCCTTCTCCAAGGGATCTTCCCAACCCAGAGATTGAACCCAGGTCTCCTGCATTGCAGGCAGACGCTTTATCCTCTGAGCCACCAGGGAAGCCCCTGGTAGCCAAAAAGCCAAAAAGCCATCTTTTGCATGAAATAGAAATAAAGTTAGTCTTAAGAAATACAAATCAGCAGGTATTTAAAATTTTACTACACATTTCATGACCACTGATTATGATTAAATAAGCTGAACTTTCAATATGACAAGTAAACTCAAGCAATTACATGCTATATATTTACACTGTATATGTTTATATATCATATGTATTAGCATTCATGTTTACTAAAATTGAGAACTATGATTATATAACCATAATACATTATATAACTATATGACATATATATATATATATATAATAATTATTTAACTATAAGATAGAGGGTGAAATAGTTGGATGGTATTACCAACTTGATGGACATGAGTTTGAGCAAGCTCTGGGAGTTGGTGATGGACAAGGAAGCCTGACATGCTGCAGTCCATGTGTTTGCAAAAAGTTGGACATGACTGAGTGACTGAATTGAACTGAACTGATACTACATTAAGTATATTATATCTTTATATGTATGTTTCTAGTTTTTCTTCATAATTAAAAATTTGCTTTAAGTCTTTTATTTTTTTGATTCATGATTCCTAAATGAATCAGCCTATGAAGTTACATTTTGCTTTCTACTAGGGCAACATTGGGAATGAAATATCTTGGGAAGCAGAACTCATGAAGTTCTTAACATGCTTCCTAACATCTCTTTACAAACACATGCACATAGTGAGCTTTATAATGATCCATGTAAAGTTTTCTGTATTTTTAAATAATTTTTAAAATTAAACCCAACCTGAACATTAGGTTACAAACATGCCAAACAACTTGCTGGATTTTTTTTTTTAAGATTTTTATTGGAGTATAGTTGATTTACAATATTGTGTTAGTTTCTGCTGTACAGCAAAGTGAATCAGTTATACATAGTGATATACATATATCCACTCTTTTTAAAATTCTGTTCCCATATGGGTCATTACAGATTACTGAGTAGAGTTCCTATACTGTATGGTACAACCTTGCTAGGTATCTATTTTATACATTGTAGTGTATAATTGTTTGCATGAGACTTAAGGAATACTGCTTAAGAATTTGTTTGGATCTACATTAGTGCAAAACTACCTATATATTGGTTTAGAGATCTTTGAATGTTTCCAAAATGCTGGCATGTTGAAAATTGGCTGGGGTGGCCAAGCGAACCTGTAGCTTTTGAAACAGTAGCAGTAAGAAATTAATGAAAGAGTAAGGAAGGAAGGGGCTGTTCAATAACACTTCCTATCCTAAGCATGTCCCTCTAAATGCCACATGTTCTCTCAAGATGTCGAACAGACGGTTTCTACAGGGATGCCCCAGTCATCAACAGATTCATGATGGAAGACACCTGAAACTGTGATTTAATCCTTCTGCCTGCATCTGCATTGCCCTCTGGCTCTCAGCATTCCTAGAACTCAACTCTCCTCAGCAATAAATCTCTTCCAGCACACTACACTGAAAGTTCACTATTCATACATGCTGTTTCCCTTTTACTGAGTAATTTGTGTAAGTGAAAATGAGCAATATTGGTCACAGAGATTACAAACAAAAGTGGTTCCATGTGTACTTGGAGAAGCAATTCACATCCAAAAGGGGTAGCACCATCCTTTAATTTCACTGGTACTCTAAGAGAGCCATGCTGATCCAGGATTTCCCTTGTAGTCCAGTGGCTAAGACTCTACACTCCAAATACAAGGGGCCCAGGTTTGATCCCTAGGCAAGAAATTAGATCCCACATGCCACAACTAAGAATTTGCATGCCACAACTAAACATCTTGTGTGCCACAACAAAGGCTGACAATCCTGAGAGCCTCAACTAAGACCCAGCACAGCCAAATAAATAATTTTTAAAAAAGAAAGAAAGAAAGCCACACTGATCCAAATTCTCCAGATGGAAAAACTGATTACTATGATGATGTTAGTTTGAAGTTGCGATTTGTTAATAAAACCTCTTTCAAAATAATTGTTTCTAAGGGAGACTACACAAATCAGTGAGTATAATAACTATAACAACATCAGTTTGGAAATCTTTACTCATATCTCTTTTATATTATATTTTTCTAGAAATTTGTGAGTATGCTTTCAGTAGAAAGCCAAGTATTTTACTTTATCCTTTAAAACAACCAAACAAAACCTCTTTTAATTCTTCTAGGAGTTCTGAGTATAGGGAAATGAATGAGAAAATGGCTGCTTAATCTGTTCAATAGATCGTATTACTAGAGGAATAATCTCACTCTTTTATCTTGCCTTCCATAAAAATGAGCAGAGACTCTTAGATGGAAGAGACATAGTTTGAGGGCAAATTGTAGCATATTACAAGTGAATGTCTAGATGAATAAAATTTCCACTGTCCCAAAACAGTAAAACCACAGCTAAAGAATTACACTTGGCAGAATCAGAGGAAAAATAAGACCCTACTGAGCTTGACTGCAGTCTCACAGTGAAAAGAAATAAGAAATACAGTCTCATCTTCCAAGTCACTCCTTCTTTGGTGGCTCAGATGGTAAAGAATCAGCCTGCAATGCAGGAGACCTGGGTTCGATCCTTGGGTTAGGAAGACCCCTGGAAGAGGGCAAGGCAACCCACTCCAGTATTCTGGCTTGTAGAATCCCCATGGACAGAGCAGTCTGCCATGTCTGCCATAGGCCACAGGCTGTGGGGTTGCAAAGAGTCGGACACGGCTGAGCGACTAAGCACAGCACAGTACGGCATTTTCATGTCATTAGGTTACAAAGTAGCATGGATCTGCCATCCTTTTCTCCCTTGGCACACATTATGAGAAAGAGTTATTCTGTCCTCCATAAGGCCAGGCATTTCTCTCTCTTTACTTTTATGATTCTACATAATATCTAACAAGTACTTTATGGGTAACTATATGCTTAATTAAAAACAAATAAATGAATAATAAATGATTTAATGAAGGGAATGCAGAGAGAATTTGATATCTGTGATACCAGGAAAAATGATCATGTTGGAAGTCTGAGGGCTTGAAAAAGGAGGCACTTCCAGTTGCTCCCTTCAAAATGGCAATGTTTCAAGAAGTCTACCATACAGTATCCCATCAAGTTATATATATATATATATATATATATATATATATATATATATATATATATATATATATATAGCTTCCATCAACCTATATGTTTTTATGGAAGAGAATACAGAAGTTCTTGTAATTCCTGGTTCCTCAAGATAAGACAACAACCTAGCATAAAATAAGAGCTCCTTCATTGCTTGTTTGAAATGAAACTTTTTCATCTCTTGATATTCTTATGTTGCCTTTCTTTATTCTCTACTCAGAGTATGAATACTCATGGAACTGCTCTTTCTTCCCCCAAAAGAAATCTTCCCAAAGCTAAGTCCATATCTATCCTTCTCATCCCTTATCCTACAATAGCTTGAGCTCTCACATTCAAGCAAATTGAATCATACTCATTGGTCTTTATATCTTGCTCTGACGTCTTTTTCACTCATCAAATCCTGTGTTCCCACAGAAGATAAAGACTCTTAGGTTCTTTATGCTCAAAATTGACGTTTTTATTTTACTCTTTTACTCCTACTTTGCATTCTCAGTGCCATATTGTCATGTCAGTGTCTTTTCAATGAGGTTTGAAACATTCACTCAGCCGTTAAACAGGTATCAGAATGACCCAATCCATCATACCTCCCAAACAATCACCCCATGCCATAGTTTTCACTTCTCCACTGCACAGTTTCTCAGGCCATCAGATATTTTTACTTCTTTACTCCATGTCAGTTCTTTTCCCTTTTAAAATAAGTTTTATGTTGCTGCCAGATATATCCCTATAATTACCCTGGGTCTTTATAATGAGAGGCCAAGAAATAAAAATCTTCAATTAGTTGTCCAAGTCTAAATAATTCAACCTAAACTTCAACTCCCAAAATCTGAATGGTAGGATGTTCATCTTTACCTCCCACTTAAGCCACTTCTATACATTATATCTCCCCCCGCCCAAAAAAAAAAGCAGGACTTTGAGAACTAGGGACACCTGAATTTGAAATAAGTCTCCCATATTAGTAATTTTGAATGACACAGATAATTTCTTTCAGCCCACTTCCTTCTTGTGAGATGCAGATTGCATTATTAACTCTAAAGCCTTAAGATAATAAAATAAGGTAAAGTATGCAAACACACGGAGTATATTAGAGTCACATAAGTTAGTGAGCTTTCTTAACAATAGCTCCATTTTTAAACTGTTAATTTACTTGAATAGAGGAGTAGCAATAAATCACAATGGTGAGAAATAAACCAGATTTTGCTTTGAGAGGATAAGAAGTTTGAATCTGTCACTCACTAGGTGTGATGAAAATTCAGTTCATTTATCAAAGTGGCAGTTTATCTCATCAGTAAAACAATTCCTACTTCTCAAATGTGTCCTTAGGATTAACTGAGATACCATCTGTGGAAGTGCCCAATGTGAAGACTCTGCTGAAGAAATAAATAAAGCACTTTCATCTTTTCCCCAGTGTTTACTATAACACATGGATAGTGGATCTCATAGAGAATGGTGAATTAGTGATTATTGGCCTAATTAATTATGTTAATCCATCATTAAATATGCAACTGTTGGGTTTGATTTAAAAATGGAAAGATCCATCAACCTGGTATGATTTTTTTATTTTATGGTTTTCTTTACTGGGTTATGGTTTCTGAGATTTCTAAAACATTTTGCTGTTAGTGACTATTTCAGGACTACTCAATGAAGGACAGTACCTCAAACCTTAGTCTCTGATTTCCATTTCTTCAGCTTGAATGTGTTAAGTTTTTGTGGGTAAATTACTTAAAAAAAAAAAAAAACAGTTAATATAAAAGGTATTTTAGGTCCAGGTTCCAAACTCATGGTAACACATATCTACCACTATTTGAAATACGCATTTAGTTTCCGCCCTGACATTACGGACAGAGTAGATGAGTTCAGTGAATTCTGACATGCAATAATAGTGGAGAATAAAAGGAAAGTTACTCATTATTCAACATTCACTTCTACACATATTTAATTTGCCATAGATTAGCAAAATGACTTCATCATGAGTATTTAGACTGGAGAAGGAAATGGCAACCCACTCCAGTGTTCTTGCCTGGAGAATCCCAGGGACAGAGAAGCCTGGTGGGCTGCCGTCTATGGGGTCACACAGAGTCAGACACGACTGAAGTGATTTAGCAGCAGTAGCAGCAGTAAAACCACTGATGCTGAGTCCACAGATTTGTGATATTTGGTGCCTGGCATCTACATCTGCTTTGAGATTGAGGTGTGAGAGGCTCGCTGTGCCTGAGCTATCTTGTTGTTATAATTACATGGACTTATTCTACTGGGCTACATGTACATTACTTCCATCAAACTAAAATGGGTCTGTTTTTCAGTTTAGTCATGCGTCAATACATTTTTAATTAAAAGTGTGTGACAGGTACAATAGTGAAACACACCAAATAATCTTCTCTTTTCCTCAAAGATAGGTAATCAGACTCTTGTCTTTGTTAGTCAGCGAGAGTATTTTTCATCTAGATGCTTGATTAAATATCTGAGAACTTTATATTAAACCAGTGAATTCTGCTTTTTTTTTTTTTTCTATTCTACCAGATACTGTATATTGTTCCATCAAAATAAAGCATTTTTTTTTTCCTGGCAGAACTAAAATAGGTGATAAGCAATTTGATGAGCCTTTTTATTTTTAATGTTTATAATAGAGAGATAAGAAGTCAGCAGTGATATGAAGAGGGGAATCAATTAGAACATAGTTGTTTCAGAAGGAGAGAAATCAGAGGAAAGCTTAGATGCAAATAAACTGAGGAAAGGACTTCAGGATGCCTTTACGAAGGTGTTGTGTTTACAGGTGCTGTGTGACTTCCTAGTGAACTCTAAGCATGAAAATTGGGGGACCAGAGGAGAGTGCCGCTTCTTGAATACTCTGCATATATCACAGTGCAAATCCTTGAAAACCAATAACCTAAATAGAAGGCAGAAAATCCAGTGTTGTTAAAAATGCTAGATCTAGTAGTTCAACTATTGATGTAACAAGTTTAGAGTGTTCAAGAGAAGGGACTTAGTTTTCTTTAATGGTCGTGTATTTAATTTCAATGCTTTACATTTAAATAATTCATTGTGTATGCATGTGAGTCGCTTAGTCATGTCCTTCTCTTTGCCACTGCAGCCCTCCAGGCTCCTTTGTCCATAAGATTCTCCAGGCAAGAATAATAGAATGGGTTGTCAGTCCTTTCTCCAGGGGATCTTCCCAACCCAGGTGTTAAACCCAGGTCTCCCACATCACAGGCTTACCGTCTAAGCCATGAGGGAAGACAATAACCACTACTAGAAAATACAAACTACTCTCTTTTATGATGATGGAATGATACTTTGGTGATAACTTCACATGAATTGAGCCCATGGGCTAGTTTTCTAAATAATATTCCATAAATCCATCAAAACCACTCATACAACATATAACATGAACAAAAAGCTTTGGCTAAGCCAGTAAATAAGTCAATAAAACGTATTTGCACTGCTATATGTTTAAAAGTTGTCTGACTACTAAATATATATATACATTTCTATATAATATTTTTGACATTATTTTTATATATGCTATATTACTTTATCATTTCAAAGTTCATCACATTAGATTGTTGCAATGTTTTTAAGTGAAACAATCTAAAATATTGATAGAAGAAATTTGTTTTGAATTACATTCTATGTTATTACACAATGTTATTACTAAGATTGAGACATTAAACAGAATTACCACCATTAAATTAAAAATGGAATGATGCATATTCTCAGAAAAACATAGAATTCTCCTTGGGAAACAATAATCTTACAAACAATGCCACTGTAGAATAATATCACATATAACAATGAAAGAGCATCTTGGCTTGGTGAGAAAAAAATTAACCATTTAAAATTGGAACACTTAATGATTATGCATTTGGTACCTTTACCTACTGTCAGTGATGTGAGATATTACAAACTTATTCAATTTCAATTTTTCATTCATAAATGAGAATAAAATTATAATTGTATATAGTCATATAAAGTTGTTGAGAAGAGCTAATTAAATTGTATTCTTGACAGGAGTTTCATTAACTGGACATTTCTATATCCATGACTATTAGTTCATTTATTCAAAAGAATGTTATCAAGTACTTGAGTGAGTCACACTTAAGCGAAGAATTGAGGAGTGAAGACACTTAAATAAAGAGAAAAGGATGCATGCAAATATCATACAAAGAATTTAACATGTGGTAGGTTATCACTGCCACACACACAATACTCGAGGGCAAGGACCCAGGTATGTATTGGCTGTAGAAGTTCTATTCACCTGGTGCTCTTCCCAGAGTTATGCAGCACACTAAACTGCATGGCTGTGTATACCATAATGGTTCTGGTGAAACCAGGAAAAGCTTGGCAATTTCCAGAAGTGTAATAAGCCCAGTGTAGCTTGGCTTTTGTCAGTTTGTTTGACCAAAAACAGAAAGAGAGTAAAGTTAAAGCTAACAAAGAAAAAGGTTAGGTGATTTAATCCAGGTTTCTTACAAGATCAATTGAAAATACTGAGTGTTTTATTTTATCCTAGGAGAAAAGGAGACATACTCAATGGTTTTAAAAAGATTAGAGTTTGTTATAAAAAGAATCATTTTAACAGTTGTATAGTGAACGGATCTAGTGAGTCAAGTTTCCAGTCATAAAAAATTGTAGTAGTTTAAGCTCAGAATAATGGTGTTCTTGGTTACAGATGTGGAGATGAGGCAAAACACAGGCTGCCAAGAAAATTAGAGGCATTATAAACAGGATTTGATGGAAAGATAGCAGTGATAACATTAACCTAATTCACTAAAACTGTATTTGTTACCTATTATATTTCAGGTTTTATGAAATATTAATTGGAGGAAGCCCCATTTAAACTAAGATGCCCAGATCCCTGATTCTAGAGGGAGCTGAACAGAGCTTATTTGCAAATTACTGTATAGATTGGTTCTAACTTGTTTGGGAGCTACCTGAACGATTAAGGCAAAAGCATTAATGCCTCTCTTTTGCCTCACTCAGAACTCATTCAGCCTACAGAATGGGAAAAAATATTTGCAAATTATATACCTGATAATAGTCTATAATCCAGAATATATAAAGAATTCCTCCAACTCAACAACAAAAAATTAAACATGTCAATTAAAACACAGGCAACAGTCTTGAAGAGACATTTTCCCAAAAATGAGATACAAATCTCCAACAAACACATTAAAAGATGCTCAGCTAATTTAGCATTGCTCTTGTGTTTAGTCATTAAGTCAGTCACATCTGACTCTTCTGTGACTCCATGGACTGTAGCCTGCTAGGCTCCTCTGTCCATAGGGTTTCCCAGATAGGAATACTGGATGCAAATCAAAACCAAATTAAATACCACTTTACACATACTATATATAGGATAGCTATATGAAAAACATAAAATGAGCAGTGAAACTCTGGCACACTACTAGCGAAAATGCCAAATGGTTCAGCTACTTTGGAAAATAGTTTGGCAGATCCTCAAAAGTTAGAATCACAGTATGACCCCAAAATTCCACTTCAGTTTCACTTCTGAGTATTTACATAAAAGAACTGAAACAGGTTAACAGGTTAAATATGTACATGGCACATTCACAGCATGTAGTCCAAATAGTCCAAATGTCAATCAATGGATAAACACATGTAGTATATACATACAATGGAAATTTATCTGGCCATAAAATGGAATGAAGTGCTGATTTATGCTGCAACATGAATGAACTTCCAAAATATTTTTCTAAATTTAGAAAGCCAAACACAAAAGTTCATATATCATACTATACCAGTTACATTATATCAAGAATTGATAAAACCATAGAAACAGAAAACAGATTTAATATTGTAAGAGCTGAAAGGTGGAGGGGTGTTATTACTTAATAGGTGAAGGATTTGAGAGTAAGAGAAATGCTTTGAAACTAGATGGAAATGATGTATATGCAACTATCTGAAAATATCAGATGCCACTGAGTTTTTCACTATTAAATAGCTATTTGTGTTATGTGAATTTGACCTCAATGCATTATTTTAAAAACAAAGCAAAAACAGAATGTGGATTGATATTAAGGTATGTCCATGGCTGCTCTTCCTTCATTGATGAACCCAACACCTTTCTCAGTCTATGTAACTCTGAAAATAACTGTAAACCAAAGTATATTTCTTTTGTAGAATGATTCTCTGATGTACTCCACAAAAGTAGATGAGCTTTTTCCTCATAGACAGATAGAACATCAGAAAATTAATTCTACTACAAATCAAAATGCTAAAAACAGTTGACTTGATAATAATTGGTGATCTCTATTAAAAGACATTGATATCACATTGTGTCTACTACAATAATATGATTTAAAAAATAATGATGGCTTGTTTTTTTCAGTTTTAGTGTGAATTTTCACATCTCATTGATAATGTTGGATGATATCGTTTTAGCTGTGTGATTTTTTTTTCTTGTGAGGTAAAGCTAATCAATTATGAATTTTTACTTGGTGCTAATTTTCTAAAATAGTTTTAGTTAGTCCCTCTATTTTATTTAAAACACTGCAAAATCTTCTATGACTTTATTTCACTATTATGTGAATTTGAAATTTGTGATAATATTGGCCTTAAAGTCAATGAGAAGCAAACTGATCAGCTTTCTAATGAAATTGAGTTTTCAAGTATTTATCAAATTAATTACTATTTGCCTTGAATAACTTTTAAATTTTGATCTATTTAAATGAACTATAGACAAAATAAAGCACAAAAGAATAACAAAATGCAAATTTAAAACTCCAACAAACAAGTAAAATGTTAAGGAAATATTTTCTTAGTTGAGACACACTAACTAGCTCATAAGAAATGTTAAAATTAAAGTAAGTACTTTAAAACCTAAGAGTTTCCATGAAAATGAAAATCACTCTAGATTTTCAAATTTATAAAATTTGGATAAACAAAACAATTACCGGTTTTTATTTCTTCTGAACACAGTAAGCCAGCTGGAAACCTCATGATGCGATTTCTAAGACTGACAGTGATTCATGGATCACACTTTGAAAGTCAGTCCCTAACTGATGTATATGCTTAACAGAAAATCTAGATTTTATTATTGCAATCCTATTTGGGGTTCTCTAGTTCTTTGTTATGCTATAGTTACAAACAACATGGATTTCCTACTGCATGTAAGTGATTACCTTCTTATTCTAAGTAATTCTGCTTTGTTATTAGACTCTTGAAACAGAGTGCAGAGGTCAAAGGACTTACCACAGAATTCTCCACTGTTCATTCAGGCCTTGCAAAGCTCCCAGTGGCTCTTCTGTCTCAAATGTAAAGCTGGGAAAGATGCCTAAAGAGAATCTTCATTTGACTTATTCTACAATCTAGGAACAAGGTCATATTTACTAAATGAAGGTAAATGTTGCAGCAAAAGCATCCTATTCAATGACTGAAGAGAACTTTTAGGTCAACAGCCCTCCAGCAAATCTATAGCACTGCATTTTCATTCTATAAATATTTTTGTCTGTTTCCCATGTGATGTGCACTTCTGTAAACATAATACAAGTCTGCAATTTGTCAAACACTAATATGATTTTTCCAAAAGCCTTAAAATAAATTGAATTACCATGTTATCACCTATGAAACCCTTTCTCATTCTTCTGATTCAATATCATCTAAATTTATATTAATTTCTGGTTTAATTACACCTCACAATGAAGCTTGGGAGTCAGGCACTACAATCATGGGTTCAAAGTCAAATTCTCAATATCTAACAGAGGGTTGACTCACATAATATAGACTGTCAGGAAATCTTTGTCAGAAAAAAAAAAAAAAAATCCAAAGAATAAAACTGAATTGATTGTGACTTTTGCTCTACTTTACTCTTTAACGTGAGGGATAAGTTTAGATAATAAAAATTAATTTATTTAGACTATAATAAAGGAAATCAATATTTATTATTTTAATCCTTTAGGCCTAAACAACGCTTTGCTTTAATTTTCGTGTGATTGTTTACTTATATTCTATGATAAAGTCCATAGGGTACTATATATCTACATATGTAGATAGTGTTCACATTAAGCCAAGTCATATCTTCATAGCTGTGTTCTGTCTTAAAAAAATTCAAACTCTTTATTAAATTAGCTGTCCAGAGGATGTTTACACTGTATGTGCTTAAATTTAGTTAGAGCAAGAAAGTGAATCATAATCGTGTTAAAGAAACTGAAAACCCTGAGGCACACAAGCAGTCAAAGGGAACAATGTATACAATGATTTAATTTTATATTGTAACATATACTCATGTTTCTAAAAAGTAGTAAATTATTTAGTGACTAATCTTATATTAAACTTCTAGAGCTGTTTCTGATGTTCTTTCTAATAAGAAAATAAAGAGTTCAAAAACTGCTTCAATTAATTTCAACTCAAATATTTTCCCATTATGAGTTAAGATATAGAACCAAAAGACCATTTTACTACAGTCTATATCCCATTTAAAACCCAATAAGGCAAACTGAGTATCTTCTATCAGGGAAATAATTAGAATTAGGCAGAAAAGGCAAAAAAATATATAATTTTTTTACATTATGTCTATCTCCAGTTTATTTTTGGTTGAGATTAGCTTTAAAAGAACAAGGCTCAGAAGAGGGGAGAAAATAACTCTGATTGAATGTTGAATGAAATAGAATAATAAAGCCCAGAAAAGCATGGTTCTTCCCACCCGTGATATGCTGCTAACTCTAAGCACAGGTTTGAGCTTAAAATTAAATCAACTGCAATTTGGATAATTTTCAGCATAAAACAGAAAAAAAAAAGAGAGGGTGTTCTACTTCCAAGTAGGGTATGGAAAGCCTCAAAAGTGTCCCTCATCATATATAGAGGAGAAAAGGTCAAATAATCTACAAAATTATTATGTTTTCAAAGGTTGTAAAATAACCAGCAGAACTGAACTCCAAAAGGTGAGAAGACTTTCTGAGGAGAGGTGGGACAGAGGAACTACTTAATCTTTGGCAGACAGTGGAGGAATATATAAGTGGACTGGAACAAAATATCTAAGATTATTAGTGAATTCTTAAACACTGAAAACTTTTCTTTTAGGATCAAGAACAAGACAAGGATGCTCAGTTGTAACACTTCTATTCAATGTATTACTAGAAGTACTAGCCAGGAAAGTTAGGCCAGACAAAGAAATGACAATTTCAAACTACAAAGAAGTAAAATTATTTCTCCTCACAGATGACATGATCTTATATACTTAAAACCTCCCCCAACACACACATACAAATTAGAGCTAATAAATGAATTCAGAAAAGTTGTATGATACTAAACTCAATACAATAAAGGACAAAAATGGCAAGGACGTAATGGGAGCAGAAGAGATTAAGGAGACATGGCAGGAATACACAGAACTATACAAAAATAATAATAAAATAAGAATAATCTTAATGACATGGATAACCATGATAGTGTGGTCACTCACCTAGAGTCAGACATCCTGGACTATGAGGTCAAGTGGGCCTCAGGAAGCATTACTATGAACAAAGCTAGTGGAGGTTATGGAATTCTAGCTGAACTATTTCAAATCCTAAAAGATGATGCTTTTAAAGTGCTGCACTCAGTATGCAGGGAAATTTGGAAAACTCGGCAATGACCACAGGACTGGAAAAAGTCAGTTTTCATTCCAATCTCAAAGAAAGGCAATTCCAAAGAATGTTCAAACTATCATACACTCGCATTCATTTCACATGCTAGCAAGGTCATGCTCAAAACCCTTCGAGCTAGGCTTCAACAGTATGTGAACCAAGGACTTCCAGATGTATAAGCTGGATTTAGAAAAGGCAGAGGAACTAGGGATCAAATTGCCAACATTTACTAGATAATAGAGAAAGCAAGGAAATTCCAGAAAAACATCTATTTCTATTTCATTGACGATGCTAAAGTCTTTGGCTATGTGAATCACAACAAACTGTAGAAAATTCTTAACAGAAATGGGAATATCAGACCACCTTACCTATCTCCTGAGAATCCTCGACGCAGGTAAAGAAGCAACAGTTAGAACTGGACATGGAACAATGGACTGTTCAAAACTGGGAAAGGAGTATATTAAGGCTGTATATCGTCACCTTGTTTATTTAACTTCTATGCAGATTTCATCATGAGAAATGTTGGCTGGATGAAGCACAAACTTGAATCAAGATTGCTGGGAGAAATATCAACAACCTCAGATATACAGAAGATACCACTTTAATGACAGAAAGTGAAGAGGAACTAAAGAGCATCTTGATGAGGGTGAAAGAGGAGAGTGAAAAACTGGCTTCAAACTCAAGATTCAAAAAAAAAAAAAGATCATGGCCATCCAGTCCCATCACTTTATGCAAATAGAAGGGGAAAAGTGGAAGCAGTGACAGATTTTATTTTCTTGAGAGCCAAAATCACTACAGATGGTGACTGCAGCTGTGAAATTAAAAGACACTTGTTCCTTGGAAGAAAAGCACTAAAAAACCTAGACAGCATATTAAAAAGCAGAGACATCACTGTGTTGACAAAGGTCAGTGTAGTCAAAGCTATGGTCTTTCCAATAGTCATGTATGGTGGATGTGATAGTTGGACCATAAGGAATGCTGAGTGCTGAAGAATGGATGCTTTTGAATTGTGGTTCTGGAGAAGACTCTTTGAGAGTCCCCTGGACAGCAAGAAGATCAAATCAATCCTGAATATTCATTAGAAGGACTGATGCAGAAGTTGAAGCTTCAATGCTTTGGCCACCGGATGAGAACTGACTCATTGAAAAAGATCCTGATGTTGGGAAAGACTGAGGGCAGGAGGAGAAGATGGGAACAGAGGATTAGATTGTTGAATGGCATCATCAACTCAATGGACATGAGTTTGAGCAAACTCTGGGTGATAGTGAAGGACAGGGAGCCTGGTATGCTGTAGTCCATGGGGTCATAGAGTTGCTACACCACGGAGCAACTGAACAGCAACAACTCAACACACAAAAATCAGCTGCATTTACACTAGTAATGAATAATATGAGGACATTCAGAAAACATTTCCACTTAGAATAGCATCAAAAAATACTTAGGGACAAACTCATCAAGGAGGCAAGAAACAAAAGACTCTTAAAACTGCACAATGTTGCTTAAAGAACTAAAGCCATCAATATAAAGACTTTTTCTGGTTTTGGATTAGAAGACAATATTATTAAGATGTCAGCACTACCCAGAGCATCTATACATTCAATGCAACCCTTACTGAAATTCTCAGGATGTTTTCTTCCAGAGATAGAAAAACACATTTTAATATTCATACAGAATCTCAAAGGATCTCCACATAGCCAAAGCAATTTTGAAAAAGTTGGAGGTATCACACATTCTGCTTTCAAAACTTACTACAAAACTACAATGTGTAATCAATGCAATATTATACTGGCATATGGACAAATATATAGCCCAGTAGAATAGTAAAGATAACCCAGAAATAATCCTCACATATATCATCAAATCATTTTTGACAATGGTGCCAAGACTAACAGGGAAAGGAAATACTAATGCTATTAATAAGGTATTTTGGAAAAGGCAAAGTATAGGGACACATCAGATTAGTGGTTTTCAAGCCTGAGAATGGGGTTGGGGATTGACTGCAAAGGGGCTTGAGGGAAATTTAAGGGATGATAGAAATATTCCATATCTTGTTTTTGGTAGTGATTACACAACTATATACATGAAAAGAAAAGAGGCGAAAAGCAAAGGAGAAAAGGAAAGGTATAAGCATCTGAATGCAGAGTTCCAAAGAATAGTGAGAAGACATAAGAAAGCCTTCTTCAGCGATCAATGCAAAGAAATAGAGGAAAACAACAGAATGGGAAAGACTAGAGATATCTTCAAGAAAATTAGAGATACCAAGGGAACATTTCATGCAAAGATGGGCTCGATAAAGGACAGAAATGGTCTGGACCTAACAGAAGCAGAAGATATTAAGAAGAGGTGGCAAGAATACACGGAAGAACTGTACAAAAAGATCTTCAAGACCCAGATAATCATGATGATGTGATCACTCATCTAGAGCCAGACATCTTGGAATGTGAAGTCAAGTGGGCCTTAGAAAGCATCACTATGAACAAAGCTAGTGGAGGTGATGGCATTCCAGTGGAGCTGTTTCAAATCCTGAAAGATGATGCTGTGAAAGTGCTGCACTCAATATGCCAGCAAATTTGGAAAATGCAGCAGTGGCCATAGGACTGGAAAAGATCAGTTTTCATTCCAATCCCAAAGAAAGGCAATGCCAAAGAATGCTCAAACTACCGCACAATTGCACTCATCTCACATGCTAGTAAAGTAATGCTCAAAATTCTCCAAGCCAGGCTTCAGCAATATGTGAACCATGAACTTCCTGATGTTCAAGCTGGTTTTAGAAAAGGCAGAGGAACCAGAGATCAAATTGCGAACATCCACTGGATCATGGAAAAAGCAAGAGAGTTCCAGAAAAACATCTATTTTTCTGCTTTATTGACTATGCCAAAGCCTTTGACAGTGTGGATCACAATAAACTGTGGAAAATTCTGAAAGAGATGGGAATACCAGACCACCTGACCTGCCTCTTGAGAAATCTGTATGCAGGTCAGGAAGCAACAGTTAGAACTGGACATGGAACAACGGACTGGTTCCAAATAGGAAAAAGGAGTACGTCAAGGCTGTATATTGTCACCCTGCTTATTTAACTTATATGCAGAGTACATCATGAGAAATGCTGGGCTGGAAGAAACACAAGCTGGAATCAAGATTGCTGGGAGAAATATCAATCACCTCAGATATGCAGATGACACCACCCTTATGGCAAAAAGTGAAGAGGAGCTAAAGGGCCTCTTGATGAGGGTGAAAGAGGAGAGTGAAAAGTTGGCTTAAAGCTCAACATTCAGAAAATGAAGATCATGGCATCCGGTCCCATCACTTCATGGGAATTAGATGGGGAAACAGTGGAAACAGTGTCAGACTTTATTTTTTGGGGCTCCAAAATCACTGCAGATGATGACTGCAGCCATGAAATTAAAAGACACTTACTCCTTAGAAGAAAAGTTATGACCAACCTAGATAGCATATTCAAAAGCAGAGACATTACTTTGCCGACTAAGGTCCATCTAGTCAAGGCTATGGTTTTTCCTGTGGTCATGTATGGATATGAGGGTTGGACTGTGAAGAAGGCTGAGCGCCAAAGAATTGATGCTTTTGAAGTGTGGTGTTGGAGAAGACTCTTGAGAGTCCCTTGGACTGCAAGGAGATCCAACCAGTCCATTCTGAAGGAGATCAACCCTGGGATTTCTTTGGAAGGAATGATGCTGAAGCTGAGACTTCAGTACTTTGGCTACCTCATGTGAAGAGTTGACTCATTGGAAAGGACTCTGATGCTGGGAAGGATTAGGGGCAGGAGAAGAAGGGACGACAGAGGATGAGATGGTTGGATGGCATCACAGACTCGATGGACGTGAGTCTCAGTGAACTCCAAGAGATGGTGATGAACAGGGAGGCCTGGCGTGCTGCGATTCATGGAGTCGCAAAGAGTCGGACACGACTGAGCGACTGAACTGAACTGAATACATCTGTCAAAACTCATTGAAATAAACACTGAGACAGGATAAATTTTACTAACTCTAAATTATATACCAATGAACCTTATTTTTAAAATACCCACAAAAGGAGGGAAAGGTTTTGTGGAAAAGGAATCTCAAAACATATTAGAAGAAAACCTGGAGCTCTGTGAATGCCAAGTGAAATATAGACCCCATGAAACAGAGAAATGATAGTGTGATAATTAAGAATATAGATCTGAGGACCAGATTGCAGACATTCAGATGCTGGTACCTCCACTCCAAGTACGTCAAGTCCTAAGCAAGTTGCTGAATGTGAAACAGGGATAGTAGCTGAAGTGATTTTTTCATAGGATTGTTATAAGGATTCAACAAATAAATAGATCCATACCTGACATATGGGAAACACAACACTAAGTGGTTTAAAGAAATATTAGGTACTATAGTGAATCATTGTCACAGATACATCCATTAATTCTCTGAATAAAATAAGTAATACAAATTAAAGGCAGCCCCAAGTATTGGGACTTTTTAAAGTAATATTTTGTTTTGAGAGTAGGAGGAAATGTGTTCAATGTTTTTTTCTTTTGATAAGCAAATGTTTATAAGAATGTGATGCATATTTGAGTTACCCAATGCATTTTGATAATCATTATTACTTACAGATGATGTAGTTTTGATTAAAACAATAAATGGAAATGTGTTCAACCAGTCATTAAGCCAGTATTCACTATTCTTTTTTAGGAACTTGGCATAAAGCTATGTTCTGGGGACAAGAAATGGGTTAGATTCCAGCACTATTTTTCATGTATTCACAGACTAGTGCAGGAAAAACATAGGTACATAAATAATTACAATACAATATGGAAATGCCAGAGGGTTAATATGCACACAGTGAATGAGAGTACTGGGAGGTCCTCACTGATTATTAAAATAAGAGAGAAATAAGCAATAAGGTGAAGCTTCCAGTTCAAGTTGGTAACCCAAGAGGACCCTGAGGTTACCCCCTCCCATAGATACACCTCTGAAGCCACTCCTAGCCTCAAGAGAAAGCCAGAATGTCCGCATCCAAGCAGATAAGAGAGAATGGGACACAATCTCGCCTTAAACCCCAACATGCTCACCTTTCCCACTCCTCTGTGGAGACCCACAGGCTAAGCAGCAAAAATCTGAACCCCACATTGAGTACCTTCCACTTTTAAGATCTGCGCCTGAGTGAGATGGGCCCCCAAAACATCTAGCTTTCAAAACCAACAAGGTTCTGTTCACAAGCCACAGGTGGTTTAGGTACGTGGGCTCCTAAGGGGTTTGCTGGGAGAGACTCACCGGCTCCAATGCCCAGGTTGATCCAGGGTGCCCCAACCTGGTGTGGGAAAGGCCCAATTGCTTGCTTGGAGTGTTGGTGGCGAGGACATTGGGGGCCTGCTGGTGCTCTCCTGGGGAAGCCTGGCAGCCACCATCTTCTCTCTCTGCTGCCTCCAGGGGCTGGGCTGTAATCCGAACTTTTATACATTTGGGCATTGGATGTTCGTGGCTGCTGGGTCCACTCCTTCTGTGGCCAGCAGGGTTTCCATCTCTGGGTCCCACAGGAACGCGGCAATCTGTGAGAGGGTTCTGGACAGGTTCTCACCTTGGGCAAGGCACAGACAGCGGTCTGAGGTGCTCCTAGGCTCACTGCCAGGGAGGTCCCTTTGCTGGTCCTGGAGCTTTAGCCTGAGAAGCACATGTCTAGGGCCTTATAGACGTGGATGTACTTTCTGCAGGCAGGCAAGTCCACATCAGCTTTGCACTCTCCCTCTGCATATAGCTTGTGCCTGTCTCCCAGATAGGATCTTGCACACTCATCTGGAACCCCAGTGTTGGGAATTGATGCCCAGAGGACACCTAGAGATGGTGGCCAGTGGGACACAAGCTAGAAGCCCCATGCTGTGCTAAGTTGCTTCCATTGTGTTTAATCCTGTGATCTTATGGACTGTAGCCCACCAGGCTCCTCTGTCCATGGAACTCTCCAGGCAAGAATACTGGAGTGGTTTGCCTTGGCCACCTCCAGGCGATCTTCCTGACCAGGGATCAAATCTGCACCCCTTAAATCTACTGCATTGGCAGGCAGATTCTTTACCACTAGCATCACCTGGAAAGCCCAGCTGTCTCACCCTGTGTGTGCTTAACTGCCCAGTCATGTCTGATTCTTTGTGACCCCATGGACTGCAGCCCACAATACTCCTCTGTCATGGAAATTCTCCAGGCAAGAATATTGGATAATCCTCCTCCAGAGGATTCCCAACCCAGGGATCAAACCCGCATCTTCCACATTGTAGGTAGATTCCTTACCATCTGAGCCAAAGGGAAGGGAATCCCATTTGACCGTATGAATTTGCACTTTAAAATCTACTGCCTGAAGGTCTGGCTTGTTAATCACATGCCATAATATAGCACATTAGAAAACTCTAAGAGAAATCATCTTCTACAATTTTGCTAGCAATCCTTGACTTGTTCACTTATGCCACCTTCCAGTCTCTGTCCAGTCCATTTTCAGAACCGTATTTTTATCTACTCATATGGTGATTTCAAAATACAATATTTATTTAACAACAACAAAATCTCTTCTAAAGAGCTAAGCATAAGCTGTACCAAACACAGCATTCATTTCTAACATGTATGTCATGAATAAATTTAATCATGAGTTCAAAAAGAAGCAGTAAGACTGAAGTTAAAGGGTTTAGGCTTGCAGGTCTCTGGGTCATGGGGTAACTCTGACTTTCTTCTTAAGTTTAGTTCAGTTCAGTTCAGTCACTCAGTCGTGTCTGACTTTTTGCAACCCTATGAATCACAGCAGGCCAGGCTTCCTTGTCCATCACCAACTCCCACAGTTCACTCACACTCATGTCCATTGAGTCAGTTTCGCCATCCAGCCATCTCATCCTGTGCTGTACCCTTCTCCTCCTGCCCTCAATCCCTCCCAGCATCAGAGTCTTTTCCAATAAGTCAGCTCTTTGCATCAGGTGGCCGAAGTATTGGAGTTTCAGCTTCAACATCAGTCCTTCCAATGAATACCAATGATCTCCTTTAGGATGGACTGGTTGGATCTTTTTGCAGTCCAAGGGACTCTCAAGCGTCTTCTCCAACACCACAGTTCACAAGTATCAATTCTTCTTAAGTGAGCTTGAGTAAATAATTTAATTCTTTTGATTTCCTTAACTTGAAATATTGGAACATAATAGTAAGTATACCATCAGGTTGTTGTATGGATTAAATGAAATAATACATGTGACTGGCTTAGTGAGCAGATAAATCTAGCTTTCAAAAATGCTTACTCTATTAGTAATAGTAGTAGTACTTGGTTCTACTATTTAACACATCACGTAGTTACCATGCCAAATGTCCCTCCTATTTATAAAGTATTTCACCTGTGATTTTTAATTTTTTTATTTTTTACTGAATCTTCAGTAACTATCCAGGTTAGAAAGGAAGATTTTATTGTCTTCAATTTATAGAGAAGAAAAACATGAATAAAGTAAATGCCTTAGTCTGTATAAACATTTACATATTTCTCACCAAAACCTGTGTTCATTTATCTCAGACTGAAAAGATTTTCTTAATTTTTACTTTGATGTTGTCTCATAAAATTTCCTTGATGCACTGTGCAATGCCTCCTAAAACATACCAAGTATTCACACACATACACTCATAAAACCCTTTTTATTTTCAGTTTATTAAATAGTCTATGGTTCTTTACTATAGCTCTTGATTGATTTGAACTTTTGTTCTGGTAAGGTCCATTTTTCATTTCTTTATATTTTCATTGGGTCTATTTCATTATACTAAAAATATTTTTGTCAGAAATAACAAGAATAAAAATAGCAAAATAACTTTGAACTATAAACTTGAGATGTTATACTCATTTCTATTTCTAAGACTATAAAGATAAAGAAATACTAACAACAAAAATATTGTTACTGATTTTTCATGCCTTATTTGCTTTTAAAAAACCCTTTTATTTATTCTTTTAATAAAATTATCTATGCTCCTTGACTAATGAGAAAGAAGAGACAAGCATTATTCAATGCTACTTCTTAGACACTTGACAGAGAAAAATGTTTCATGTCACAAAAAAAAAAAAAGCAGCAGGAGGGAGAGTAGGTGAAATATGACATGAAATTAATTTCTTATATCCTATTAAAATTTATAAGATAGATTTGAAGAGACTTATATACTGTTCATAACAATTCAACAATTTAATAAATTTAGTTAATGAGACTTTTTTTTCTTTGTTGACTTCATGATATAGCTCTGAGATATCAGATGTTGATGCTGAACTTATAATTTTAAATTTTGATTCTTGCATAGAATTTTGGAAAAAAATTCAAGGTATCCTAGACTACAGGTGAGCACTACAGGTTAGTCACTTTAACAATATTTTTTGTCACTGAAGTAATATAGGCAAGGGACACAGTTATTATATTTGAAATCCAGATATTCTGCCACTAGGAAAAATATTTGTTGGGAGTGGAAAAATGACTACATGTGTTGTTAATCATCCAGTTAGCTTCCTGCTGGTAGTTGTGTAGATCCATTAGTGTTGTGAATATTTTACCTGTGAAATTAGGGAGCAAAGATAATTAAACATACATTAACCATACCTAGGGGTTTGAGCATAGCAATCTATTAATTAATATTGATTGAATATTGTAATAAGCATCGTGAAGATAGGTTTTAGCTCTTTCTTGAAATATGCATACGGTGGGGAGGGCAAGAAGACAATAGAGTCAGAAAAGGATATAAGAAAAATTTCAGCTAAAGGAAAGATAAAATTTTCACAAATTTCTTATTCATTGTAGAAAACTCTATATATACTCATGCTTTCCAAATCAAACAACTGAATATACATGTTTTTTCTCATTCCAGCACATGTTATAAATATGGAAACATGCTAATAACAAATATTTAAGAGTTACTTTAAAAATGTGAGTAATCTTAAAATAGCATCAAGGCATACTCAGTTATACATTCATTTTTATCAAAATTCGTACCCACATCTCACTTCCACTTCTGTTCCTTTAGCCTATGCTTTCATTTATTCAATCAATATTTTTGTGTACCTACTGTGTGCCTGGCACTGTGCCAGGAATATAAGAATGAGTAAAACATGTCAGGAATCTCTGATTTTAGGAAGCTTATTGTATTATAGTGGAAGCAGAAATTAATCAAATGGTTCTATAAATAAAAGTTACAGTAATCCCCCCTTATTCTCAGGGGATACATGCCAAGACACCCAGTGAATGTGTGAAAACTCAGAGAGCACTGAGCCATATATACACTACATTATTCCTATACATACATGGCCACAATAAAGTTTAGTTTATAAATTATGCGTAGTATGAGATTAACAATAACTGATAACATAAAGAATAATCATAACTATATAATATAATAAAAGTTATATAAACTGATCTCTTGCTCTCTCTCAAAATATATTATACTAACACATCTGCTTCTTGGGATAACATGAGATGATAAAATGTTTATGTGATGAGATGAAGTGAGGTGAAAAGCTAATTGATCATTTGGTAATAAATCTGAAGAAGGGCCATCAGCTTTGGATAACCCTGGATCATTGACTCATGATGATGTCCGTGGTTGAATATCAGGAGCAGACAATGTCAATAGTTGTGGATCCTAGGCATGTTGGAGCAGGATGGTGCAAGATTTCCTTACCCTACACAAAATGGCCCACAATTTAAAATTTATGAGTTGTTTGTTTCTAGAAGCTTTCATTTAGTACTTTTAGACCAAGGTTGACTACACATGATAATGCAGCAGCAAAGAATCTGCCTGCCAATGCAGGAGACTCAAGAGATATGTATCTGATCCCTACGTTGGAAAGATCCCCTGGAGGAAGGCACAGCAATCCACTCCAGTATATTTGCCTGGAGAATCCCATGGACAGAGAAGCCCAGCAGGCTAGAGTCCATGGGATCAACAGACACTGCTGATCATGTACACATTATATATCATATATGCACACATTGTGCACACATTATATATTATATATGATCAAATTACCAGCACCCATGGGATCATCAAAAAAACAAGAGACTTCCAGAAAAACATCTGATTTTGCTTTATTGACTATGTCAAAGCCTTTGACTGTGTGGATCACAACAAACTGTGGAAAAGAGATGGGGAATACCAGACCACCTTACCTGCCTTACCTACCTCCTAGAAATCTGTATGCAGGTCAGGAAGCAACAATTAGAACTGGACATGGAACAACAGATTGGTTCCAAATTGGGAAAGGGAGTATGTCAAAGCTACATATTGTTACTCTACCTATTTAACTTATATTCAGAGTACATCATGAGAAATGCTGGGCTGGATGAAGCACAGGCTGGAATCATGATTGCCATTAACCTCAGATATGCAGATGACACCACCCTTACGGTAGAGAGCAAAGAAGAACTAAAGAGCCTCTTGATGAAAGTGAAAGAGGAGAGTGAAAAAGTTGGCTTAAAACTCAACATTCAGAAACCTAAGATCATGACATCTGGTCTCATCATTTCATGGCAAATAGATGGGGAAACAGTAAGAGAGTTTAATTTTGGGGCTCCAAAGTCACTGCAGATGGTGATTGAAGCCATGAAATTAAAAGACGCTTACCCCTTGGAAGAAAAGCTATGACCAACCTAGACAGCATGTTAAAAAGCAGAGACATTACTTTGCGAACAAAGGTCCATCTAGTCAAAGCTATGGTTTTTCCAGTGGTCATGTATGGATGTGAGAGTTGGACTATGAAGAAGGCTGAGTGCCGAAGAATTGATGCTTTGAACTGTGGTGTTGGAGAAGACTCTTGAAAGTCCCTTGGATTGCAAGGAGATTCAACCAGTCAATCCTAGAAAAAATCAGTCCTCAATATTCACTGGAAGGACTGATGCTGAAGCTGAAGCTTCAATACTTGTCTACCTGATGCAAAGAACTGATTCTGGAAAAGACCCTAATGCTGAGAAAGACTGACGGCAGGGGACGACAGAAGATGAGATTGTTGGATGGCATCACTAACGTGATGGACATGAGTTTGAGTAAGCTCTGGGAGTTGGCGATGGATACGGAAGCCTGGTGTGCTGCAGTCCATGAGGTCACAGTGAATCGGGCAGGACTGAGTGACTGAATTGAACTGAAAAAATTTAGTTTGTGGGGGACTACTGTAAATCTATACTTAAATGTAGTGCTAGAATAAGATGTGTGTGCCCTGCATTGCCAGAGCATATGAAAGGGAGAACTGACTTAATCCTGGATGGCAAGGCTTCTTTGGGGAACTGATAATTGAATTTCAATCTGAAGGATGAGTATAGATTAACTAGAAAGTGAAAAGCATTACACATGAAAGGCGAATGATATGTAAAATTTTGTAGTGAGAGGACCTTTGGCAGGAAGACCACCACCTGTCAAGCAAATCTCAATTCTTGGCAAGGCTCTGCTCCTTCTCTAATTCACTGTGCAGTGCCATCTCATACCCCCATGGCCTCTACCAGCTGTGGGAGACATGGCTCTGGCCCAAAGGCTGGGCAGAGGTAAGATGATCTGAGGACAGAATAGGATGCAGTAGGATGTGAACTGCTCTTGTAAGGGCTGAAAATATATTGCCTTCAGGCTAAATAGTCAAAGGATTGGGGCAGGTACCTCAGTTTCAGGTGTAGAAACCTGAAGTCCAAATCCAGCATGTGCCAAGATCCTATTCTGAAGCAACCCAAACTTGTTCCATTCTCTTGAGGTGGTTGTTACTTGTGCCAGCAGCAAGATATCTAGAATTAATCCCAGGAGAGTATCCCTGCCTATTCCTCAAACCTGTCCCTAAAGAACAGCCTGAGGGTGTTGCAATTGATACAGCCCACTGCCAGGATCCAATAGATCATATTCCACACAGTGCCTCAAAGTGTCCAGTAAATTGGCAAACCACATTTGCCCATTATTGTTGATAAAGACCCTGATGCTGGGAGGGATTGGGGGCAGGAGGAGAAAGGGACGACAGAGGATGAGATGGCTGGATGGCATCACCGACTCGATGGACATGAGTCTGAGTGAACTCCGAGAGTTGGTAATGGACAGGGAGGCCTGGTGTGCTGTGATTCATGGGGTCACAAAGATTTGGACATGACTGAGTGACTGAACTGAACTGAACTGAACCTTGTGTTCACTCTACTTTCTTCCTTAGGATCACTTTCTGAAATAAACAGGCTGCACTCAAGTGCTTGTCTCAGGTTCTGATTTCTGAACAGAATTCAGGCTAATGCAATTTTTCTGTGAGATAAAGTTCTAAAATATTCCTTAATATATCAGTTCAGTTCAGGTCAGTTACTTCCTGTCCATCACCAATTCCCCGGAGTTTATTCAAACTCATGTCCATCGAGTCGGTGATGCCATCCAGCCATCTCATCCTCTGTCATCCCTTTCTCCTCCTGCCCCTAATCCCTCCCAGCATTAGAGTTTTTTCCAGTCAGTCAGCTCTTCGCATGAGGTGGCCAAAGTACTGGAGTTTCAGCTTTAGCATCATTCCTTCCAAAGAACACCCAGGACTGACCTCCTTTAGAATGGACTGTTTAGATCTTCTTGCAGTCCAAGGGACTCTCAAGAGTCTTCTCCAACACCACAGTTCAAAAGCATCAATTCTTCAGTGCTCAGCTTACTTGACTGTCCAACTCTCACATCCATACCTGACCACAGGAAAAACCATAGCCTTGACTAGATGGACCTTAGTCAGCAAAGTAGTGTCTCTGCTTTTGAATATGCTATCTAGGTTGGTCATAATTTTCCTTCCAAGGAGTAAGCATCTTTTAATTTCATGGCTGTAATCACCATCTGCAGTGATTTTGGAGCCCCCCAAAATAAAGTCTGACACTGTTTTCACTGTTTCCCCATCTATTTGCCATGAAGTGATGAGACCAGATGCTATGATCTTCATTTTCTGAATGCTGAGCTTTAAGCCAACTTTTTCACTCTCCTCTTTCACTTTCATCAAGAGATTGTTTAGTTCTTTTCACTTTCTGCCATAAGGGTGGTGTCATCTACATATCTGAGGTTACTGACATTTCTCCTGGCAATCTTGATTCCAGCTTGTGCTTCTTACAGCCCAGTGTTTCTCATGATGTACTCTGCATATAAGTTAAATAAGCAGGGTGACAATATACAGCCTTGATGTACTCCTTTTCCTATTTGAAACCAGTCTGTTTTTCCATGCCCAGCTCTAACTGTTGCTTTCTGAATACGGAGTAGCCATCATGGTCAACAAAAGAGTCTGAAATGCAGTACTTAGATGAAATCTCAAAAACAGAATGTTCTCTGTTCATTTCCAAGGCAAACCATTCAGTATCACAGTAATCAAAGCCTATGCCCCAACCAGTAATGCTGAAGAAGCTGAATTTGAACAGTTCTATAAAGACCTACAAGATCTCCTAGAACTAACACCCAAAATGATATCTTTTTCATTATAGGGGACTGGAATGCAAAAGTAGGAAGTCAAGAAACATCTGGAGTAACAGGCACATTTGGCCTTGAAATATGGAATGAAGAAGGGCAAAGACTAATAGAGTTTTGCCAAGAGAACACATTGGTCATAGCAAACACCCTCTTCCAACAACACAAAAGAAGACTCTACACATGGACATATCTGGATGGTCAACACTGAAATCAGCTTGATTATATTCTTTGCAGCCAAAGATGGAGAAGGTCTATACAGTCAGGAAAAACAAGACCAGGAGCTGACTGTGGCTCAGATCATGAGCTCCTTATTGCTAAATTCAGATGTAAATTGAAGAAAGTAGGGAAAACCACTAGACCATTCAGGTATGACCTAAATCAAATCCCTTATGATTATACAGTGGATGTGAGAAATAGATTTAAGGGACTGGATTTCATAGACTGCCTGATGAACTATAGACTGAGATTCATGGCATTGTACAGGAGACAGAGATCAAGACCATCCCCATGGAAAATGCAAAAGCAAAATGGCTGTCTGGGGAGGCCTTACAAATAGCTGTGAAAAGAAGAGAAGCAAAAAGCCAAGGAGAAAAGGAAAGATATAAGCATCTGAATGCAGAGTTCCAAAGAATAGCAAGGAGAGATAAGAAAGCCTTCCTCAGTGATCAGTGCAAAGAAATAGAGGAAAACAATAGAATGGGAAAGACTAGAGACCTCGTCAAGAAAATTAAAGATACCAAGGGTATATTTCATGCAAATATTGGCTCAATAAAGGACAGAAAGAGTATAGAATCTAACAGAAGTAGAAGATATTAAGAAGAGGTGGCAAGAATACACAGAAGAATTGTATAAAAAGATCTTCATGACCCAGATAATCACCATGGTGTGATCACTCACCTAAAGCCAGACATCCTGGAAGGTGAAGTCAGGGGGCCTTAGAAAGCATCACTATTATCAAAGTTAGTGAAGGTGATGGAAGTCCAGTTGAGCTGTTTCATATCCTGAAAGATGATGCTGTGAAAGTGCTACACTCAATATGCCAGCAAATTTGGAAAACTCAGCAGTGGTCACAGGACTGGAAAAGTTCGGTTTTCATTCCAGTCCCAAAGAAAAGTGAAGTCGCTCAGTTGTGTCCGACTCTTTGCAACCTCATGGACTGTAGCCTCTCAGGCTCCTCCATCCATGGGATTTTCCAGGCAAGACTGCTGGAGTGGATTGCCATTTCCTTCTCCAAATCCCAAAGAAAGGCAATGCCAAAGAATGCTCAAACTACCACACAACGGCACTCATCTCATACGCTAGTAAAGTAATGCTCAAAATTCTCCAGGCCAGGCTTCAGCAATATGTGAACCATGAAATTCCTGATATTCAAGCTGGTTTTAGAAAAGGCAGAGGAACCAGAGATCAAATTGCCAACATCCGCTGGATCATGGAAAAAGCGAGAGAGTTCCAGAACAACATCTATTTCTGCTTTCTTGACTATGCCAAAGCCTTTGACTGTGTGGATCACAATAAACTGTGGAAAATTCTGAAAGAGATGGGAATACCAGACCACCTTGATATATAACAGGCACTTAATAAATACTTTCAATAAATGATTTGCAGAATCCAATATAAAGGCAAGAACCTTTATTGCACATTTTTAGATCTCTTATGAGTCAAATTTCTCTTATTTATATAATCTCCTACTGCCTCATTTATAGCTGTATATCAAATATCAGGAACACAATGTCCCAGGAATCAATATTCTGTTTAATCATTTTTTTTCCAAACTAAGAGGATCATGGAATGCTTAAATCCAAGTTCTAGAATGTCTTATTTTTTAATGGAAAAAATACAGATGAATGACTGTGAAAAATTTCATTAGTATCTTCTACTAAAACCTACTCCATTGGAAGATTAATGGCATCTTTCAGTTTAACTCTAAAACTCAAAAATTCTTTTCATTTGCACTTTAAATAAGTTCTCTTCCTTTAGAACAATGTTTATAGTCATTGAATTTCAGCAAACTACTTAATGGATAAAAGTCGAATTAAATAGTAGGAATGAGAGATAAAGGATTTCGTGTATCTTGGAAAAACCAAGTAAGGGACCAGTTACAATGGTTTATAGTGATTATAATTCTACTCTTATGTTTTTTTTTCCCACCACTGAAAAGTAGAATTATTATTTTCCAGAGTACCTCTGGCTAGTGGCAGCTGACATGAGAATCATAATTTCCTGGTTCTGGTTTGTTTAAACAAGGCTTATACTAGAGACATAGAAATAAAGGCACAGTGATTAAGTGCACAGAACAGTTACTAAATGACCTTTCGTGCAACCCAACTTTTCTGTAACCCATCTTGTCACACTTTCAACTTTATCAATTTCTCATGCACATCCTCCTACAAGTTTGTAAGATCTGCACATAATAGAAGATAATATTAATAGATCAACTTTGGTTTAACTTTCTGGTATTCAAATGAATTTTTGCAATAGCATATGTCTTCTTTTGGCTTATTGAGAGTGGGAATGGGAAAGAGGAAAAGAATTACTCTTCTGCATACACAATGATAATGACTAAGATCTCAGTTCAGACTCTTTCATGAAAATATTACTGTCAAGTTGTTGGATGTTTTACATTTAATTTTTTATTTCAATGACAGTTCTATGACAAACAATATTTATAAAAACTTTATGACAAACTTCAGTATCTATAAAAATTTTAGCTACTACCATTTCATAGACTGAATATAACAGGCAAAATGGGTAGGTATAGCCTGAACTAAAATTGAAAGTAATTACTGAAGATTCTCAGTGCACAAGTACTTCTGTAGCCTCCCCTGGGGATTCTTAAAGCCTTTCTGAATTGACCAAGACTTAGAAAGTTAATTTCTGTTCTGAGGTTTCCCTAATCCTAGGTATCCAGTGAAAGTTTAGTGTTTCTTTCTTTTTCTTTTTTTTCTTTAAGAATTAGAGAGCAGTCATTGTTAAAATTACGCTTATCTTTAACTGAAGTAGTTCTTAGGTCATGTCTGTCTAATGATGTCCTTTGAAATTGTGTAAAAAGTTAACTAGTAGATATTTTCAATACTCTATTATTCAATTTTACACCTTGTATATAAAAGTATCTTGTCAATCACTAAGGCAAAGTTAGGTGTTACAAGGTAACCAACCAACTTATATGGACAGGTGACTTTATTTCAAAAATGATTAGAAGTATTCTGTTGTAATGAAAAATTAAATAGTACCTTTAAAGTATTTAGAAATATTTTATAGCATATTGATAAAACAATAATAAATATTTCAGAGTTCTTTAGTTTTTCAGTACACTTTCCTATTTATCAATGATTTTGAACTGTTCAATGATCCTTTCAGAAAGCTAAGGCAAATAGATTTATCCTTATCGCATGAACTAAAGAATCAAGGCTGTCCTAACACTTTAATCAACTTGCTCAAGGCATAGTTTGTAAGTGATTGAGTCTAAGCTTAGGTTCAATTTAAATTTAAATGTTTAAATAAACCCAATAAAAAATAAAGAGATAGCTATTTTCTTAATGGAAGTTGCTTTGTTTCCTGCAAAACATTAAAAATAAAAATGGAACATATAAATAGTGCTGCTGCTGCTAAGTTGCTTCAGTCGTGTCCGACTGTGCGACCCCCATAGACGGCAGCCCACCAGGCTCCCCCGTCCCTGGGGTTCTCCAGGCAAGAACACTGGAGTGGGTTGCCATTGCCTTCTCCAATGCATGAAAGTGAAAAGTGAAAGTGAATTTGTGTCTGACTCTTAGCGACCCCATGGACTGCAGCCCACCAGGCTCCTCCGTCCATGGGATTTTCCAGAGAAGAGTACTGCAGTGGGGTGCCATTGCCTTCTCTGATAAACAGTCATATTCAAGTATTATAACTTTGCAATCATGAATAAAGATAAAACAGCACAGACTATTAATTAAATAAAAATAATGTAGAGTGGATTATTCAAGTTAGTAAAAGTATTGTTTTTCCTAACAAATATTTATTACTATTTATAATTCTAAGTGACCCACTAAAACCTTCAACTATACTTAGATGTGTATGTAGTCACTTTAAATTGTGTGTGGTTGCAATACTATACATACAAGTATAAAAGAAATACCATGTTTTTTTTTATTATCCTCATGTTTTATATTTTTAATTAATTTTTATTAGAATATAGTTGATTTACAATGTTGTATTAGTTTCTGCTGTACAGCAAAATTCATATATATTCATGTATAAAATCTCTCTGTATATTCACATATAAAACTTCCCACTCTTTTTTAGACTATATTTCCACATAGGTCATTACAGAGTATTGAGTAGAGTTCCCTATGATATACAGTAGATGCTTATTAGTTACCTATTTTATATACAGTAGTGTGTGTATGTCAATTCTAAACTCCTAATTTATACCTTTTTCCCCTTACAACTTTTTAAAATACAAATCAAAATTTTCTTGATATTTCCTTTTCAATTAGCAGCTGAAAATTCTTTATTTTTAATTCAATATTACAAAATTACTGCTATCATTAGGCTCAGTGTATTCAGATTTTAAACTCAATCAATACAATATTTTTCTCTCTACTATCTTTTTCCTCTCTTCTCCCTATGGACAGTGTAAATTTCTAGAAGCTTACCTATCACTTGCATTGAGCAATGGGCCATGGCCCTGGAGGACTTTCTCCATCCACATTGCCTTCAGTTCCCTGATGGCTGGGCTGTCCCTGATCTTGGCTATCACCATGTGTCGGCATCCACTGATAATATCCTCCATTTGTGATAGCCTCTGTTCTGTCAGTCTACATTTATAATTATCATCCAAATTCCTCTTCTAGTTGGCCAGTACTTCTAAGTTCCACTTGAACACTGACCGAAGGCTTTTTAGTTTGTGATATCCCTCTATTGTACTCTTCAGTCACTAAGTCATGTCCGACTCTGTGACCCCATGGCCTGTAGTAAGCCAGGCTTCCTAGTCCTTTGCTATCTCCCAGAGTTTGCTCAAACTCATGTCCATTGAGTTAGTGATGCCATCCAACCACCTCATTCTCTGTCATCCCTTTCTCCTTCTGCCTTCCATCTTTCCCAGCATCAGGGTCTTTTCCAAAGGGTCAGCTTTTCACATCAGGATGCCAAAGTATCGGAGCTTCAGCTTCAGCATCATTTCTTCCAATGGGTATTCATGGTTGATTTCTTAAACAATTGACTGGTTTGATCTCCTTGCTGTCCTAGGGACTCTTCAGAGTTTTCTCTAGCACCACAATTTGAAAGCATCAGTTTTTTAACATTCAGCCTTCTTTATAGCTCAACTCTCACATCTGTACATAACTACTGAAAAAACAAAAAAACACAAAAACTTTCGACTGAATAAACTCTGTCAGCAAAGTGATGTAGCTGCATTTTAATACTCTGTCTAGGTTTGTCATAGCTTTTCTCCCAAGGAGCAAGTGTCTTTTAATTTCATGGCTGTAATCACCATGCATAATGATTTTGGAGCCCAAGAAAATAAAGTCTGTCACTGTTTCATTTTTTTCCCCATCTATTTGCCCTGAAGAGATGGGACCAGATGCCATGATCTTAGTTTTCTGAATGTTGAGTTTTAAGTCAGCTTTTTCAATCTCCTCTTTCACTTTCATCAAGAGGCTCTTTAGTTCCTCTTCACTTTCTGCCATAAGGGTGGTGTCATCTTCATATCTGAGGTTATTGATATTTTTCCCTACAATCTTGATTCCAGCTTGTGCTTCATCCAATCTGGCATTTCTCATGATGTACTCTGCATATATAAGCAAGGTGACAATATGAGCCTTGATATACTTCCTTCTCTACTTGGAACCAGCCTGCTGTTCCATGTCCAGCACTGAATCCCCATTTTACATCAGGCACTGCTGCATGAATATAAATAGTAAAGTGAAGTCACTCAGTCATGTCTTATTGTTTGCAACTCTGTGGACTGTAGCTTTCCAGGCTCCTCCGTCCATGGAGTCCATTGTCATTTCCTTCTCCAGGGGATCTTCCCAACACAGAGATCTAACCTGGGTCTCCTGACTTGTAGGCAGATGCTTAACCAGGTCTAAACTATAATCTAGATCCTGAAAAAGTTCACAGTCCAGTCATAGAAATATCATTTCCATTTACTAAAGAATTAGATAATTAAATTCTGACCTGTGAGTTTCTAAGGAGAACTGTACAGCTGAAACAGGAGGGAAGGTGGCAGAGTACAGCCTTTAAAAGATTGATTTAGCCTCTCAGCTTCCCAGCATATGTGATACAATGGTTGAGGGTCTGCCAGCCAATGCAGGGAACACAAGTTTAATCCCTGGACCAGGAAGACTGTGGGCAACGAAGCCTGTGCACCACAGCTTCTGAAGCCTGGGTGCATAGAGCCTATGCCCTGCAACAAGAGAAGCCTCCACACAGAGAAGACTGTGCACTGAAGCAAAGAGCAGCCCCTGCTCACAGCAACTAGAAGAAACCCGCATGCAGCAATGAAGACCCAGCACAGCCAAGAAAGAAATGATGCAGGCATAGGACATAACAAAGACTGATTAGAACCAACGAGGTCCAGAATGATGGAATATTTGACTTCCAGTAGACCTTGAACCCCATCATGTGCTCACTGTAGCATAATAGTGCACTAAATGACAACTCCATCAGTGCCAAGACAGTTCTGAAGCTAGTCATAAAAGGCCAAAAAGTGGGCAGTGCCCAACTCCTAGAAAGCTCAAACTTTCCCCCAAATAGTTGGAATAACCCTCCCATTTATTAGCTTAGGAAATTACCCAGTCATAAAAACTCACCTTGCCATATTCTGGGACCTCTTGCCTTCTGCAATGGCCCACACTCTGTCTGTGGAATATATTTCTCTCCAAATAAATTCACTTCTTATCTATAACTTTGTCTCCGAGTTCTTTCTGCAGTGAGACATCACGACCTTAAATTCACTGGGAACACAGGCATGTAGAATATAGAATATAACTGATCAGTTTAATTTCTTAATTGATTTTGAGCAGAATTCACAACTCAAACTTCTATGGGTAACTGAGAGAAGTAAACCTGGTGAGAGCTCTGATGCACCAGAGATCACAGGTCCCTTCTTGTCATGTTCTCACTATCTTGCGTTTCAGAGTATTGCTAGGCAGAAATTCAAGCTCAGTACTGCCTAATTACTATCTTTTCTAAAATTCAAGCTCAGTACTGCCTAATTACTATCTTTTCTAATAATCTGAAAATTAAAGTTATTGTGTGAAATCTCTCAATTTCTAAAGATGACAAATCAGATTTTTTTTTTTTACAAAAAGATCATTTTGGTAAAATAAAATAATCATAACCATTAGTTTGTAAATTTTTTAAAACAAAAATTTACTCAAGTTTAGGAATTATAATATGCAATAACATTCTTTAGAACTAGGCCACTTACAACAAGCTTGATAATAATTGAACTTGTTTTGGGGCCCAGGAAAAGTGCTAAACTATAAATTCAAAAGGGAAACAATAAAAAGACAAGAAAGGAGGAGAGGAAAAGATGTAGTTAAAGAAGGAAGGAAAGAAAAAGGTAAGGGAGGGGAGAGGAGGAAAACATCCCTTTGTTCAGAGTCTGTGTGATGGCTACATGTTCACCCTCAAATTTGTTAAAAAAGGAAAAAAGTTTGTGTTAATTTTTAAGGAGTCAATTAAAGAAGTACTCTCAGCTTGCATTTTCTTATGAGTGGTTAACAGATGTTTCCCCAAGTTAGTGAGTTTACTTAAGTGTCAGAGGCTGGACATTTGTATATAAAATCTCTCTTTAGTCAAAAAGAAGCAAATTAGAGGAATCTCTTACCAATGTAAATATTTCAGACTGTAATAAGCTCCATAATGCCACAGCATAAAATGTTTGGCCTGAACACATTAACTTGTTCTCTCTCATTTCAGTAACAGTAGAATTTTCTCTTTTGAGTTTGAAATAACAAATCACACATAGCATAGCACAGAAATTCTCTAAATGTAGGAATCTTTTTAAACTCTGCCTGTTTAGCATGTGAACCTCATTCCTAAATAGTTAAAAGACAAACTATTAACTTTGCTTTCCACTTCCTTTGAGTCATGACTTGACTTTCAAAACATTTTGGTCAAGCAGACTCAAAGTCTCCTCGCAGAAGAAACATTGAGGAATCATGTACTTCTCTGGCTTTACAATTTCCCTTCAGGGCAGGGCACATCCAAGTGACCCTGGCTTTTGACAAACCTTAGCTGAACAAAATGTAACAAGCTTGTCTGTTTTAAGCAGAATTTTCTATTCTGACAGCTACAGCTCAGGAGTATTTGATGTCTGCTTGCTGGTCATAGATAATGGTGCATCTTGGGACCATTGTCATTCCTGTCAATAAGAAGGCCTGGGGGACATGCAACAAAGTTACCTTTTGATTCACCGTTTTTCCTTCCTTCCCAAGACATTTGTAAGCCTGTGGTCAGCTAGGTCATTTTATTTTATCCTGATGTGCCTTGATAATAGCATGATGCCTACAAAAAATTTGACAGGCCATCGATGTCTGTTTCTCTGACTCCTATGTTGTTTTTCAGTCCTTCTCAATGTCAAACATACTTTGAAAGATACTGATTATGTTGCTTGGGATGTATTTGACAAGGCATCTATTCTTTGATAAAATTAAACTCATGGGGGTTGATCTTGGAATTTAAGGTAATTTTTGAGCAATGCAAGAGATTCTGTCATTCTACTGCTGACACTCAACAGATGTTTGAAAAATTGTGAATTCTTTTTTAATTCAGATAAACCATGTTTTTCAGTATGAGTTTGGAAAACTAGAACAAGGGGAAATTGGTAATTGAAAAAGGATGAATTATGATTGTGTCATATGAAAATGGAATCTACTCTCCCATTAACTGAATTAATAAATTCTGATACAAGTATGAATAATATAATATCCAGGCTATTTAGATATTAAAAGAGGAGTTTACATATAGGTTAGTCTTAGTGAAGAGACTAGTCACTGTTTTCTATTCTTGAAAATCAGTTGGATGTATATGCTAAGAAATATGTATGTTTGTGTGTATGTCTACACATATATAGGTACATAATGTGAGTATATATATATATATATATATATATATTCATACATGCATATGTTTATAAAGAGCCTCCCTGGAGGCTCAGATGTGTAAAGAATCTGCCTGTAATGTGGGAGACTGGGTTCAATCCCTGGGTTGGGAAGATCTCCTGGAGGAGGGTATGGCAACCCTCTCCAGTATATTTGCCTGGAGAATCCCTATGAACAGAGGAGCCTGCTACAGTCCATGGAGTCACAAAGAGTTGGACATGACTGAGTGACTAAAAACATGTATATAAAAACATAAGAAATACGTACACATAGGCAAATAAACATATATATCATAGAACATATGTTATTAAAGAAAAAAATATGGCCTATAATGTGAATATCAAAAGAAATATGCAAATATCATGATGGAATGTTTTCAAAGATAATACTGTATCTTAGGGTTTTAGAAGGATTTTCACGTCTTGTTTCTGATCAGATTCTTTTGGTGTCATTCTCCCTGCTTTATAGATAAGTAAAAAAATGGTTTGGAAAACGTTAAGAAAACTTTCCCATTGACAGTTAGAAATTGACAGGCTGAGAAATAAAATGAAGTACTTTGCATGAACTCCTTTCAGCACAACACAATAATGTGTGTAAAGTTCTTGGCACATAGTAAGAGGTCAGTAATATCAGCTAGCATTGTTGAGATGTTGAGAAATTCCTGTAGTCCAATGAATTATTTCATATTTCCTATAGGAAAAGAGGGATTTTCTTCCTGAATGTAATCAGAAAAATTACACATATGCACTCATATGCAAAAACCCTGTTTTTAGCACAATCACATCACAGTTTTCTACATAATAGTTAGCTAAAAAAATCAAATCTAAGTAAGTATTAATTTGGAAGTAGATATTTGCTTAGGTTTCTGATGGAAAACAATTTATTATTGATAAAAATTCAAATGCTAACTGATTCTTTTTCTCTTTTATGGTATCAAGGCCTTTGAATAATAAGCAGACAATCATTCTTGGAGGCTAAATAAACATTTTAAATTATGATCAAATGGATTTTATGTATCCTCTTTTTGTATTATGAGACACTTTTTGTCTAATTCCTACAGTAGTGAATTTTTCATATTATCACATTCTACAGAAGAGTCTCCGTGTGCTTTTGACTCAGTACTGATCTATAACTGTGTGAGAAGAATCTACAGAAAAAGAACCACCAGAATGGAGCAGACACATCTGGTCAAGAAATGGGTCACGATCTCACAAGCTATCATGGTAAAAATCTTGTGAGAAATGAGACAAATAGAATCCTCACAACATCACATCGGTGGTGAGACAAAATTAGCCATGGACCAAAGACTTTTCTGTGCCTGTCCTGAAAACTTTTTCAAAAGGATCCAGTTTAGTCCAAGATCTTAACTGGATGACGAATTCTTTCCCATTACTTCCAACAGTGTGTAGAGATCTGCAAACTGAGAAAGCTTCCCCATTTGGAACCCCCTTTGCAGTACTAGATATGACTTTCTCCCACTCTGCTAAGGCATTTGCCATTTTCCACACTTTCTGTCATGAAACAGAACGGACTAAATGGTTAAAGATGTCTCCTAGTTTTGACAAAGTCAAGTTTTCGTTTCTCTTTCTTGTCCTTCTTGCAGTTTTAGGCTGAGTTTTGAAAAAGAAAGAGAATAAAAATGCATTTCTTACATATTGAGATGTATTTTTATTCCTGAGCCTACTTTATCTCAGCATTCCACACTATAATTCAATTTAGAGTTAGGTATTTTTACTCGTGCAGTGGAAGATGATATCAAGGTATTTTTACAGTTTTTGGAGCTAAGATGTTCTGGTTTTCTTCAAATCATCACTTATTCTATTTCTAGTTTTTCTTTGAAATAATTACTATAATAATCAAGGCTTTTGAGTAACTTAACTGATAAAATTACAGAAAACTGAGTCAAAGAAAGCATAAGTAACTTGCCCAAGGTAACACAGTTTGTAAATAATGGCACTATAATTCCATTATAGTGCCCAGGTAGTTTGGCTATACACCTTTTAACTACTGTTCTATACAATATAGTAAAAATGAGAAGAAAATATAATTTACCCCCACACACATGTGTGTGCATGAACAGAATTCAATTTTTAATGTGTGTTCTCTTGTTTTACTTTCTTACATACTCAAAAATGAATATAAGAATTTACAGGATACTTTGGGGAAAATAAACACATAACATTAAATTATACTCATTTACCATGCATGCTTTGAGAAGAAATGGCAACCTACTTGAACATTCTTGCTGAGAGAACCGCATGGACAGAGGAGCCAGGGTGGCCCCAGTCCATGCAGTCTCAAACAGTCGGGCATGACTTAGAGACCAAACAACAATAATGCATTCTAATCTTGTCTCTTTAAGTGTAAGAATGTACTATGAGGACCTTGAACTGTAACAGAGTACTGAGGAGAGACGCTATTGCACAGCAGATACATTTGGCAATGGCAGGGGGCAACCTGCCCAGTGCCCCAGATAATTCAATTGATTAGACTAGAATGTGGTCTTGATGCATCTAGTAGAAACTTCTCCTTTCCTTTTCTTCTGTAAAGTTTGAGTTTCTAGAAAATGCTGGGAATAAACTAATAAAATAGGTCTAATCTCTCTCTGGCTTTATGAAGCTGTGTGGTGAGAGAAGGTTAGATAATCAACCAACAGGCATGTGATTGTATAATTACTAAAGTGGTTTCTTCTACAAAGGGAGAGTAGATATACTGTGGGAGTGTAAAACATGTTAGCTAACCCAGTCTTTTTTTCTGTTATTGAGATATATTTGACTTATGATATTATATTAACACAGGGAGTGACTCAATTATTTTATACATAATGCACTAAAGTTATTACATTATTATTGATTATATTATATGCTGTATATTGCTTCCCTGTGACTTATTTATTTTATAACTGTTGTCCATACATTTTAATCCTTTACACCTATTTTACCTATTCTCCCATATCCCGCCTTTGGCAACCACTAGTTTTTCCTCTGTATCTATTTTGTTATATTTTTCCTGTTTTTTTTCATATATTCTATATATGAATGAAAACATACAATCTTTGGTATGGCTGAGTTGTATTCTGTTGTGTGTGTATATGTATCACATTTTCTTTATCCATTCATCTATTGATGGACACTTTCATTTCTTGACTGTGTAAGTTATGCAACAATAAACACTGGAGTGCATGCATCTTTTCAAATTAGTGTCTTTATTCACTTTGGATAAATATCTAAATAAGGAATTGTTGGATTTCATGGTAGTTCTATTATTAACTTTTGAGGAAACTCCACACTGTTTTCCATAGTGTCTGCACCAATTTAAATTCTCACCCACAGTGCATAGGGTTTCCTTCTCTCCATATTCTCACCAACACTTGTTACTTCTTTTCTTTTGTATGAGAGCTATTTGACATATGTCAGGTGGTATCTCATTGTGGTTTTGATTACCATTCCCCTCATGATTAATGACTTTAAGCATTTATTTTTCATGAAGGCCTGAGAAAGTAACATTTAAACCAAAACAAACAAAAAGAATGAGGAGAAAACTCTCTTTTCATGGACTTTTCATGGATTCATATAATGTAAGTCAAGTATTAATAAAATTTTTAAATATGGCTTTCTTTCCTTTAACACAGAGTTTTGGGGGAAATTTTCAAATGAATTAACACTACAGTGTAATTTACGAAAACTTTTATATGTTTTAGAAAGGTGACTTAACCACTCTGAGATTCACTTGCTTCCTCTGTAATTGGTTTTAATAAAATTTCCCTCTCATGTTTGCTGACAAGATGAAGTAAGATACATTTCACAGTGAATGGAACAGTACTAAGCACATAGCAGGAATGTATAACTGTTTAATTCGTATCCAATTTAAAAAATTAATCATTCTTTTAGTTAACATAAGAACTTGTCATCTCAGTCAACAAACATGCAAATAAACTATTATTTTCACCCAAACTACCAGAAAAGCAACCCTGTTATACAACAAGTCTCCATTTTACCAATGGTGTTGGTGTTATTTCCTTATGAGCCATTTGTTCACTTTGTACTATCAAGATTGGTATTTTCACTTATCTTTAAAGGATAAGTGGAAAACTTAGGAATAATAAGTTGAAGTAAAGAAGATCTGGAAGTCAAGAGTATAAACCAACCCTGTTTCTCTACATTCTTGCTATGCTGTGAATCTCAGATCAGGCGTAGATCATTTCACAGCTTTTCTTATCAATTTAGGATTTTTCTTTGGGGCCTTAAACTCTGGTATGTCACTCATTTAGGCCTGGTCCTCTTAGAACAGAGGCTCAGATTTCCCTGTATATTTCTAAGCCTACTCATATCTTCTATCCAGGACACATAATGCTTATCTCCTTTATTTCCTAGTTGTTTCTTCCATGTATTTCTTGTGACCCTCTGCCACATTTACTTCCACTCTCACTATATACCCTATGTACCGGTGCTTTACAGTGATTGTGTTTCTCTTTGCAAGGTATTATTTTTCCAGTGGTCATGTATGAATGTGAGAGTTGGACTATAAAGAAAGCTGAGCACTGAAGAACTGATGCTTCTGAACTGTGGTGTTGGAGAAGACTCTTGAGAGTCCCTCAGACTGCAAGGAGATCCAACCAGTCCATCCTAAAGGAGATCAGTCCTGGGTGTTCTTTGGAAGGACTAATGTTGAAGATGAAACTCCAGTACTTTGGCCACCTGATGCGAAGAGCTGACTCACTGGAAAAGGCCCTGATGCTGGGGAAGATTGAAGGCAGGAGGAGAAAGGGACGACAGAGGATGAGATGGTTGGATGGCATCACCGACTCAATGGACATGGGTTTGTGTGGACTCCAGGAGTTGGTGATGGACCGGGAGGCTTGGCCTGCTGCGGTTCATGGGGTAGCAAAGAGTCAGACACGACTAAGCAACTGAACTGAACTGAATAATAATTATCAAATGGATGAATACAGGTTTATATGTTAACATGAGTAGAGTGAAAGTTAGGCCAAATACATCTTGTAGTAGTAGACTTCTGCTTAGTTTGTTTGTATAAAAGATTGCCAGATACTGAGTTCAACGAAAATGGAATGATTTTGTCTGTATATTGGCATTGGTATCTCTTTCTTTGTCTAATATTACATATTATCTTTTATTGCCAATATTTTTCATTTTATCTGTTATACCCACCCACGTTAATTTTTAATAATCCTGGAAAATAAATTTTTATTGTTATTCAGTCATTAGGTTGTGTCTGACTCTGCAATCCCATGGACTACAATATGCCAGGCTTCCCTGTCCTTCACTGTCTCCTGGAGTTTGCTCAAATTCATGTTCACTGGGTCTGTAAAAAACTATCTAATGATCTCACCCTCTGCTACCCTCTTCTCCTTTTGCTTTCAATTTTCCCCAGCGTCAGGGTCTTTTCTAATGAATAGGAGTTTGGTCAAATTCATGGCAATTGAATCAGTGATGCTATCTAATCATCTCATCCTCTGCCACCCTCTTCTCATTTTCCTTTCAATTTTTCCTAGCATCAGGGTCTTTTCTAATGAATATAAACATGATTAAACAAAAAGAAGTGTAAAAGATCACATATTTGTTCAAAATTGTATGGGAAACCATTGCAATACCCATTAGACTAGGAATCTGGAAAATAACTATAACTTTTTATCATCTCAGCCACCTCCTTGGTGTTACTTCTGAAGCTGATTCTCATGAATTCTTACTGATTATTTGAAAGTATTTCTGTCTACAACCTTGTCTATAGTTTATTCTCTAACAGTATTTCATAGGGCTTTTTCTTATATTCAGTAGGCTAAGGTTTCTCAATAATTTAGCATATGCAAACCATTTAATAGATGTTTGGCAAAAAGAAAAAAAAAAACCCAGTACCAATTTTATCCATATTATAAAACAGATATCATGATGTAAACTTATTAAAATAAAGCATGATGTTAAAAGGCTTCTCAGGTGGCACTAGTGATAAAAATAAAACCACACCTATCAATGCAGGGGAGACATGGATTCAGTCCCTGTATAGGGAAGATCCCCTGGAGGAATGCATGGCAACCCACTCCAGTGTTCTTGCCTGGAGAATCCTAAGATTCCCTAGAGGAGCCTGGAAGGCTATAGTCCATCGGGCTGCAGAGAGTCAGACATGACTAAAATGACTTAGCATGCATGCACATGTATGATGTTAAATCATAGTATAATTATAAATAGTATTAATTATTAAATAAGAGAGCAGGGTTACTTGATTTTTGGTGTTTCACAAAGGTCCCTACATCTGGCCTGTTGATAGCTTGGAGTGTCCAAATCCAGTTAATTTCTTTTATCACTCTATACTTTTTTTCGGCAAGGCAAACTCATCTCTTAATTAAAACTCTTTGGTAACTATCAATTAACACATTATTGAACATGTATAATTTGCTTAGAAACAATCTATAGATACATGGATACATCAAGTCCATAGGATATAGCAGACAGACAATTTATGACCCTTGAAAAGTACATAAGTTAAAGAAGACAGACAACAAATTATATATGTAATGAATAAGTATTAATATGTTACTGAGACCATTAGAAAGTGATAAGTGCTATAAAATAGCAGAGGAGAGTAATAGGGATAACAAATGGTTTGTGTAGTATGTAGAGATGAGAGTTTCAAGGCAGTTCTCATGGACACAATCAAAGCCTTGAAGGAGGTGAGAGAGAAGAGAAGTGGATACCTCTGGAGCAAGTGTCCCAGGCCCAGGGAATAGCTAGAGTAAAGGTTTTGGACCTGGCGAGTCCAGAATGCAGTGAAGCTAGATTAAGGTGATAATGGGGAAAATAAGAAGAGAACAGATATTTTGATGAAGAATGGACTTCTCCATAAAAAGCAACTTTCAATGCAGTATGAAATACTAAATGAAGAGGCATATCATTATTGTTTTCAAGATTTGGTGATGAAATACAGTACAATAATAAAAATTACAATTAGCAAGCAATTGCCATGAAAATGGCTTTATTGAGAGATCTTGTAATCTTTTAACTACATTTTTGTCAATTTGAATTAGACGGTACAATACTTTTAGTATATGGACACCTTGTGAAAGTAGTAAAGCCATAAGAAGACGAAAAGAATGAACTTAATATGCTATTTAGTGCTATTTAGTACTGAATACATCTCTTCGTATTCTGTGATCTCATTTTTATAATACATAACTCACTTACTTTTTCCAGTGGGTGAAGGATGAAATTTAGTGATGGTAAAGATTTAAAAAGGAAAAGTGAATGTGATTCATACCACAGAGTCCTAAGCAATACTGAGAGCTCATCCTCAAGCTAAAAACATTCATACCATGTCCAGAAAATAATAGCTTTGTTATATTCAAGATGTGTATTATATCTTTCTGAGTTTTCTTCTTAAAATCAGTCATTAAACCAGTCACAGCAAGTACTTTTTCCCTGCCATTTTCAGTGTCTAGAAAGGACATAGTTTTGTCTTATCACTGATGCACAACTTTACCCTCAAAATAACATACTTCAGGGTAAAATATAAAGATACTTCTTGCCCAAAGATATATATGTAATTATACATAATTGTGAAACTGTGCAGAATAACAAGACTGTACATAGTCTCAGTTTTCATTATTCTTTTCTACATGGAATTAAGATTTTCAAGTACACTGTTGAATGCATATTGATCTCTGCAAATAAAATAACACTCAGGAATGCAAACTCAGGAATGGTCACTCAGGGGTAAACTCTGGCCCTTTCTTTTAAAACATGTACTTCAGAGTCTGTGAGTTCTAATCTCAGTGCATTTTTGAAATCCATGTGATAGAAAAAGTACCCCTTTTTCTGAAGCATGATGTTTTAGAGTGAACAAAAGAGAAACTTTCTTGAGACTTACGTGTCACATTTTCATAAACTGAGCCTCAGTGCTTTCTTCAAGCTCTAAGAAAGGTATCTGATGGTATACATTAGTAACAGTAATTATTCCTTCATACTGTTTCACTGGATGACACATTACCTACCCAAAGGGGCAGGTGACAGAGAATATTTTCCAGTGTTTCATCTGGTATTCTCACCTGTAATATATTTGTCTTTAACATTTATTTTTAGTTTATGAGAGGTCACTGTGCTCTGTTAAACAAAAGCAAAAACTGTGACTGCATGGAAGGCTTCTTGCCCATGTTTCATAGCAGACAAGGCAGTGAGTGTTAGAGACTGGAGAGTTGATAGTTCAATAAAATCTGATTTTTCCAACATATATCATCACAGTTCCTACCCTTCAGCTTTTCATTGTGTGTTCTTGAGAAATCCATCAGACTTTCAGAATAAGTTATTCTAAAATCTAACAGATTTCCAGTTTTCTGACACCAGTATCCTATTCATGGTATGCTTTCTCATATTTATTACTTTCTTCCCCACTTTTAGGTATCAGTTCTCCACTTTGAATCATTGATCCGTTTTCCTTAATTGGTGATGCAAAACAGCACAAGAATAATAAAAGGCAAATTTTCCGAAGGAGACATAACGTCCTTTATATGAGAAGTCTAAAAATAAATGATACAAATGAACTTACTTGCAGAACAGAGATTCACAGACTTAGAGAATGAATTTATGGTTGCAAGGGGGGAAGGATGGGAGGAAGGGATAGTTACAGAATTGGGGATGAATATATACAAACTGTTAAAATGGATAACCAACAAGGATCTACTGTATAGCACATGGAAATCTTCCTGGTCTTCTGTGGCAGCTGGGATGAGAGTGGAGTTTAGGGGAGAATGGATACATGTATATATATGGCTGAGTTCCTTTGTTGTTTACCTGAAATGATCACAAGATGACTAATTGGCCCTTTTGTTGTTGCTTAGTTGTTAAGTCTTGTCCCAATCTTTTGCAACCCCAGGAGCCAGGTAGGCTCCTCTGTCCATGGGATTTCCCAGATAAGGATACTGGAGTGGGTTGCCATTCCCTTCTCCAGGGATTCTTTCCGACCCAGGGATTGAACCCACATCTCTTGCTTTGCAGACAGATTCTTTACCACTGAGCCACAAGGGAAGTCCAATACCCCAATACAAAATAAAGAGTTTAAAAACAGAAAAAAAAAAAAAAATTAAATATAACAGTGATACAGATAAGACATGAAAATACGTCAGTTAAAAGAAGTTGAACTCTATTTACTAAGTACTGATTGAAAGCATAACCTTTGCAGAATATGGTGATCATAAAAATACAGATATTAAAAACTACTGACTTTTTAGGAAAACTTATTTGTGTAATTGTACACATTTAACTGCATTTTTAAGTTGTCAAGAAATGTTAGCATCACTTAAGAGGCCACTGGGAATAACCATGGTCAATACTACAAATCTGAGGAAAACATTCTATGCTTTTGTTGGACTAGACCCTTCTGCATTACTGAATAATGGTTTACACACACACACGCGTGTGCGCCCATGCACACACACATATGTATATATTTCTGATATTGTTGTCTCAAGTTGATATGCCTCTCTTCCTCCCCTCTTCTATTTCTTTTATGATAACTAGAATTCATCATAATCTCCAAGGCCAAGTTCAAACTCCATTTTCTCCATGAATTCTTCTCTATCTTGCTTGTTACTTCCAAGCAAGAACAAAACCTTTCCTTGTATGCACAGGAAATAGTTGGCTTTCCACTCATCACATTTTGTAGTGCTTTCTTCCAGTCACCTGTAGGGTAAGAAAAATCAGTTTTTCAGTGTTATAGTTAATTACCTATACAGTAAGGACCAGACTTGAGATTTGTTAACTCTTAGTTCATAGTCTATCTACTATACAAAGCTGACTTTAAATCTCCATCAAATGAATATGCATTTTATTTCTATTATTTCTATGTTATTTTGCTATGACTTTTCTGTTCCAAGATCCCCTCAGATTGTATTTTGCCACCAAAAATAGTATTTATTACTGTGTCTTGTGAAGACCTTATCAATACTCAGCAATAATGTATGTCTGCATGCATGCATATTAAGTCACTTCAGTTCAGTTCAGTCACTCAGTCGTGTCTGACTCTTTGCAACACCATGAACCACAGCACAAAAGGGCTCCCTGTCCATCACTGACTCCTGGAGTCCACCCAAACCCATGTCCATCGTGTTCATGATGCCATCCAACCATCTCATCCTCTGTCGTCCCCTTCTCCTCCTGCCTTCAATCTTTCCCAGCATCAGGGTCTTTTCCAATGAGCCAGTTCTTTTCATCAAGTGGCCAAAGAATTGGAGTTTCAGCTTCAACATCAGTCCTTCAAATTAACACCCAGCACTGATCTCCTTTAGGATGGACTGGTTGGATCTCCTTGCAGTCCAAGGAACTCTCAAGAGTCTTCTCCAACACCACAGTTCAAAAGCATCAATTCTTTTGTGCTCAGCTTTCTTTGGAGTCCAACTCTCATATCCATACATGACCACTGGAAAACCATAGCCTTGACTAGACAGACCTTTGTTGGCAAAAGAATGTCTCTGTTTTTTAATATGCTGTCTAGGTTGGTCATAACTTTCCTTCCAAGGAGTAAGCATCTTTTAATTTCTTTGCTGCAGTCATCATCTGCAGTGATTTTGGAGCCCCAAAAATAAAGTCTGACACTGTTTCCACTGTTTCCCCATCTACCTAACTCTTTGTAACTCTATGGATTGTAGCCTGCCAGGCTCCTCTGTCTATGGCATTCTCCAGGCAAGAATTCTGGAGTACATTGCCATGGCCTCCTCCAGAGGATCTTCCCTACCTAGAGATCAAATCCATATCTCTTATGTCTTTTGCATTTGTTTCTTTACCACTAGTGCTACCTGGGAAGCCTAAAGTATGGCTAAACAATGATAAAAGGGAGGGTGAAGACTGAAATAGAAGAAGGATGAGAGGGAAGGAAGAGGAGAGGGAATAAGAACCACAGAACAAATATTAATGTCATCTCTTATAAAGAAAACGTATTTCAAGAATAAACAGAGGTTTCCTACCCCTCCTTTTGACTTGGAAGTAGGGAAGGAGGAATTAACAAATTCACAGACCATGTAGTGTTTGTCACCAGCTAGGAATCATTGTTAGATGCATATAGCTTCCTAATCACATTAGTAGGAATGAAGGGAAAATATTTGGCAGGGAGAGCAATGTTAGTAAATAGTTCTCAAAGCACTAAGAGAAATGGTTGTTTTCAATCAAAATCTTCTGAACATCACTCAAGACAACATATTGTAGAACAGTAGCTTGGATTCCTTATACTCTCTCAAATTCCAGTTGTCCATGTTTTCTTATTTATTCCAAATATGAATCTCAGAAATCTTCCCTTCACCACTGTGATTGAATTTGTTATGTTTAGGTTTATTTTCTTCACTTATAAGTCTTCATTACATTGTAAACTCTACAGTGGAAGATTCTAATTAATTTCAATCTGGCCAGGCTAGGCAGTTGCTTGATCCTTCACACATGGCACTATTCACCCCAAAGAGCTGGCTGAAAACCCAACACTATTTCATGTGTTTTGAACAATGCAAAACTAGGGGACTACCATCTTTGCAAATTGTATGTACTTTGGAGTTTACTTTGAACTGACAGTGTTTATCTTCTGCATTTGCAGAAATAAACAGAAAAAAACTTTAAATACTAACAGTTGCATATGAGTCTTGATATTCCTTGGCAACTAATCACAACTCCTCTGTATGAATCTACCCATTACATATAAATATTTGACAAGAAACTAAAATATAACTATCTGAGCTTCTTATGCATTAAAGGTTCCCACATAAAGAGCCAGAAAGTAGACTAAGAATAAAATATCAATGCAGAAAAAGGGCAATGGATTATGAGGTTCACCAGCCAATATGGTGGCACTCTTAATGGCCAACTATGTGCACTGCTAAGGGGGAAATTCTACATCGATGGTTCTGTATTGATGAGAGTTAACATATTATTTACTATAAAGTTTGGAAAAACACAAGTTTTATTCAAGCTATAACAACCAAAAAATGATACAAATAAACTTTCCTTGTTATTGATACTTTTCTACATGTCCAATATCACTAAATTAGTTTTAGCATCAAAGTAGAGGACTTTTATAGAACAAAACAGAACTTGCATTCAGCTCAGTTAAGTCACTCAGTCGTGTCCAACTCTTTGTGTTCCCATGAACCGCAGCACACCAGGCCTCTCTGTCCATCATCAACTGCCTGAGTCTGGTTTGGTACTCAAACTCATGTCCATCGAGTCAGTGATACCATCTAACCATCTCATCCTCTGTCATCCCCTTCTCCTCCTGCCCTCAATCTTTTCCAGCATCAGAGTCTTTTCAAATGAGTCAGCTCTTCGCATGAGATGGCCAAAGTATTGGAATTTCAGCTTCAATATCAGTCTTTCCAATGAAGACCCAGGACTGATCTCCTTTAGGATGGACTGGTTGGATCTCCTTGCAGTCAAAGGGACTCTCAAGAACTTGCATTGGAAAGGGTTAAAAGATAGTAAAAATTGCAAGCTAAGACCTCCCTCCCATGCTAAATCCAAATTAATTGTGTGTTATTCAGCTAACAGACTGACAAGCTTTTATTAAAAAAAAAAAAAAATTCCACACCTTTAAACTGGCCCCCACACCCTTTTGTCATGCATATCACTTGAATTCCTTAGATGCATTATCTGCATGTCTTTATTATTTATGAGGAGGGAAATTGAGAGGAGACAATTAGCATGCCCCAAACCATGCAGCTAGTTAGCAGTAGAACTGGGCTTATAACTTAAAGTTGCTGGTTCTCAGCTCAGAGATTTCCTGTATTCTAAAAGTTGAAATGTGATATAGTATTGTGTTATACAGCATTATTACATATGAATTGGATTTCTTTCTCAAAATACTGGAGCTCTCAGGTTATGTTTGTGCATATTGGTGGAGGGGTTCTCAGAGAATGATAAATCTGAAGTGCCAGAGTGCACACAGGGTTGCAGCTCGTCTCTCGAGTCAAAGGGAATAATAAGATACAATTACACCTTACAGCTTTAGCTCTCTTATTACCAGAAATGCCAGTGAACCATAGAGAGGGTGAATACTTTCAGTTATATCCACCCACAGAATATCATGAGAAATATACAAGATACCATGACAGACAACAGTAATGTATAAATGTGTTTGCTTTTTTGATGGGAGAAACTGGGAAGTGAATTTACTAGAACTCAAAAAAAAAAAAAAAAAAAAATCTAAGGATACAAAAGGAATATCCAGTCTGTCATTTCACGAATATGAGGGACAATCTAAATGATAAAGTGATTCAAGATTCATTTCAGAGAAACATAACTGGTGAATACCAAGTCTCTTTGCTCCTTTGGTTTCGATTTGGTGCTTTAAACTGACAAAGTCCAATTTTAAAAGGGTGCTTCCTTTAGCATAACTTGGAGTTAATTAGAAAAATCCCTTACCCATCATACTTTCTGGAATGGTGAAGGCAGCTTTTGGAAGCAGAAGCACACTATAAAATGTTCTGTTCCTCTAAATCTATCCTGTGGTATTAAAAGTTTCTCCATTGGATTTCCGTCTCACTGGACTTTTTGGCATAAAGAAGTGTTTATAAAGTATAAAGTTGCAAATGATAGACAAGATGCTTTAGTAATCTGCTCTATGTGCCAGGCTAACAGTGGACTGTCAAGGCCAAACATTTCCCTGCAGATGATTCATTGACAAGAGCAGCCAGTACAGACACAGAAGAATTCAAACTTTAAAATCTCTAGACCCAAAATATTTCACCAGTGAAAATTAGAATTTATATTTCTGGGTGTCTTTTTTCTTCCCTCTTATCATCACCAGCTAATGCTTATTTCCCTCCTTTCTCAGAAGTTTATGCCACTGTTTGCTTAATGGTGTATATATATATATGCTTTCATAATAAGTGTATTGTCTCTTTGTAGAATTATTATGTGTGATTAATTCTGCATGCTCTGGAAAAATGTTAGGTTTTATTTAACCAGAGGGAATATCTTTTAAGTCTTTGTGTTATTCACATACAATGCAAGTTGACAAGAACTGTGAATGGAGTATGATGTTTGCATTTAGAAGTCTGTGCTGAAGTAGCTGGAAAGATGGCATTACTTTCCCCTTTAATGACCATCCCTGGGGTGACTAGTAAGAACAGAAGAATTTTCCATGTAACACAAATATATTTCAGAAATCAGAATAACAAGAATATGCTATTTTATAAAAGGATAAATTGAAAAATATAATATTGCTTCTGACAGTGAAATATGGATGAGAGTATCATCAAAAGGATATATCACATAACTCTTGCTGCATGGATACCAGTCTAAAGACTATACTATTAGTTACTGGTAAATAGATAGATGATAGAGGTAGAGAGGTAGATACATAGATAGATTAATAGATATAAAGATACATAAGACACAGTGACAAAGAGGGAGAGAAAACTATTTTGATGAAAGAGGGAACACCCCCACCCCAATTTTCAGCTTATGATTTGCAAAACTGTCATAGTAGGCATTTGGAATTGACAAAGACAAAATGCCGCTTTCCAGATTTCTGTCCAAAAGTAGATGGACAGTGGAGTCATGCAAATGGAGGCCAAAATATCAGCTTTTGTTCTGACCAAAGGGGAAGTTTATACCTTTTGAATCATAGTCAGACATAGAGTCTGCTGTAAAGCTGAGACTTCATTTCAAAATCTTCTGAAGACAAAATCTTTGTCTACAGCTTATGGAATTGCAAAGGAATAAATGAGAGTACACATCTCAGTAAGAAAGGAAGCAGAGAGCTTAATCTTCAAGTACCCATTCAGTTCAGTTCAGTACAGTTCAATCGCTCAGTTATGTCCGATTCTTTGCGACCCCATGAATCACAGCACACCAGGCCTCCGTATCCATCACCAACTCCCAGAGTTCACTCAGACTCACGTTCATCGAGTCAGTGATGCCATCCAGCCATCTCATCCTCTGTCATCCCCTTCTCTTCCTGCCCCGAGTCCCTCCCAGCATCAGAGTCTTTTCCAATGAGTCAACTCTTCACATGAGGTGGTCCAAGTACTGGAGTTTCAGCTTTAGCATCATTCCTTCCAAAGAAATCCCAGGGCTGATCTCCTTCAGAATGGACTGGCTGGATCTCCTTGCAGTCCAAGGGACTCTCAAGAATCTTCCCCAACACCACAGTTCAAAAGCATCAATTCTTCGGTGCTCAGCTTTCTTCACAGTCCAACTCTCACATCCATACATGACCACTAGAAAAACCATAGCCTTGACTAGACAGACTCTACTCATTATCTTACATCAAATGGACCAATCAGATATCTCACTGTGTCTCCAGCAGGAAATAATGACTTCAGTTCTCATCAGAATCACTTTCCAGTCTCTGACTTTAAGGCCATTCTTCCTCAATCTTCTTTCTTACACTTGAAGTCATCATTGCACAATGTCCTTACTCTTGTTTAAACTTTATCTTATCAATTTATTTTTTCATGCTGGCATCTTTAACTTTTTAAATTTATTTTGATTCAACTTTTTACTTTAATAAATTTCCAAAGTTTTTTAGTCACTCAAGCTGTTTACAATAGCACTGAAAAATACTTAAATCCTTCTTTAGAAAATTTTTTTGGTTCACAAGCAATAAAATTAAATTTAATGATATATCAGAACATACACAACATAGAAAAAATTACAAAACCATACACATCATTTATGAAGTGAATATCTGGGAATGAAATTGGGGACTACAATTTCATATCATGTAGTCCTTCCTCATAACAAAAGGAGACTCTCAAGAGTAACACAGTGATTCGATATTAGATGCTAATCAGTACATTAAATGAAGACTGCCTACAAACATTGAAAGTTTTTAATGTGACAAATGAGTTCACTTCTTGTTTAGTTTCTCTAAAACAAGTTGAATTGATGGCAATTCTATTCACAGGTCATAGTGATAGGGGTTTCACAGGTGGTTCAGATGGTAAGAATCTGCAAGGCAGCAGACCTGGATTCAAGACCCCAGATCTACCCCTGGGTCGAGAATATCCCCTGAAGAAGGGAATGGCAGCACACTCCAGTATTCTTGAATCTGGTGGCTCAGATGGTAAAGAATCTACCTGCAATGCACTTCTCATTTTGTTTCTCAAAAACAGGCTGGATTGATGCCAATACTATTCACAGGGCATAACACAATGCTAATTTTTTTCATATTTTGTTTTAGTATTGATAGTACTCAGAGTAGAAAAATCAGTCTTACTAAACTTTCCTTCCCAGAACTGCTGTGGGAAGGAATTTTAAAGCAATTTCAGCAAACTAAGGATAATTATTTTTCATGTTTATTAAGGAGACAAAAGTACCTAAGAAGACAAAAGACCTGTACTACAAAGACTATAAGATGCTGATGAAAGAAATTGAGGGAGACATAAATAGATGGAAAGATAAACCATGTTCGTGAATTGGAAGAATCAATACTGTCAAAATGACTATATTATCCAAGGCAATCTACAGATTCAGTGCAATCCCAATCAAATTACCAATGGCATTTTTCACAGAATTAGAAGGAAAAAAACCTCAAAAGTGAAAAATGCAAGTGAAAGTCACTCAATCGTGTCTGACCCTTTGTGACCCCATGGACTATACAGTCCATGGAATTCTCCAAGCAAGAATACTGGAGTGGGTAGCTTTTCACTTCTCCAGGAAATTTTCCTAACGCAGGGATTGAACCCTGGTTTCCCACATTTCCGGTAGATTCTTTACCAAGTGAGCCATAAGGGAAGCCTGAAAACCTCAAAATGTGTATGAAAACACAAAAGACCCTGAGTAGCAAAAGCCATCTTGAAAAAAAAAAACAGAGCTGGAGGAATCAAGCTCCCTGACTTCAGACTATACTACAAAGCTACAGTCATCAAAACAGTATCATACTGGCACAAAAATAGAAATATAGATCATTCAAACAGGATAGAAAGCACAGAAATAGGTCCATGCATCTATGGTCAATTAATCTATGAAAGAGGAGGCAAGATTACACAAGGTTGGGAGGACAAGTCTCTTCAACAAATGGTGCAGGGAAAACAGGATAGCCTCATGTAAAAAAATGAAATTAGATCATTCCTTAACTCAGTACACAAACTAAGCTCAAAATATATTAAATACCTAAATGAGAGATCAGACACTATAAAACTCCTAGAGGAAAATATAGGCACAAAACTCTCTGATATAAATCACAGCAACATCTTTTTTGATTCATCTCTCAGAATAATGGAAATAAAGGCAAAAAATAAACAAATGGGACATACTTAAACTCAAGACTTTTTGCATAGCAAAAGAAGCAATAGACAAAACAACATGACAAACCACAGTTTGGGACAAAATATTTGCAAATGATGTGACCGATAAAAGATTAGTCTCTGAAATTTACAAACAGCTTATGATACTTAATAGCATAAAAACAAACAATCCACTCAAAAAATGGGCAAAGACATGAATAGACATTTCTCCAAAGAGGACATGCAGATGGCCAGTAGGCACATGAAAAGGTGTTCAACATCCCTAGTTATTAGAGAAATGCAAAACAAAATTACAATGAGATATCACTCACACTGGTCAGAATGGCTATCATCAATACAATCACACACACAAAAAACAAATGCTTGAGAGGGTGTAGAGAGAAGGAAACCTTCCTACACTTCTAGTGGGAATGTAAATTCATGCAGCCACTATGGAGAACAGTATGTGTATGTGCATGGTAGGTAACTTCAATCTTTTCTGACTCTTTGCAACCCTATGACCTGCAGCCCAATAGGCTTGTCTGTCCAAGAGATTCTCCAGGCAAAATACTGGAGTGGGTTGCCATACCCTCCCCTCCAGGAGATCTTCTTAACCCAGGTTTAAAATCTATGACTCTTATGTCTCTTGCTTTGGCAGGTGGGTTCTTTACCACTAGTGTCACCTAGGAAGCCACATAGAGAACAGTATAGAAGTTCCTTAAAATCTAAAAACAAAGCTACCATATGACCCTGCAACCCCAATCCTGGGCACATATCTGGAGAAAAACATGATCCAAAAGGATACATGCACCCCCATGTTCATTGTAGCACTATTTGCAATAGCTAAGATATGGGAGTAACCTAAATGCCCATCAATAGAGGAGTGAATAAAGAAAATGTGGTACATATACACAATGGAATATTATTCAGCTGTTAAGAATGAAATAATGTCATTTGCAGGAAGATGGATTGACATAGAAAGTGTCATACCAAGTGAAGTAATTCAGATAGCACAAGAGAAATATAGTATGACATCCTTTATATGTGGAATCGAAAACAAAATGATAAAAATGAGCTTATAGAACAGAAAGAGACAGACTCAGAAAACAAAATTATGGTTGCTGTGGGGAATGGATAGTTAGGAACTTTGGGAAGGTCATGTACATACTGCTATATTTAAAATGCGTAACCAACAAGGGTCTATTGTAAGGCACATGGAATGTTATGTGCCAGTCTAGATGGGAGGGGAGCTTGGGGAGAATGAAGACATCTGTATGTATGACAGAGTGCCTGAAGAATTATGGATGAAGGTTTGTGATATTGTACCAGAGGCGGTGTTCAAGACAATCCCAGGAAAAAGAAATGCAAAAAGGCAAAATGGTTGTCTGAGGAGGCCTCGCAAATAGCTGAGAAAAGAAGAGAAGCTAAAGGCAATGGAGAAAAGGAAAGATACAGCCATTTGAATGCAGCATTCCAAAGAATAGCAAGGAGAGACAACAAAGCCTTACTCGGTGATCAGTATGAAGAAATAGAGGAAAAACTAAAATGGGAAAGACTAAAGATCACTTCAAGAAAATTAGACATACCAAAGGAACATTTCATACGAAAATGGGCACAATAAAGGACAGAAAAAGTATGGACCTAACAGAAGGAGAAGATATTAAGAAGAGGTGGCAAGAATACACAGAAGAACTATACAAAAAAGATCTTAGTCACCCAGATAACCACAATGGTGCGATCATTCACCTAGAGCCAGACATCCTGGAATGTGAAGTCAAGTGGGCCTTAGGAAGCATCACTACAGACAAAGCTAGTGGAGGAGATGGAATTCCAGTTGAGCTATTTCAAATCCTAAAAGGTGATGCTGTGAAAGTGCTACACTCAATATGCCAGCAAATTTGGAAAACTCAGCAGTGCCCAAAGGACTGGAAAAATTCCATTTTCATTCCAATCCCAAAGAAAGGCAATGCCAAAGAACGTTTGAACTAACACACAATTGCACTCATCTCACCCACTAGCAAAGTAACGCTCAAAATTCTCCAGGTGAGGCTTCAACATTACCAGAACTGAGAACTTCCAGGTGGTCAAGCTGGATTTAGAAAAGGCAAAGGATCCAGAGATCAAATTGCCAACATCAGCTGAATCATCAAAAATGCAAGAGAATTAAAAGAAAAATCTAGAAAAATCTAATTCTGCTTTATTGACTATGCCAAAGACTTTGACTGTGTGGAGCACTACAAACTGTGGAAAATTCTTAAAGAGATAGGAATGCCAGACCACCTTACTTGCCTCCTGAGAAATCTGCATGCAGGTCAAGAAGCAACAGTTAGAACCAGACACGGAGCAACACACTGGTTCCAAATTTGGAAAGAAGTACCTCAAGGCTGTATGTTGTCACCCTGCTAATTTAATTTATATGCAAAGTACATCATGAAAAATGCTGAGCTGGATGAAGCACAAACTGGAATCAAGATTGCTGGGAAAAATATCAATAACTTCAGATAAGCAGATGACATCACCCTTATGACAGTGAAAAGGAACTGAAGAGCCTTTTGATGAAGGTGAAAGAGGAGAGTGAAAAACTGGCTTCAAACTCAAGATTCAAAAGACTAAGATCATGGCATCTGGTCCCATCACTTCATGCTAATAGATGGGGAACCAAATGAAACAGTGAGAGAATATTTTGGGGGGCTACAAAATAACTGCAGATGGTGACTGCAGCCATGAAATTAAAAGACACTTGCTCCTTGAAAGAAAAGCTGTGACAAACCTAGACAGCATATTAAAAAGCAGAGACATTACTTTGCCAAAAAATGTCAGTCTAGTCAAAGCTATGGTTTTCCAGTAGTGATGTATGGATGTGAGAGCTGGACCATAAAGAAAGCTGACTGATGAAGAATCAATGCTTTTGAATTGTGGTGTTGGAGAAGACTCTGGAGAGTCCTTTGGACTGCAAGGAGATCAAACCAGTCAATCCTAAAGGAAATGAATCCTGAATATTCTTTGGAAGAACTGATGCTGAAGCTGAAACTCCACTTTGGCCACCTAATGCAAAGTTCTGACTCATTGGAAAAGACTGTGATGCTGGGGAAGATTGAAAGCAGTAGAAGAAGGGAACGATAGAGGATGAGATAGCTAAATGGCATCGCCAACTCGATGGACAGAAGTTTGAGCAAACTCCCGGAGTTGGTGATGGACAGGGAAGCCTGGTGTGCTGCATTTTATGGGGTCACAAAGAGTCGGACATGGCTGAGCAACTGAACTGCACTGAACTGAACTGAGGGAAGCCTGGTGTATTACAGTGCACGGGGCTGAAAAGAGTCAGATAGAGACTGAGTGACTGAACTGAACTGATTTGTACGGCTGAGTCCCTTAGCTTCTGAAACTATCACAACACTGTTAATCAGCTGTGAAGTGAAAGTCACTCAGTCGTGTCTGACTCTTTGTGACCCCATGGACTATACAGTCCATGGAATTCTCCAGGCCAGAGTACTGGAGTGGGTAGCCATTCCCTTCTCCAGGGGATCTTTCCAACCGAGGGATTGAACCCAGGTCTCCTGAATTGTAGGTGGATTCTTTACCAGCTGAGCCACCAGGGAAGTAAATCAGCTATGCCTCAATACAAAAGTAGAAGTTTAAAGTCTCAAAAAAAAAAAAAAAAAGAAAGAAAGAAAGAAAGAAGCAAGTTATATTGTGTGCTCACAAAGTGTTTTTAATCTTTCCTTAGTAGCAATTCTAATAATTTATGTTATAGAATTAGGGTTTAGTTATATTGTTGTTTAATGAAATAAGTGGACTCTGGATCCAAGAATATCCTATGAACTTATCTTTCTTGAGTTAAAAAAATTAAGATAGTTCACAAAATTTATATGGTGTTCCATGATAAATTTGGCAGATGTATAATAATAATATCACCATTTATCTCTTTAAAATCAGTTAAATTTTGGAACTTGTCATTACAGTTTGTTGAACGCCTCCAACTTTTCACTTTTGTCTTTGTTCTTTGACCTTTTCTACCACTGGAAAAATATTGCATTTCATTTTTGCTTAAGCGATAGGCTAATTAAAAATGACAAATATATCCGAAAAATAAACAAACATGGTTGTTTTGTTCACATCTGGTTCCCAGGAACTGGAATCAAACTAGTTTGTTACCTGCCAAAAATATTATGAGATCTTTTCTTAGTGCACATGTTCTTTATAGACTCTTCAACTCCTATAAACTTAGCAGCTCAGTTTGCACTGATAGTTATTTAGTCATTTTCTCTTTAATCACTTAATGAATAATAATATCAAATTTAACCCATTAGCCATTCCATAGGTTATAATTTTCCTACATCACTAAACACACTGTTTAGTTAAAATGACTTTTTTAATGTACATTTTTGAAGATAACATTATGCTGCTTTACATTCTGATACAAGCTCCTTAATTAGGAGAACTACTGCAGGATGTTTTCCTGCCATTGCAGCTGCACCATTAAAATACACTTGTAACCAAAATTTAACTTTCAAAGCATATTTGTTGGCAATGCGGGAAATCATACTTTTTACATAGTGCAATAGTGGTTGTGTTTGTTACAAATTAAGCAAAATAGAAAGAGAAATCTATTGTAAAATCATCAAAATCAAAATTTCCATGTACTTAAAGAAATGCCCTTTTAACAAAATTTGTGTACCAATTAAGCTACAAAGAAGAACATTTTGCTAGCACTATTTACTCTTCTAACTAGTCCTCAGAATCCAAATATGTGAGCGCTGAAGAATTGATGCTTTTGAACTGTGGTGTTGGAGAAGACTCTTGAGAGTTCCTTGGACTGCAAGGAGATCCAACCAGTCCATTCTGAAGGAGATCAGCCCTGGGATTTCTTTGGAAGGAATGCTGCTAAAGCTGAAACTCCAGTACTTTGGCCACCTCATGCGAAGAGTTGACTCATTGGAAGAGACTCTGATGCTGGGAGGTACTGGGGGCAGGAGGAGAAGGGGACGACAGAGGATGAGATGGATGGATGGCATCACTGACTTGATGGACGTGAGTCTGAGTGAACTCTTAGAGATGGTGATGGACAGGGAGGCCTGGTGTGCTGCGATTCATGGGGTCGCAGAGTCAGACACGACTGAGCGACTGAACTGAACTGATGATGTGTCACTGAAACATAGTACTTGAATTACTCTTTTTGCAGCAGTCACTGACCATTTTCAAGTGAATGCATTTGCTGCAGTATTTCACTAAGGTCTTTAGCATTGTTCGTGTTTTCTTCATTCTCAGCAACCCAAAGTGCTACTTTAAGAAGCCGGCAATGCACCCATGTTTAAATGTAAAATACCAAACTTCTGTTCTGTTGAATTTTTAATTTAATAATCTGTCTTTCAAATAGTTCTTTGGCTTTTTATAATTCTTTATGCTTTTTATGTTAATGCCATTTAAGTTTTGAAAGTTTAATTGCCTCATTAGCTATTCAGTTCAGTTCAGTTCAGTTTAGTCGCTCAGTCGTGTCTGACTCTTTGCGACTCCATGAATCGCAGCACACCAGGCCTCCCTGTTCATCACCATCTCCCAGAGTTCACTCAGACTCACATTCATCGAGTCCGTGATGCCATCCAGCCATCTATGTCGTCCCCTTCTCCTCCTGCCCCCAATCCCTCCCAGCATCAGAGTCTTATCCAATGAGTCAACTCTTCTCATGAGGTGGCCAAAGTACAGGAGTTTCAGCTTTAGCATCATTCCTTCCAAAGAAATCCCAGGGCTGATCTCCTTCAGAATGGACTGATTGGATCTCCTTGCAGTCCAAGGGACTCTCAAGAGTCTTCTCCAACACCACAGTTCAAAAGCATCAATTCTTCGGCGTCAGCCTTCTTCACAGTCCAACTCTCACATCCACACATGACCACAGGAAAAACCATAGCCTTGACTAGATGAACCTTAGTCGGCAAAGTGATGTCTCTGCTTTTGAATATGCTATCTAGGTTGGTCATAACTTTTCTTCCAAGGAGTAAATGTCTTTTAATTTCATGGCTATTATATTTCCACAAATAATACAATGTTGTTTCAGCAATTTACCATAACTTAGGGTTAATATAGGACAGTCATACTTTTGCATAAAACTAGTAGGAACTCATTTGATCTCCATTTCCTCAGAATCATTTCTATTATCATCTAGTTTATTCTCACTTCCATATTCAGAAAGTTGAAGCTGGACTCACCATTATGTAAATTATGGTAAAAAATAAAGAATAAGGCAATGTTTACTTCCCTAATATAACCTATAATATTAAACTATAAATTATTTAAAGACTTGATAAAAATTTTAAATACCTGTATAACAAAAGTTACAGTAAACTGGACCTATTAGTTATAGTTACACAGCCACCTAAACTTCCAATCTCTGTGTTATGCAGTATTTCCACTCTGCTTGCATTTGTAATGCACCACACAAAACTAAACTAATCACACCCTTGGGTGATCGATTCACCATGAAATTTTTAAATATTTATTCTAAGTTTTACATTTATCCTTGTACACTGGTAGCAACTGTAGCCTGGCATCCCTCAGGGACCACTGATCTCTGAGAAGCATTGTTGTTGAAGGAAATTTCAGGCAGATGTATAAGTGCTAGGAGGTTTCAATGTGCCCTCTCTCTGCCTACACCTTGTGTCACTCTTCCTTCTCTGATCATGAGTAGCCACAGGCTTATCACCAGATAACTGGCTAACTTTCAGAATCACTTTAGTTCACTGCTACTTACGTCCCATTCCCTCACTTTCTGAACAGGTGTGTCTATCAGATCAATCTGTCCTCATCTCACCATAACACAGTACAAGCATGAGGACAGGCCTTTTCAATTAACAGGACACCAGACCACTAGGAGCCACTACTGGGAAGCCCTAAACTCAGAGCTGATACTGATCCTCAGTCACTGAGATTTATTCCTTTGGGCACTAGGATTTTATAGACAGTGGCCCATCCATTTGTATTCACTTTATTCTACTCAATACATTCTGTCCTTATCCTGGTCTTTGTTGTTGTTGTTGAGTTGCTCAGTTGTGTCCACCTCTTTATGACTCTATGGACTGCAGCGCACCAGGCTTGCCTGTCCTTCACCATCTCCTGAAGCTTGCTCAAATTCATATCCATTGAGTCGGTGATGCCATCTAACCATCTCAGCTTCTGTTGATCCCTTCTCCTCCTGCCTTTAATCTTTCCCAGCATCAGTGTCTTTTCCATGGGTTAGTTCTGCATCAGGCGACCAAAGCATTGGAGCTTCAGCTTCAGCATCAATCCTTCTAATGAATATTTCATTTTGGATTGACTGGTTTGATCTCCTTGCTATTCAAGGGACTCTCAAGAGTCTTCTCCAACACCACAGCTCAAAATCATCAGTTCTTCAGTGCTCAGCCTTTGTTATGGTCCAGTTCTCACATTTGTACATGACTACTGGAAAAACCATAGCTTTGACTATACTGATCTTTGTTGGCAAAGTGATGTCTTTGCTTTTAATATGCTGTTTAGGTTTGTCATAGCTTATCTTCCAAGGAGCAAGCATCTTTTAATTTCATGGCTCTAATCAATGTCTTTATTGATTTTGGAATTCAAGAAAATGAAGTCTGTCACTATTTCCATAGTATTCCCATCTGTTTGTCATGATGTGATGGGACCAGATGCCATGATCTTCTTTTTTTGAATGTTGAGATTTAAGCCAGATTTTCACTATCTTCTTTCACCTTCATCAAGAGACTCTTTAGTTCCCTCTTTGCTTTCTCCCATAAAGATGATGTCATCTGCACATCTGCATATCTGAGGTTATCGATATTTCTCCGAGCAATCTTGATTCCAGCTTGTGCTTCATCCAGAGTGGCATTTTTGTATGATGTACTCCTCATGTAAGTTAAGTAAGCAGGGTGACAATATATACAGCCTTGACATACTCCTTTCCCAAATTTGAACCAATATGTTGCTCCTGGTCTTTACTATTGCTTTCTTTCTTTCTTTACTTTTTTTCCTTCCTCTCTCCTTTCTTTCCTTCCTTCCTTCCTCACTTTTTTCCCCCCTTAGATCACTTGTGGTTTTATAACCACATGGCTTGCAAAGTGTCAGTTCTGGAACAGGGATTGAACCTGGGCCACTGCAGTGAAAGCCTGGAATCCTAACCACTAGGCAACCATGGAACTCCCAAGCATGCTTTTGAGTTTTAAAAATGAATATGAAATATACACTCATATAACCTCAACAAAAGTATGTTATTTTCAATGTGGGGCTGTTAATAAAAATGTTTCCAGCTATTCTTCTAATATGTAACCCAAAATAGATTCACAATTTCCTCACATATACTGGATATAATATAATTTATCCAAAACAGTTGGATGAACTTTTATGTCTGGCAGAAGTTTATGGATATTCCAACTGCTTCATCCCATCAACAAATACTTGGTATGTTAAATTTTAAGAAGTTTGCCAATCTGGTGGGTGTACATTGTGGCTTTAATTGGCATTTATATATTGTTATCTTATGAAAAACAAAAGTTAATTTTAGTATGGTTGAATTTATTACTTTTTTCTTTATTACTTATTATTTTATATACTTGGTTAAATTTTTTTTCTTCAAAAAATGAGATATTTTTCTACATTATCTTAAAAAGCTAATAATTTTTCATTTTACATTAGGCCTAGACCAAGTTCAAACTGATTTTTGTGTAAAGTAGATGTTTAATTTCATTTTTCTCCATATGTTTTCCCATAGTTAACCTTTGTTATAAGTTGAGCTTCAATGGATACAAGGATATGTTTCAGAGCTCTCTTCTCTTTCATTGCTCTATTTTTCTATCTCTGTGTCAATATCACAATTACTGTAGATTCAAGATCATTCTTGAAATCTGGTAAGTAATATTTTCCTGGAGATTAGTAAATTTGTTTAAATATTCAAGTTTAATTGGATACAGCTATAGAGACTCTGGATATTGTTTTTGTACTCTGAAGATGGCTGATGATTTTGCTTCAGAAGAAAATTAACCTGGTTAGACTTAAATAGAAACCTTTACTTTGCCTAACAGCATCTCAAATCTTCATTTTTCTTGCTGTATATCAACTCCTACTTTGGACTGTTTGCAATCTACCCCCAAGAATGCGTGTTTCAAATGTGAACCAGCAACTTGAGCAGTATTTAAACACAGAGGTTTTGAGTCCTTTCTCTTTTGTTTTGGATCTCGTCCTCTCCTTTCTGAGATTCCATCCTGGTTGGCACAGCTCTTTCTCTGTTTTTCTGACCAGAACAGTGAAAGGGCTCTGTTGGAGTTTCCTACATCACTGTCTGCAGTGTAAAGTCCTGGAAACAGGAAACAACCTGACCAGTAACTTGCCTTAGATACTGGGTCCACTTCAAAATTGACCTACTTTTCTTTCTTTTTCAACCTTTATCTATTTGACTGCACTGGGTCTTCAGTGCAGCATGTGAACGCTCAGTTGTGGCATGTGGGATCTAGTTTCCCAAACAGGGATCAAACCCAGATTCCTTGTATTGGGACCTCAAAGTTTTAGCCGCTGAACAACCAGGGAAATCCCTGTTGGTCTGCTTTTCTTTGTTTCAGAACTCTGTGTTTTGTTTAGATATTACAGTTGTTATATGTGAGATGTTGATTTGTAAGGAAATTGATTTTCCACACAAAAAACAGAACTCCTTGCTATTTCTTAAAGACTGGAAAACATCCTCTAGATTTTTATTCTTTCCTATATTTTGACAATCTTATCTCTTTGATATTATTAATTTTTTTAATGGGGGATTTTTTTAACTTTTCCTCTGTGGGAGGGTTACTGGCCCAAGTAAATATTCTCACTGAATGAGTAAGTTTTCAGGTGATTTTCAGAGTACACTGCTAGCCAATGGAGATTCCCTAAATTAGCTAAAAATTCTTTGTTTCTAAATCACGTGGACTAGGAAGATAATAAAACTCATGGAATTTTTTGATGTACTCAGTAAAACTTCACTCCAAGAGGAAGGAACCTGAAAATCCAATTATCTAAATTACCTTACAGAGAGCTTGATGTGATTATTAGTAAGATCCTGTGCAATAGATGACAGTACTCTTGAGTGTGGATGAGGATCAACCTCACTGAAGTCCCAACTGCAGTGTAGTGCCACCTGGTGGTGCTTGTTGCTTCCATTTGAATACTAATAGATATTTGGGTCTGTGGTTTATTGGAGCTTACAGAAGAGTGTCAACTATTCCATATATTGCCTATATTTCTATCACCAGATGGTCAACACCAAAATCAGATTGATTATATTCTATGCAGCCAAAGATGGAGAAGCTTTATACAGTCAACAAAAACAAGACCAGGAGCTGACTGTGGCTCAGATCATGAACTCCTTATTACCAAATTCAGACTGAAACTGAAGAAACTAGGGGAAACCGCTCGACCATTCAGGTATGACCTAAATCAAATACCTTATGATTATACAGTGGAAGTGAGAAATAGATTTAAGGGCATAGATCTGATAGATAGAGTGCCAGATGAACTATAGAATGAGGTTTGTGACATTGTAAAGGAGACAGGGATCAAGACCATTCCCATGGAAAAAATGCAAAAAAACCAAAATGGCTGTCTGGGGAGGCCTTACAAATAGCTGTGAAAAGAAGAGAGGTGAAAAGCAAAGGAGAAAAGGAAAGATATAAGTATCTGAATGCAGAGTTCCAAAGAACAGCAAGAAGAGATAAAAAAGCCTTCTTCAGCAATTAATGCAAAGAAATAGAGGAAAACAACAGAATGGGAAAGACTAGTGATCTCTTCAAGAAAATTAGAGATACCAAGGGAACATTTCATGCAAAGATGGGCTCGATAAAGGACAGAAATGGTATGGACCTAAGAGAAGCAGAAGATATTAAGAAGAGGTGGCAAGAATACACAGAAGAACTGCACAAAAAGATCTTCACGATCCAAATAATCATGATGATGTGATCACTCATCTAGAGCCAGACATCTTGGAATATGAAGTCAAGTGGGACTTAGAAAGAATCACTATGAACAAAGCTAGTGGAGGTGATGGCATTTAAGTGGAGCTATTTTAAATCCTGAAAGATGATGCTGTGAAAGTGCTACACTCAATATGCCAGCAAATGTGGGAAACTCAGCAGTGGCCACAGGACTAGAAAAGGTCAGTTTTTATTCCAATCCCAAAGGAAGGCAATGCCAAAGAATGCTCAAACTACTGCACAATTGCATTCATCCTACATGCTAGTAAAGTAATGCTCAAAATTCTCCAAGCCAGGCTTCAGCAATACATGAACCGTGAACTCCTGATGTTCAAGCTGGTTTTAGAAAAGGGAGAGGAACCAGAGATCAAATTGCCAACATCCGCTGGGTCATGGAAAAAGCAAGAGAGTTCCAGAAAATCATCTATTTCTGCTTCATTGACTATGCCAAAGCCTTTGACTGTGTGGATCGAAATAAACTGTGGACAGTTCTTCAAGAGATGGGAATACCAGACCACCTAACCTGCCTCTTGAGAAATCTGTATGCAGGTCAGGGAGCAACAGTTAGACTGACATGGAATAACACACTGGTTCCAAATAGGAAAGGAGTGTGTCAAGGCTGTATATTGTCACGTTGTTTATTTAACTTCTATGCAGAGTACATCATGAGAAACACTGGACTGGAATAAACACAAGCTGGAATCAAGATTGCTGGGAGAAATATCAATACCCTCAGATATGGAGATGATACCACTCTTATGGCAGAAAGTGAAGAGGAACTAAAAAGCCTCTTGATGAAAGTGAAAGAGGAGAATGAAAAAGTTGGCTTAAAGCTCAACATTCAGAAAATGAAGATCATGGCATCCGGTCCCATCACTTCATAGGAAACAGATGGGGAAACAGTGGAAACAGTGTCAGACTTTATTTTTGGGGGCTACAAAATCACTGCAGGTTGTGACTGCAGCCATGAAATTAAAAGATGCTTACTCCTTGGAAGAAAAGTTATGACCAACCTAGATAGTATATTCAAAAGCAGAAACATTACTTTGCCGACTAAGGTCCATCTAGTCAAGGCTATGGTTTTTCCTGTGGTCATATATGGATGTGAAAGTTCAACTGTGAAGAAGGCTGAGCGCCGAAGAATTGATGCTTTTGAACTGTGGTGTTGAAGAAGACTCTTGAGAGTCCCTTGGACTGCAAGGAGATCCAATCAGTCCATTCTGAAGGAGATCAGCCCTGGGATTTCTTTGGAAGGAATGATGATAAAAGTGAAACTCCAGTACTTTGGCCACCTCACGTGAAGAGTTGACTCACTGGAAAAGACTGATGCTGGGAGGGATTGGGGGCAGGAGGAGAAGAGGATGACCGAGGATGAGATGGCTGGATGGCATCATGGACTTGATGGACTTGAGTCTGAGTGAACTCCTGGAGATGGTGATGAACAGGGATGCCTGGTACGCTGCAATTCATGGGGTTGAAAGAATTGGACATGACTGAGTGACTGAACTGAACTTAACTGAAGCAGGACAGATTTGGGAGGGAAAAAGTAAAAGTGAAACCATTAGTCAGTCAGTCATGTCTGACTCTTTGAGACCCATGGACTGCATCGTGCCAGGATCCTCCGTCCTTAGAATTCTCCAGGCAAGAATACTAGAATGGGTTGCCATTCCCTTCTTCAAGGGATGCCTTCTTCCTGACCCAGAGATCAAAACTGCATTGCAGGCAGATTCTTTACCATCTAAGCCACAAGGAAGAAAGTCTGGGTGGGAGAACCCTGGGCCAACCTCTCTTACCAACAATTCCAGAGATTAGGTTGCCTGTTCTTTCTCTGCCCTTGCTGGCCATCTACCCCTTTACTTCCCTCTTCAGGATTTAAAAACTTGAGCTTCCGTATGCTGAGAACTTGAGTTAGGCTGAGAATACTAAGTTTTCCCCAATTTTTTATTTCAAAAAAGTTATCATAGCAAAATTAATAATTTAAGGTTTTTATTTTATATTCTCAAATCCTGACTGCAAATCTGAATGACCAGTTTACTTGAAATGATAATGTATATGCAGTGTCTTCTCTGGCAAATATTTCTTTTGAAAATATAAACAAAATTGATCCATATGCAGTTCACTTTTCCAGAATGACTCAGCGTTTTTCTATTAACTCTCCGAACACAAAACCAGTTAACTCTAGATTTTGGGTATAAATTTCCACTTTCTCCCAAGAAAGTTATTGATTTTCTTTTGGGGTCATTCAGAAAACAAAACAAAGTCACCACAACTGGTCCTCTTTTGGGTAGCTCTTTCCAAATAAATTTCCTAACAGGGCCTGACCTTATCTTTCTACCCACTTAATAGATTCATACATTATCTAGTTTTCTCTCTCTTTTTTTTATCTTGGCCACACCACACAGCCTAAGGGTTTCCCTGGTGGCTTAGATGGTCAAGAATCTGTCCACAATGTGGGAGACTTAGGTTCAGTCCCTGGGTAGGGAAGATCCCCTGGTGGAGGGTATGGCTGCCTGCTCCAATATTTTTGCCTAGAGAATCCCCATGGACAGAGGAGCCTGGCAGGCTGCAGTCCAGGGGGTTGCAAAGAGTTGGACATGACTGAGCAACTAAGCACAGCACACTGCCTGAGGGATCTTTAGTTTCCAGACCAGGGATCAAACCCATGCCCCTACAGTGGACACCAGGAATCCTAATCACTGGACCACCAAGAAAATCCTGTTTTCTCTGTTAATTAGCTTTTTTGTTTGCTCCTCTTCTCAAACTTTTATATTCAAATATGAGCTAAAGGACATTACACATTCATTTAGAAACCAGTAAGAAAAATTCCAGCCCTTGCAATTTTGAACATCTGTGTGTATTCTGCTGTCACCAGAGATTTAGACTAAACCAACTTCATCCACCTCCTCTACCTCCTCTACCTTATGTGTAGTAGGCTGTCAATGCCCTGTCTTCCCTTTCCACATTATCATTAGTCATTTCAACTATTAATATTAGAATATCTTTAAAGTATGCTCACTTACTTCAAACCTAAGTAACCTGGTTATTTTTTCTTTCTTTGTTTTTTAAAGAAATTTATTTGGCTGCACCAGATTTTAGTCGCAGCATGCAGGATCTTCATTTGCAGCATGTGAACTCTTAGTTGCGGCATGTGGAATCTATAATAGTTTCCTTACTGAGGACTGAACCTAGGCCACTTGCATTGGGAGCTCAGAGTCTCAGCCACTGGACCACCAGGGAAGTCCCTGATTAATTTTTCTTATCAATATGCACTGCTTGCTCTTATTGGTTAAAGGCAATTGTATCCTCTCAACAAGTTGAAGAAAGTTGATTAATGCAACAGGGATTCCAACTTCACCTTCAGCTGTGAAACTCCAAGTATAACTCAACAACATTATGCGAGGATATTATTTTATACTAAACAGTCAGAAATATTTTCTACACTTAGCATATTCAAGAAATAATAAATATATTGTAATTTTTAAAGTTAAACTAGTTGCAAAATTCCATTGCTAAGCTTAAGTGATTTAGTTTTGATATTGTTGGATTTATTTATCCCTGAAAACGTATCCCTCCAAGTTCAGTGGCTTAAACAACAGTGATTTATGATTTCTCACGATTGTGTAGGTTAGCTAGGTGATTCTTCACCTCATCTCAACTGGGCTCCTGCACATGCATGCATTCACCTGAAGACTAAGAATCACATCTGCCAATGCAGGTTACACAGCTGGCCCATATATAGGAGAATGGACAATAGACTTCACCTATTGATGGCAGGAGCAGCATCTAGTAATATCCAATTTTCAGTTCAGTTCAGTCGCTCAGTCGTGTCCGACTCTTTGCCACCCCATGAATTGCAGCACGCCAGGCCTCCCTGTCCATCACCATCTCTAAGAGTTCACTCAGACTCACGTCCATCGAGTCCGTGATGCCATCCATCCATCTCATCCTCTGTCGTCCCCTTCTCCTCCTGCCCCCAATCCCTCCCAGCATCAGAGTCTTTTCCAATGAGTCAACTCTTCGCATCAAGTGGCCAAAGTACAGAAGTTTCAGCTTTAGGGTCATTCCTTCCAAAGAAATCCCAGGGCTGATCTCCTTCAGAATGGACTGGTTGGATCTCCTTGCAGTCCAAGGAACTCTCAAGAGTCTTCTCCAACACCACAGTTCAAAGCATCAATTCTTCGGCGCTCAGCCTTCTTCACAGTCCAACTCTCACATCCATACATGACCACAGGAAAAACCATAGCCTTGACTAGACAGACTTTAGTCAGCAAAGATTTTGAAGAGGTGAAATTAATTGGGAATATTATTATAATGATCTACCACATATACATATGCTCAAATACTCATATGATTAGTTTGCAATACTTTCAACTTTATCCATGCACAGGTCAACCGACTTTGAAAGCAAAACTACTCAGTCCACAAATAACATGCTAACCCCAACTGATGCATTCATGGCACAATGCTTCTCTGATTCCTCTTTTAGAATTATAGTTATCTGTTTTGTGCTCAAAATATGCACAGGGTGGCAATTTCTTCTGTTAAGATTTGGAGGACTTATTATTAATCATTACAACAGAGTGCAGCTCCTTTCTCAGAATGACTCATAAATATCTTTGAGTTTTAAAGCTCTTTATAATAACATTAATTTAATCTGTAAAATGGAATCGCTTGCAATAAATTCCATTTGCAAATCTGAATAGGCAATGAAGAGAAAGTGGTAGTGTTGTTGCAAATTTTTAATGGTGACTGAAAAACAATTGAGCCATGGAAAACATGAACACATCTTCTTGCTTCTAAAAGATTCTGCAAAGCTGTGACACTAATGAAGATGGAGTTTGCTTAGATAAATTTGCCTACATGCCATTTACTGCCAAAGAGATGGTTATCTGACTAAAACTCTATTATTGATTATTCAATCTAGTGTTCATATATTTAAATTTTATTCAGGTTGGAGTGATGTTAAAATCTGGTTTCTCATCTTAGCATGCTACTGTTGTGGTTGGCAACAAAAATGTTAAAGTAAAATCTTCTTCAGAGTATAAAATGGCCATTGGAGGGCTAATTTCCATTTTGTGGTTTATGGCTTCTTCTTAATATCTGATAATGCAATTATGCTTCAGCAAAGAATGAATCTTCTCTTCGTAAAGTAAGCCAAGCCCAGAATATTGATGATTTAAATAAAATAATATCATAGCCTTAAAAGGGTCTTCAATTACGGATGTTCTTTTGCCATGTAAATACCTATTATTCAAAGCTAGACATCTCATCACACTATCTTTTCCAGGAAGAAATGTGTTGGAATAAAGATTTGGTTTCAAGTCTTCAGAGACAGTATTTTCAAAATTAAATTTTTTTGACATATTTTACATTTTAACACTTAAATAAATATTTTTTCTAAAACCAAGAAGCATATTAAAACTACTTAACACAATTTGAATCTTTCCTGGCAATATATTCTAACCAACCTTCGTACTAAACACCTCTGCTAGATTTATAACTTGGTGAAGATACCTGATATGAAATTACTGTAAGTACTTTCCCTTTTAAATTTCAGTTGGCAAGTCACGTTATCTAGTTTATACTACTCGAATTATATTCACTGCTTTCTCATTATTTGCTAACATAACATCTCACAAAATCACATAGGGTAACATAATACGACAGTTGAATTTAAGAGACCTCTTATTACATTTGAAATCCAACCAATGTTTCAATTTAATGGCAATAGATCATTAGAGAAGAAATGACACCCTCATTTCAGAGATATTTTTACTTCAATGTATTTTTAATGCTCTCATGTCTTTTATTATTTTGACAGGTTTTTAGAAACAGTTTCAGAAGCCCTTGTTTTGTGTCTGATTTTTATAAAGAGACAGGGACATATTTTAGAGTTGTAAGAGCACACTATTATGTGATTCTATGAAAAAAATCTTAAATGGGTAATTTGAATATTTACATTGTGGATCAAACTTTTGAGTTAAAACACCTGCAAAGTATCTAGGAGACAAATTAATTCCACTCAGATGTTTTTCTTAGTAACATGCAACCTGAACCAGCTCAGCACTCAAGCAGTAATTATTTTGAAAATATCTGATGTGGTACTGCCTTTTACTAAGAAAGGGTTATGATATGTAAGCACATAATAATATCTTTCAGATTTAGAAGCAAAGGACTGAAACTGAATAAAAGATGCATAAGCAAGACTGAATGTTGCTTCTTTTTTAAACAAAATATTCTTCCTGGACACTTCAAGCGCCTTAAAAGATATTATCCCTATATAAACCTTGCTTGTATGGAACGCCTTGGTACTTTTCATGGAGTAGTGTTTTATATATTTTTAAAATGCTCTGAAAAAATTGCATTCACATATACTGTATCACTTGATCTTCATAAATATTTGTAGCATTTATTTCTTCCATTTATCAATGAAAAACATAAAACTCTTCAAGATGAATTGGTTTGGTCATCCAACAGAGTTGAGTGGCAAATTCAGGTAACTCAGACCCTCCCAATGATGTGATCAAGCTGCTACTTTACTACAGATGACAGGTAGTGACATACACTGGTCTGATCTTCTTCTCCTACCTAGTAGGCTTATCTGAGATTCATGATTAACCAAAACGTGAGATGTTTTTGTTTAGTTTTTCAATTTGCTTGTTTGATTTGGCTCAGTAGTTATCTTTGTAGGAAAGCCTACACACTGACAGCCACTCTTAAGGTGTGCTTTTTACTGTTTATATCATTTACCCCTCATCAAAAATTTACAAGTATTGTTAGATACATATGATGAAATATTATTCGATCTTACAAAGTAAGAAATCCTGACATTGTGACTACATACATGAACATGGAAGACGTCATGTTAAAGGAAATAAGCCCATTGCAAGACAAATACAGCATGATTCTATTTATATGAGGTGTTTAAAATATTCGAAGTTGTGGAAATAAAAAATAAAACTGTGTTTTTCAGAGACTAGGGTGAGGAGAAAATAGAGATTTACTATCCAATAAATATAAAAAAAAAATCCTGGGCGTCCCTGGTGGCTTAGTGGTAAAGAATCTGCTGGCAATGTAGAAAATGGAAGAGACGAGGGTTTGATCTCTGAGTCAGAAAGATCCCCTGGAGAAGGGCATGGCAACCATTTCAGTATTCTTGCCAGGAAAATCCCACAGACACAGGAGCTTGGGGGTCTACAGTCCATGGGGGTCACAAAGAGTTGGACATGACTGAAGCAACTGAGAACACCACAAGTATAAAAATTCAGTCAAGACAATTAACTTTAGAGATATCATATCCTGTTCAACATTGTGCCTATAAAACTTAGAAAATCTGTTAAGAGGGTAGATCTCCTAAGTGTTATTACTACAATAAAATAAAATAAAATAAAATATATCTTCATTTTAAAGATGAAAAAGCAAATACTCAGATTCCAAAGAAATGTCTCAAGGTTATGTAGATGCTAAGTGGTAAGGCACATCAGTCAAGATTCTTAAAGCAAATATAAATAGGTGGAGATTATAATATTACCTATGTCTATATGTCTACATGGGCTTCCCTGGTGGCTCAGTGGTGAAGAATCCACCTACCAGTGCAGGAAGCGCAGGTTTGATCCCTTGGTCAAGAAGATCCCCTGGAAAAGGAAACGGCAACCCACTCCAGTACTCTTGCCTGAGAAACCCAATGGTCAGAGGAGTTTGGCAGGCTACAGTCCATGGGGTCACAAAAGGTAGGACAAAACTTAGTGACTAAACAACAACAGATATGTCTACATATCTACTCATCTCACTACACATATCATTACATATACAGTATGGGATATATGGATATAGGGGGAAAAAAAGAAGAGAGGAGAGAAAATTTTAAGTAATCGGCTTGCGTGATTGTGGGGCTGGCAAGTCCTAAATCCATGGTATAGGCTGACTGGAAATTCACTTAAGATTTCAGTCCTAATCTATAGGTGAGGACATCATGCTGGAAACTCAGGAAAGGATGTCTGTGTTACAGTCTTGAATTAGAATTCCTTGTCTGAGAAACCTCGGTTATTGCTCTTCAGATCTGCAACTGATTGGATGTGTTCCACTAGCACTACTGCAGCTAATCTCCTTGCTTAAAGACAAAATCAATCATATCTACAAAATACCTTCATAGCATTACCTAGCTAGTGTTTGACCAACAACTGAGCACCATTGCCCAGCCAAGCTGATACATATTAATCAGCACAACTTAAAGCCCCCAAACAGTCACATGGCAAATAACCCCAATATCAGAACTTTTCAGAGTTCAATATCTTAACCATAATTATAGAAAATGGCTGTTGGCATTCCCGTTACCTGTTTGCTTCAATTCACTTTTAAATTGTTTAGTAAATGTGTGTATGTGTACACATGTGTATTACATATGTATGTAGTGATTCATTGAGATTACCAGTTGGCCAATCATAATTGATAAAAAGTAAAACAAATAACTGTGTTGCTTTTCTAATTCTTACACATTTTAAATCAGTAATTTATAGTATTTTAGTGATACCAAATAAACTGTTTTTATATCAAAAAACGATAATTTAAATATCTTTATCTATATAATAAATATTTTTGGTTTTGTTTATATGACCTATGTGCCATATAAGCATTTTGACTGATATGTGTCTCCTCAGGTTAATACATAAAATCACAAATTAAACAATATTTATCATGTTCATGTGTGCTAAGTTGCTTGTCATGTCTGACTTTTCAAGACCTTATGGACTGTGGCCTGCCAGGCATTTCTGTTCATGGGGGCAAGAATACCAGAATGGGTTGTCGTGCCCTCCTCCAGGGAGTCTTCCCAACCAGAGGTCGAACCCTGGTCTCTTATGTCTCCTGCACTGGCAGGTGGGTTCTTTACCACTAGTGCCACCTGGGAAGTCCATTCACCATGTGTGTTATAACATTATCTCAGACAGTGTAACCCTTTCAAAACCACAGCAGAGATTCACAAAAACAGTGTTCTGGTTTGTTAGTGGCATTTGCTTGTATTTGGTTATGCACACCCTTCTGAATTTGCTCTTACTAGTAATGTGCTTTTAACTTTCTGCATTGAGTAAAATTCAATGGAGTTATTTCCTAAAATTGAACAATTTAAAATATTTAGCAAATAAGATCACTACAACTTGCATTTGTACCTTGAAAGATAAAAGACCCTTTGATAATTTTACAAAAACTCCACTCATGTAGATTTACCTATAAACTTTTATTTATATGTAATATTGATTTCCAGAAAAATCCCCCTAAAACAAAGATTTGCTAAAATTAATTATTTTCATATCACATTTTAACTATTTCATAAATAAATGCCTCTATGTAATCTGTAAAGATGATTTTGGATCAGATTAATCTTTAGTAATGAAAGTTGGTGCTATTCTAATTATAGTTGATACCTTACTTAATTTATTACAGTAACTACTTTAATTCCCTGAAAATGTGTTAATATTTTTATTAAAACTGAGAGAAAACTCTCAGAAGCTGTCAATAGTAAGAAAGACATTTGCTTCCATAAGTGATTTCTATGATAATTACAAAAATGCAGACCTTAAACTATTATGTAAATTTGGTTAAGTGACAAACTCACATAGGTTTTGAGAAATTACAGTTGCTCTTTAACAGGTCTACGTTAATGTAAATCTCTTTAAAGATTTATTTTCTCATTGTTTTGAAGAACAATAACTTTCCTGATGTATTAATGACCTAATTGTGACTAGCCAATACCATTTTCATTTGAAAGATTGTTCCCTTGATTCATTCAGGAAATAACGTATGTGGGAAAAAGAAATTTGGACTTATGGGCAAAATTGTAATCACCATAAACAGATTTATAGGATGAGGGAATAATGTGATTATACAAAGAAAAATGAAATGATGCTTATGGGCCCTTGATGAACAACACAGGGTATTTGTATTTGGTATGTCATGGATGCAGAAGGTAGCAGGAAGAGTACTTTGTGAAATGCTAATTGTCTTGAAAGTGCCTAAGAGTCAAAGCAGTGGTCTCCCACTTTTTGGTACCAGGAACTTCTTTCATGGAAGACAGTTTTTTTACAGACAAGTGGCAAGGTGGTAACGTGAGTGAATAGGAGCAACAGATGAAGCTTTGCTGGCTCATCTCTGGCTATGAAACCTGGTTCCTAAAAGGATTGGGAACTCTTGTTCTAGAACACTCTTGTTCTCACTCTTTGCTATCTCTGATGAAGCAAGCTACCAGGTTCAAACTAAGAAAAGGCCATGTAGCAGGGAACTATGATAACCTCTAAGAACTGAGATGACTCCTGTTTGATAGACTAAAACCTGAAGTTCTCAAAATTATAACTTAAAAATGAATTCTGCTAACAGCTTAAGTGTCCTTCCGAATTATCTTTTCTTCAGTTGACTCTCCAGCTAAGAACACATTCCAGCTTTTATCTTAAATGCAGCCGTGTAAAATTCTGAAGCCAATAATCTTACAGACATGTAAAAATGCAAGACGGTTGTCTGAGGAGGCCTTACAAACAGCTGAAAAAGAAGAGAAGCCAAAGGGAAAGGAGAAAGGGAAAGATATACCCATTTCAATGCAGAGTTCCAAAGAATAGCAAGGAGATATAAGAAAGCCTCCCTCATTGATCAATGCAAAAAAAATAGAGGAAAACAATAGAATGGGAAAGACTAGAGATCTCTAGTCCAAATCTCACATCCATAGATGACTACTGGAAAAACCATAGCCTTGACAGTCTGACCTTTATTGACAAAGTAATGTCTCTGCTTTTTAATATGTTATCTAAGTTGGTCATAAATTTCATTCCAAGCAGTAAGTCTCTTTTAATTTCATGGCTGCAGTTACCATCTGCAGTGATTTTGGGTCCCAAAAACATAAAGTCTGTCACTGTTTCCACTGTTTCCCCATCTATTTACCATGAAGTGATGGGATTGGATGCCATGATCTTAGTTTTCTGAATGTGGAGCCTTAAACTAACTTTTTCAATCTCCACTTTCACTTTCATCAAGAAACTATTTAATTCTTCACTTTCTGACTTAAGGGTGGTGTCATCTGCATATCTGAGGTTATTGATATTTCTCCCGGATATCTTGATTCCAGCTTGTGTTTCTTCCAGCGCAGCATTTCTCATGATGGGGACTCTGCATATAAGTTAAATAAGCAGGTGACAATATGCAGTCTTGACGAACTCCTTTCCCTATTTGGAACCAGCCTGTTCTTCTATGTCCAGTTCTAACTGTTGCTTCCTGACCTGCATATAGGTTTCTCAAGAGGCAGGTCAGGTGGTCTGGTATTCCCATCTCCTTCAGAATTTTACACAGTTTATAGTGATCCACACGGTCAAAGACTTTGGCACAGTCAATAAAGCAGAAATAGATGGTTTTTTTCTGGAATTCTATTGCTTTTCCATGATCCAGTGGATGTTGGCAATTTGATCTCTGGTTCCTCTGCCTTTTCTAAAACCAGTTTGAACCTCTGGAAGTTCACGTTTCATGTATTGCTGGAGCCTGACTTGCAGAAGTTAGAGCATTACTTCTCACACATTAGCAAAGTAATGCTCAAAATTCTCCAAGCCAGGCTTCAATAATACGTGAACCATGAACTTCCAGATATTCAAGCTATATTTAGAAATGGCAGAGGAACCAATGATTAAATTGCCAACATCTATTGGATCATCAAAAAAGCAAAAGTGTTCCAGAAAAAAATCTATTTTTGCTTTATTGACTATGCCAAAGCCTTTGATTGTGTGGATCATCACAAACTGTAGGAAAAATTCTTAAAGAAACGGGAATAGCAGATCACCTGACCTTCCCTTGAGACATCTGTATGCAGGTCAAGAAGCAACAGTTAGAACTGGACATGGAAAAACAGACTAGTTCCAAATAGGGAAAGGAGTTCGTCAAGGATGTATATTTTCATCCTGCTTCTTTAACTTATAGACAGAGTCCCCATCATGAGAAATGCTGGGCTGGAAGAAGCACAAGCTGGAATCAAGATTGCCAGGAGAAATATCAATAACCTCAGATATGAAGATGATACCACCCTTATGGCAGAAAGCAAAGAACTAAAGAGCCTCTTGATGAAAATGAAAGTGGAGAGTGAAAAAGTTGGCTTAAAACTCAACATTCAAAAGTCTAAGATCATGGCATCTGGTCCCACACTTCATGGCAAATAGCTGGGGAAACAGTGGAAACAGTGAGAGACTATTTTTGGTCTCCAAAATAACTGCAAATGGTGATTGCAGCCATGAAATTAAAGATGCTTGCTCCTTGGAAGAAAGTTATGACCAACCTAGATAGTATATTCAAAAGCAGAGACATTACTTTGCCAACAAAAGTCCATCTAGTCAAAGCTACAGTTTTCCAGTAGACATATATGGATGTGAGAGTTGGACTATAAAGAAAGCTGAGCACTGAAGAATTGATGCCTTTGAACTGTGGTGTTGGAGTAGATTCTTGAGAGTCCCTTGGACTGCAAGGAGATCCAACCAGTCCATCCTAAAGGAAATCAGTCATAATTATTCATTGGAAGGACTGATGTTGAAGCTGAAACTCCAATACTTTGGCCACCTGATGCAAATAACCTACTCACTTGAAAAGACACTGATGCTGGGAAAGACTGAAGGCAGGAGGAGATGGGGACAACAGAGAATGAGATGGTTGGATGGCATCACCGACAAAACTGACATGAGTTTGAGTAGACTCTGGGAATGGTGACGGACAGGGATATCCGGCATGTTGCAGTCCATGCAGTCCCAAAGAGTTGGACACTACTGAGTGACTGAACTGAAATGAATAATCTTATTCTATGCCTCCACTCCTGACCCACAGAAATTGTCAGAGAAGAACTGTATTTTTAAAATTACTAAGGTAGTTGTAATAGTATTAATGTATCTTAAAGCTCAACATTCAGAAAATTAAGATCATGGCATCTGGTCCCATCACTTCATGGGATATAGATGGGGAAACAGTGGAAACAGTGTCAGACTTTATTTTGGGGGGCTCCAAAATCACTGCAGGTTGTGACTGCAGCCATGAAATTAAAAGACGCTTACTCCTTGGAAGAAAAGTTATGACCAACCTAAATAGTATATTCAAAAGCAGAGACATTATTTTGCCAACAAAGGTCCATCTAGTCAAGGCTATGGTTTTTCCTATGGTCATGTATGGATGTGAGAGTTGGACTGTGAAGAAGGCTGAGTGCCAAGGAATTGATGCTTTTGAAGTGTGGTGTTGGAGAAGACTCTTGAGAGTCCTTTGTACTGCAAGGAGATCCAACCAGTCCATCCTAAAGGATATCAGCCCTGGGATTTCTTTGGAAGGAATAATGCTAAAGCTGAGACTTCAGTACTTTGGCCACCTCATCTGAAGAGTTGACTCATTGGAAAAGACTCTGATGCTGGGAGGATTGGGGGCAGGAGGAGAAGGGGACGACAGAGGATGAGATGGCTGGATGGCATCACTGACTCGATGAACACGAGTCTGAGTGAACTGCGGGAGTTGGTGATAGACAGGGAGGCCTAGAGTGCTGAGATTCATGGGGTTGCAAAGAGCCAGACATGACTGAGCTACTGAACTGAACTGAACTGAACTGAACTGATGGTAATAGAATGCTGATATTGATATTAGTATCTGAAAGTAGGGTGCTTCTGGTAAAAAAAAAAAAATCTGCGTATGTGGAATATTGTCAAGATTGACAAGTGAATAAAGAATTGAAGTATTTTGAGGAGTATGATAGAGTCCAAACTGACTTGAAGAAACTGTAAGGAGAAATCAAAATATTAAATATGCTGTTGGCAAGGGCTGAGAAAGATGTGACATTATATTATTGAAATCTGGAGTTACAGGGATCCTTAGGATGAAGTGGAATACTTGTTGCAATTCTCTCCTTAAGTTATGTAGAATATAGAAGCTGACACTGTTACTTCAGAATCTTCTACTCAAACCTCATTAAAAACAAGAAGTAAAGAATATTCAGTCATGTAGAGGACACTTACAAGAGATTAAGGTTGTACTTCCTCAGTTCAGTTCAGTTCAGTCGCTCAGTCGTGTCCGACTCTTTGCGACCCCATGAATCGCAGCATGTCAGACCTCCTTGTCCATCACCAATTCCTCAGTTCACTCAGACTCATGTCCATCAAGTCCATGATGCCATCTAGTCATCTCATCCTCAGTCGTCCCCTTCTCCTCCTGCCCCCAATCCCTCCCAGTATCAGAGTCTTTTCCAGTGAGTCAACTCTTCTCATGAGGTGGCCAAAGTACTGGAGTTTCAGCTTTAGCATCATTTCTTCCAAAGAAATCCCAGGCCTGATCTCCTTCAGAATCGACTGATTGGATCTCTTTGCACTCCAAGAGACTCTCAAGAGTCTTCTCTAACACCACAGTTCAATAGCATCAATTATTTGGTGCTCAGCCTTCTTCACAGTCCAACTCTCACGTCCATACATGACCACAGGAAAAACCATAGCCTTGACTAGATGGACCTTAGTCAGCAAAGTGATGTCTCTGCTTTTGAATATACTACCTAGGTTGGTCATAACTTTTCTTCCAAGGAGTAAGCGTCTTCTAATTTCATGGCTGCAGTCACCATCCCCAGTGATTTTGGAGACCCAGAAAATGAAGTCTAACATTGTTTCCACTGTTTCCACTGTTTCCCCATCTATTTCCCATGAAGTGATGGGACCAGATGCCATGATCTTCGTTTTCTGAATGTTGAGCTTTAAGCCAACTTTTGAAATCTCCTCTTTCACTTACATCAAGAGGCTTTTAGTTCCTCTTCACTTTCTGTCATAAGGGTGGTATCATCTGCATATCTGAGGTTATTGATATTTCTCCCGGCAATCTTGATTCCAGCTTGTGTTTCTTTCAGTCCAGCGTTTCTCGTGATGTACCCTGTATATAAGGTAAATAGGCAGGGTGACAATATACAGCCTTGACACACCCCTTTTCCTATTGGAACTAGTGTGTTGTTCCATGTCCAGTTCTAATTGTTGCTTCCTGACCTGCATGCAGATTTCTCAAGAGGCAGGTCAGGTGGTCTGGTATTCCATCTCTTTCAGAATTTTCCACAGTTTATTGTGATCCACAGAGTCAATGGCTTTGGCAGAGTCAATAAAGCAGAAATAGATGCTTTTCTGGAACTCTCTTGCTTTTTCTATGATCCAGCAGATGTTGGCAATTTGATCTCTGGTTCCTCTGCCTTTCCTAAGCCAGCTTGAACATCAGGAAGTTCATGGTTCATGTACTGTTGAAGCCTGGCTTAGAGAATTTTGAGCATTACTTAACTAGCGTGTGAGATGAGTGCAACTGTGTGGTAGTTGGAGCATTCTTTGGCATTGCCTTCCTTTGGGATTGGAATAAAATCTGACCTTTTCTGTCCTATGGCCACTGCTGAGTTTTCTAAATTTGCTGGCATATTGAGTGTAGCACTTTCACAGCATCATCTTTCAGAATTTGAAATAGCTCCACTGGAATTCCATCACCTCCACTAGCTTTGTTTGTAGTGATGCTTTCTAAGGCCCACTTGACTTCACATTCCAAGATGTCTGGCTCTAGATGAGTGATCACACCATCGTGATTATCCAGGTCATGGCGATCTTTTTGTACAGTTTTTCTGTGTATTCTTGCCACCTCTTCTTAATATCTTCTGCTTCTCTTAGGTCCATACCATTTCTGTCCTTTATCGAGCCCATCTTTGCATGAAATTTTCCCTTGGTATCTCTAATTTTCTTGAACAGATCTCTAGTCTTTCCCATTCTATTGGTTTCCTTTATTTCTTTGCACTGATCGCTGAAGAAGGCTTTCTTATCTCTTCTCACTATTCTTTGGAACTCTGCATTCAGATGCTTATATCTTTCCTTTTGTCCTTGGCATTTCACTTCTCTTCTTTTCACAGCTATGTAAGGCCTCCCCGCGACAGCCATTTTGCTGTTTTGCATTTCTTTTTCATGGGGATGGTTTTGATCCCTGTCTCCAGTACAATGTCACGAACCTCATTTCATAGTTCTTCTGGCACTCTATCTATCAGACCTAGGCCCTTAAATCTATTTGTCACTTCCACTATATAATCATAAGGGATTTGATTTAGGTCATACCTGGATGGTCTAGCGGTTTTCCCTAGTTTCTTCAATTTCAGTCTAAATTTGGTAATAAGGAGTTTATGATCTGAGCCACAGTCAGCTCCCTGTCTTGTTTTTGCTGACTGAATAGAGCTTCTCCATCTTTGGCTGCAAAGAATATAAACAACCTGATTACAGTGTTCACCATCTGGTGATGTCCATGTGTAGAGTCTTCTCTTGTGTTGTTGGAAGAGGGTGTTTGCTATGACCAGTGCATTTCTTGGCAAAACTCTATTAGTCTTTGCCCTGCTTCATTCCACATTCCAAGGCCAAATTTGCCTGTAATCCAGGTGTTTCTTGACTTCCTACTTTTGCATTCCAGTCCTCTGTAATGAAAAGGACATCTTTTTGGGTGTTAATTCTAAAAGGGCTTGTAGGTCTTCATAGAACCGTTCAACTTCAGCTTCTTCAGCATTACTTGTTGGGGCATAGACTTGGATAACTGTGATATTGAATGGTTTGCCTTGGAAGTGAACAGAGATCAAATTGTTGTTTTTGAGATTGCATCCAAGTACTGCATTTTTGACTCTTTTGTTGACCATGATGGCTACTCCATTTCTTCTGAGGGATTCCTGCCCGCAGTAGAAGATATAATGGTCATCTGAGTTAAATTCACCCATTCCAGTCCATTTTAGTTTGCTGATTCCTAGAATGTCGATGTTCACTCTTGCCATCTCTTGTTTGACCACTTCCAATTTGCCTTGATTCATGGACCTGACATTCCAGGTTCTTATGCAGTATTGCTCTTTATAGCATCAGACCTTGTTTCTATCACCAGACACATCCACAGCTGGGTATTGTTTTTGCTTTGGCTCCATCTCTTCATTCTTTCTGGAGTTATTTCTCCACTGATCTCCAGTAGCATATTGGGCACCTACTGACCTGAGGAGTTCCTCATTCAGTATCCTATTATTTTGCTTTTTCATACTGTTCATGGGGTTCTCAAGGCAAGAATGCTGAAGTGGTTTGCCATTCCCTTCTCCAGCAGACCACATTCTATTTGACCTCTCTACCATGACCCGCCTGTCTTGGATGGCCCCATGGGTTAGTTTCATTGAGTTAGACAAGGCTGTGGTCCTAGTGTGATTAGATTGACTAGTTTTCTGTGAGTATGGTTTCAGTGTGACTGCCCTCTGATGCCCTCTTGTAACACCTACCATCTTACTTGGATTTCTCTTACCTTGGGCATGTAGATACTCTCAAGTCGAGCAGCCATAGTGTTACCAAGTCCAATCTCATACTTCTCATTGCATGACAGGCCAACAAATGGAGAGATAAGAGGCTGGGGCAAGGAATATCAACTTTAAAAAGCCAGAAAACTGAGAAGATGGTGGACTAGTGTGCCCTCAGTCCACATTATCCAAGTTAGAATTCAAGGTTTTTATTCTAAAATGGAAAGGTTGTGTAGCTACTTGTTGCAGATTTCTTGGTACCAGAATCCTCTGTTCTTACATTTAGCCTTGTAGGTTTGGTCACAATGTTCTGATGTAACATCAACAAGACATTATTTTCTGTTATTCAACTTTCCATCAGGCTTTTAAAGGTCACATTTGTGGGATAGAGACTTGAGAATGGGTTATTACATATATTTCAGGTTATAGGCAACATTCTTTTACAATGATGCAAAGCCAGTATGACAAAGCACAGGAAACAGAGCACAAAGGTTAGAGCTAAAGGAACAGATTCAATATGGAGTCAAATTCGTTATTCTCTGTAACAGCAAGACTTCTACAGAGGTTAAGGGTATTGTCCTTTAGCTGTCTTAGCAAGAGCCAAAGATAGAGGATTATCTGAAAAGAGTCTGTCAGTGTGACTTTGATCTAACAGTATGAACTTTAATGAAACACACGAGAGACAATCTTAAGAAAATTATCAGAAACAATGCCAGCTTGGACTACAATGTGTATAGAGAGGACAAAATGAAAAGTGACTACTATATCCACCCCCCAATTTATTCTGTGTGTGTGTGTATGTGTGTGTGTGTGTGTGTGTGTGTGTGAGTCGCTCAGTCAAGTCTGACTCTTTGTGACCTCATGGACTGTAGCCCACCAGCCTCCTCTGTCCATGGAATTCTCTAGGCAACTGTAGTGGGTAACCATTCCTTTCTCCAAGGGATCTTCCCAACCCAGGGATCAAACCCAGGTCTCCTGCATTGCAGGTGAAATCTTTACTGACTGAGCTACAGGGAAGCCCATATATATATACATATACATATACATATATATATATATAATTATATATTAAATTAAATAATTTTTCTACATAATAGTCTTTTTAAAAAATAATTTTGAAAGTAAAGTTTGCTTTAAGCTTAAAAATATATTTTGCCTGCTACTTCCAATTGTATTGTCTTTCTTTTCCAAAAGAAAAGTTTTATTTATATTAGTTGCTTTTTGTTTATTTTAAAATACTAATATTTGCTTTCTTTATTCTACTTACTTTTGGTTTAGTTTGTTACTTTTTCCCCTATATTTTTGAGAAACCATGTATCTGCAAATTTTTTTTTTAATAAATAAATGTGATTAAGATCATGAGGGGCTTCCATCACAGCTCAGTCACTAAAGAATCTGCCTGCAGTGCAGGAGACCCAGGTTCTATTCCTGGGTCAAGAAGATCCCCTGTAGAAAGAAGTGGCAACTCACTCCAGTATTCTTGCCTGGAGAATCAAATGGACAGAGGAACCTAGCTGGTTATAGTCCACAGTGTTGCAAGAGTTGGACATGACTTAGCGACTAAACCACTGCCACCATGATCATTTGACAACATGCTTCTCTTTAACCTGTAAGTTATTGTGACAAATGTTTAAAGTTTCTGTGCTGTGCTTAGTTGATGAGTCACATTCAACTCTTTGAAACTCCACAGACTATAGCCTGCCAGGCTCCTTTGTCCATAGGAATTCTCCAGGCCAGAATATTGGAGTGGGTTGCCACGCCCCTTCTCCAGGGGATCCTCCCAACCTAGGGATTAAACCCAGGTCTCCTGTATTGCAGGTGGATTCTTTACCATCTGAGCCAACAGAGAAGCCCTTAACATTTCTAAATAGATTTAACATTTTGGGGTCTGACCTACTGCCTGTAATGTTACTGATATTAGGAAAGTTTTATAACAAATTTTGAATTTTTGCAAAAGACATGTTAGTTATGGATTAGCTATGCTAGTTTAATTTCTACCTTATAGAATATATTCTTGATATATGAAAATGAATGTTCTTAAACTGTCTGACAGCTTCTTCTAAAGCTACTGATGCATGTGTATTAAAATCTCATATTATGATTGTGGATATTTTCCATTATTACTGTGTAATCTGTCAGTTTTTTAGCCTTATTTAGAAAAGTTTTCTGATTTCCTAATAGAAGTAACAAAGTGCATAAAACCAAAGAGTTTTGTTTCTGATTTCTATAATTTTAATTTCAATTTTATAAGTTGATGTGTAACAATCATTTTTGAATGGCCCTTCTTATGGAAAAAAATAAAGAAAAGGTATAAAATGTTAGAACTGATTGGTCCAGAATAGATTTTTAGGGACAGACCATAGAAGGACATAGCTTGTACATATAATCTGATCACACTCAACATCACTAACATTTTGTTAAGAAGCCTTCATTTATCTATTATTCGTGAACCTGCATATATTCTTTTTTAAAACCTATTTATGTTTTTTTTTAATATGAGGTGAGGTGAGGTGAAGTCGCTCAGTCGTGTACGACTCTTTGCAACCCCATGGACTGTAACCTACTAGGCTTCTCTGTCCATGGGATTCTCCAGGCAAGAATACTGGAGTGGATTGCCATTTCCTTCTCCAGGGGATCTTCCCGACCCAGGGACTGAACCCAGGTCTCCCACATTGGAGGCAGATGCTTTAACCTCTGAGCCACCAGGGAAGCTAAATTTATTTATTTTAATTGGAGGTTAATTACTTTACAATATTGTATTTGTTTTGCCATACATCAATATGAATCCGCCACAGGTATACACATGTTCCCCATTCTGAACCCCCCTCTCTCCTCCCTCCCCTTACTATCCCTCTGGGTCATCCCAGTGCACCAGCCAATTGGGCTTCCTTTTCAGCTCAGTTGGTAAAGAATCTGCCTACAATGCAGGACACCTGGGTTCAATCCCTGTGTCAGGAAAATGACTTGGAGAAGGAAATGGAAACCCACTCCAGTATTCTTGCCTGGAGAATTCCATGGACATAGGAGCCTGACAGGCTATATTTAATGGTGTTGCAAGAGTCAGACATAACTTAGTCAGTAAACTACTATTACTATGTTTTAATCAACTACCTTTTCAGCATAATGAGTTCCTTATGCATTTTATATGTAGCAAACACTTATACTACTTCTAAATTTTTCTCCCATCTAAAATGTTTCTTTAAAAGTCAAGGGATAAAGAAATTTGAACTATATTTGGACAAAAGTGCATGTCCTTTTTCTCAGTTTAAACTCTGCAAGCTTGGTTTAGATAATACTTATTAATATGACAATGAAGAATTTTTAAATGCATCAGGGATTTCCCAGAAAAAGATACATTAAACCTTTGGGTACCAAATAATCTGATGTTATTCTTTCTTACTTGCATATAGTTGTACACTACAGTGGTTACTTTATTTATATTACACAGAAGAGTGCCATTTAAGCCATAAGTACAACTTTACATAATTCAACTTGTTTAAACATATTGCTAGAGGAACAGTAATCAAATTTAGCTTCAAGACATACTGTAGACTAATACAAAAGCTCTATATGCACAGTTAAGATTATACCACAAATGGGGTTCTTATTTTACTATTTGATGAATGATATGTCACAAAGGGTTATGTGCTTCTATAATGAAAGATGCTAGTATAATGCCTCTGCCCAGAAGGACAAAGTTCATCTTACTAAGAGGACTTGAACTCTCAAATCCAAGAAGTAAGTTGCATCAGGGCTTGTTCTTTGAGTTTTTGGAGTGGAAGAAAATTATATGTGGGCATCCAAATCAGGTCTCCCAACAAATTATATCAGATATCCAAATGTGTGCTTTCTAGAGTTACAGCACTTATATCCAATTTTACTTTACAAATACATATATAGTTAGTTGTATTTAAACCATTAAAGTAGTTAGTCCTGTAAAACGCAGTATAAAATTCTATTCATGGACAAATAAGTGCAGTAGCTTAGACATAAATAGCAGTGATAGTGTACATAACCCAACCACAAAGCACTTTAAAATAATGAACTTTCTCCTGGACCCATCTCATTTCAATTAAAGCTTTCTAAAAGGAAAGCATTATCTCCACAAGAGTAAGGATCAAAATAAAAAAATTAGGAGTCATAATGGTTGGAGTTAATTTATCCGATTCAATCACTGGCAAATTGGACCTAAACAGATGAGCTACCAAATAAAGATGCTTCACTGGAATAAAAATTCTATCAACAACCTATATGTGTCCCAGAACATGTTTTAGACAGAAATAATGGTGAGGTGATTGTGGATGACTAATAAAGTGAAAACTGGAGAACATCTTGAATACAAACCTAATGTTTAATTTTATCTTAAATTAAATTTCAATTTTTAGTTTATTGACTTGTAAAGAAGAGAGCCTAAACAAAACAGATCCATGAATAGAATTAGTTTATGTTCTCATTTAAAGAAAAGATCATTTTTACTCCCCTTAATTCTGTGTGTCAGTAATCTTACTGTATGGTCAATATCATCTTTCTAATCTATAAGGACACATATTTTCAATATTTGCATTATTTACACTGCATACTTTAAATATATTATAGAATATGAACATCAAAGCTTTGAGACTTCTAAAAACTTGGGGACTGAAAACAAGAAACACAATTATCTGGAAGAATTGTTGGAGTAGGAACTCTGAGATAAAAAATCATGATTGACTGAAAGACATTTAGAATGAAAGTATTTAACAATGGCATCACTACTGTGATGCTATTAATAACAGACAATTGGGAAAGAGTTCATAATGACTTAATCCCTAGTCCATTAACTTTTATGAATTTAATAAAAATCTATTAAAATGAAAATATGCCACAATGAAATTACCAACCTCAGTTACACATATCTTTGATGAGTTTCTAGAATGCATTCTGGTATAAATTTCCACCATCTAAGTGAACTGTGAAACAAATTGCTTTATTTACCATTATCTTAGATTTTTATTTCTTTTAGCTCCTATCTTTTAGTTATTTGTAGAAGCCAATATGCAGTATAACAAAGCAGGATTTCAGAAACTTCAAATTATTTTCTCTGAATTTGTAGAAAACCAGCTATTGTTTAATGAACCCTGATGCTGCAGTTATTGACAATTAAAACAATAAGCTAAAAATAAATAACTCTTTCTCTTCCTTATTTAAAAGTACTTGACATTTTGCTACTGTAAAAACCATAAGGCTCAACATATATTTTCAAATGATTTTGTAGAATCTGGATAGCTAAAGCTATCCAGACACATTAAAATGATAGGTTGTTACTTAGGGAAAATCCTAGTCAAAACTACTGCCTTCCAAGCTTTACGTCAGCTGGGTTAACAGCAGTTATGCTGAGGGAACAATACGCATAGTATATTTCTTATCCATTTACATTAAGTCATAGTTCATGGTTAACACTTGTACTTTTTACACAGCATGGTGTAAATGTTTTCTTGCCTGTGTTTGTAGATTTAATGTTTTTACTACTCTAAATCTGGAATTTTTACTTGCCTCAACATATTTACATTAGATTTTTCTAATATGTGTTTTCAAAAGTTTACTTGGGTACTTTTGTTATCATTCCCTCCAAAATACACGTATTTTCTGAGTTATATTTTGCTTGGAAGTCTAGCACTGATTTCTCCAAGATAAAACATTTCTTAGGAGGCGACGGTGGGATGATTTGAGAGAGTAGCACTGAAATATGTATATTGCCATATGTGAAATAGATGACCAGTCCATGTTCAATGCATGAGACAAGGTGCTCAGGGCTGGTGCACTGAGGAATGGGATGAGGAGGGAAGTGGGAGGAGGTTTCAGGATGGGGACACAAGTACACCTATGGCTGATTCATGTCAATGTATAGCAAAAACCACTACAGTATTGTAAAGTAATTAGTCTCCAATTAAAATAAATTAATTTAAAAATAAAGGTAACAGTTTAAGTTCAGCATGATTTGGATGAGATAATTTTGTTATAAATTCACTTATTTATTGAAATGATCTTATTTGCTTACAGAATAACCTAAATACACCTGTGCTTTGTTGTTGTTTCTTAGTTTTTGTTTGTTTGTTTTTGGCCTTGCTGCATGACTTGTGGAGGGCTCTTAGTTTTCTGACCATAGATTGAATCCCAGCCCTACAGTGAAAGCACCAAATCCTAATCACTGGACTGCAAGGCAATTCCCTATAAAGCTTCTCTATACAGTTGGCCCTTGAATAACACAGAAGTTTTGAGTGCTGACCTCTACATTGTCAAAAATCAATATATAATTTGACAGCCTTCCAAATCTGCAATTTAACTAACTTTGGATTGTGTGGTAGTATAGTACACATTTACTGGAAAAAAAAAAAAAAAATCCACGTAAAAGTGGACCGGTGCAGTACAAGTTTGTGTTGTTCAGGGTCAAATGTATATTTCCTGAGGAGTATAAATGCCTGTGTGATTAAACAGAAAGTAATATATACGGAAAAGGAAGAGAATGGGGCTTGCTTTGGTTAGAAAAAAACAGAAAACATTTTCCTATTTAGTTTAAAGAGTATTCTTATATTAAGGAAATTTGCTTTGGAATAAATGAAACTGATGGTGAGTTGAGGAAGTTAAGTCTTTTCTATCCCTAGCTCTAAAGATTTGTGTTCTAAGATCTTTTGAAATATAAGTATTTAAAGGAGAAAAGACCCTGATGCTGGGAAAGACTGAAGGCAGGAAGAGAAGAGGACAACAGAGATTGAGATGTTTGGATGACATCACCTGCTCAATGGACATGAGTTTGAGCAAGATCCAGGAGTTGGTGATGCACAGGGAAGCCTGGCATGCTGCAGTCCATGGGGGTCACAAAAAGTTGTACACAAGTGAGCAACTGAACTGAACTGAACTGAAAGGGAATATATACTTCATGTTGGGGCTTCCCAGGTGGCGCGCTAGTGGTAAAGAACTCAACTGCCAATCCAGGAGATAAAAGAGACATGGGTTTCTTGAGTCAGGAAGATACCCTTGTGAAGGAGGCTATGGTAACCCCCTCCGGTATTCTTGCCTGGAGAATCCCAGGGACAGAGGAGCCTGGTGGGCTACAGTCCATAGGGTCACAGAGTCAGACAGGACTGAAGGGGCTTAGCACACACATACTTTATGACAGCATATTTTAACTATCAAAATAAAGACTGATATGGAACAACAGACTGGTTCCAAATAGGAAAAGGAGTATGTCAAGGCTGTATATTGTCACCTGCTTATTTAACTTATATGCAGAGTACATCACGAGAAACGCTGGGCTGGAAGAAACACAAGCTAGAATCAAGATGGCCGGGAGAAATATCAATAACCTCAGATATGCAGATGACATCACCCTTATGGCAGAAAGTGAAGAGGAACTAAAAAGCCTCTTGATGAAAGTGAAACAGGAGAGTGAAAAAGTTGGCTTAAAGCTCAACATTCAGAAAATGAAGATCATGGCATGCGGTCCCATCACGTTATGGGAAATAGATGGGGAAACAGTGGAAACAGTGTCAGACTTTATTTTTGGGGGCTCCAAAATCACTGCAGATAGTGACTAAAGCCATGAAATTAGAATACATTTACTTCTTGGAAGAAAAGTTATGACCAACCTAGATAGTATATTCAAAAGCAGAGACATTACTTTGCCGACAAAAGTCAAGTCTAGTCAAGGCTATGGGTTTCCTGTGGTCATGTATGGATGTGAGAGTTGGACTGTGAAGAAGGCTGAGCACCGAAGCATTGATGCTTTTGAACTGAGGTGTTGGAGAAGACTCTTGAGAGTCCCTTGGACTGCAAGGAGATCCAACCAGTCCATTCCGAAGGAGATCAACTCTGGGATTTCTTTGGAAGGAATGATGCTAAAGCTGAGACTTCAGTACTTTGGCCACCTCACGTGAAGAGTTGACTCATTGGAAAAGACTCTGATTCTGGGAGGGATTGGAGCAGGAGGAGAAGGGGACAACCAAAGATGAGATGGCTGGATGGCATCATGGACTCGATGGACGTGAGTTTGAGTGAACTCCGAGGGATGGTGATGAACAGGGAGGCCTTGCGTGCTGCGATTCATGGGGTCGCAAAGAGTCGGACACGACTGAGCGACTGAACTGAACTGAAACTTATCAAGTAAAAATAAAAGCAACAAAATCATAAAAACCTTGGCTAAGCATAACAATCCAAATAATAATAGCAGTAAGAACAAAGGACAAAACATTTTAGAATGGAGCAATGTAGGAAATATCCCATTGAAGATATTAAGTAGTTTTAAATTGCTTTGGTTCAATTCATGTTAAATAATAGCATTCTGAAATTTTAAGGACAATATTTCTTAAGGTAAATTGGACATGGTCAAGCAGGAGATGGCAAGACTGAACACTGGCATCTTTGAAATCAGTGAACTAAAATGTATGGGAATAGGCGAATGTAATTCAGATGACCATTATATCTACTACTCTGGGCAAGAATCCCTTAGAAGAAATGCAGTAGCCCTCACAGTCAACAAAAGAGTCTGAAATGCAGCACTTTGGTGCAACCTCAAAAACAACAGAATGATCTCAGTTCATTTCCAAGACAAACCATTCAACATCAGAGTAATCAAATCTATGCTCAAATTACTGATGCCAAAAAAGCTGTTATTCACCAATTCTATGAAGACCTAAACCATCTCTTATAACTAACACCAAAAAAGAGATGTTCTTTTCATCACAGAGGATTGGAATGCAGAATAGGAAATCAAGAGATACCCAGAGTAATAGGCATGTTTGGCCTTGGACTAAAAAAAGTAGGGCAATGGCTAGCAGAAGTTTTGTCCAGACAACATGCTGATCATAGCAAACAACCCAAGAGAGGACTCTACCCATGGAGATCACCAAATGTTAAATACTCAAATCAAATCAGGCAGACAATGTTCTTTGGAGCCAAATATGGAGAACCCTTATAAAATCAGTAAAACAAGACCTGGAGGTAACTGTGGCTCAGATAATGAGTGCTTTATTGCAAAATTCAGACTTTAATTGAAGAAAGTGGGGAAAACCACAAGGCCATTCAGGTATGACCCAAATGAAATCCCTTATGACTATACATTGGAAGTGATTACTAGTTTGAAGGGATTAGATCTGGTAGACACAGTGCCTGAAGAGTTATGGACAGAGGTTCCTAACATTGTACAGGAGGTGGTGGTCAAAACCACCCCCAAGAAAAAGAAATGCAAGAAGGAAAAGTGGATGTCTGAGGAAGGTTTACAAATAGTTGAGAAAAGAAGAGAAGTGAAAGGCAAAGGAGAAAAGGAAAGATATGCCCAACTGAATGCAGAGTTCCAAAGAATATCAAGGAGAAATAAGAAGGCCTTCTTAAGTGAACAATACAAAGAAGTAAAGGAAAACAATAGAAAGGGGATAACTACAGATCTCTTCAAGAAAACTGGAGATATCAAGGGAACACTTCATGCAGGATGGACAAGATAAAGGATGAAACAGTAAGGACCTAACAAGAGCAGAAGAGATTAGGAAGAGGTGGCAAGAATACATAGAGGAACTATACAAAAAGGTCTTAATGATCTGGATAAACACAATGGTATGGACACTCGCCTACAGGTAGACATCCTGGACTGTAAAGTCAAGTGGGCCTAAGATGCACTGCTACAAACAAAGCTAGTGGAGGAGATGAAATCCCAGCTGAGCTATTTAGATGATGCTGTTAAAGTGCTCCACTGATTATGTCAGAAAATTTGGAAAACTCAGCAGTGGCCACAAGATTGGAAAAAGGTGTTTTCATTCCAATCCCAAAGAAAGGCAATGCCATGGAGTGTCCAAACTACCATACAATTGTGCTCATTTCACATGCTAGAAAGGTTATACTCAAAATCCTTTAAGCTATCTTTCAGCAGTGCCAAGAACTTCCAGATGTTCAAGCTGGGTTTAGAAAAGGCAGACAAACCAGAGATCAAATTGCCAACGTTCCTTGGATCATGGAGAAACGAAGGGAATTCCAGAAAAACATCTGCTTCATTGATTACACTAAAGCCTTTAACTGGGTGTATCACAACAAGCTGTGGAAAATTCTTAAAGATATAGGAGTACCAGATCACTTCACCTGCCTCCTGAGAAAACTGTATGCAAGTCAAGAAGCAACAGTTAGAACCAGACATAGAAAAATGGACTGCTTCAAAATTGGGAAAGGAGTATGAAAAGGCTGCATATTGTCACCCTGTTTATTTAACTTATATGCAGAGTACATTATGTGAAATGCCAGGCTAGATGAATCACAATCTGGAATCGAGATTGCTGGGAGAAGTATCAATAACCTCAGATATGCAGATGATGCTATTCTAATGGCAGAGAGTGAATAGGAACTAAAGAGCCTCTTGATTAGGGTAAAAGAGGAAAGTGAAAAAGATGACTTTAAACTCAACATTCAAAATACTAGGGTCATGGAATTCCGACCCATCTCTTCATGGCAATATAAGGGGGAAAAGTGAAGCAGTGACAGACTTTATTTTCTTGGGTTCTAAAATCACTGCAGACAGTGACTGCAGCCATGAAATTTAAAGAAGTTTTCTCCTTGGAAGTAAAGCTATGAGAAACATAGATCGTGTATTAAAAAGCAGAAACATCACTTTGCCGACAAAGGTCCATACAGTCAAAGCTATGGTTTTTCCAATAGTCCTGTATGGATGTGACAGTTGGATCACAAAGAAAGCTGAGCACTGACAAACTGATGTTTTCATATTGTGGTGCTGGAGAAAACACTTGAGAGTCCCTTGGACTGAAAGGAAACCAAACCAGCCAGTCCTAAAGGAAATCAACCTTGAATATTTATTGGAAGGACTGATGCTAAAGTGGAAGCTCCAATAATCTGGCCTCCAAATGGGAAGAGATGATTCAATGGAAAAGACCCTGATGCTGGGAAACATTGAAGGCAAAGAGAAAAGGGAGAACCAGAGGATGAGATGGTTAGATAGTATCACTGACTCAATGGACAGGAATTTGAGCAAACTCTGGGAGACAGTGTAGGGGAAAAGAGCCTGGCGTGCTGCAGTCCATGGAATCCCAAAGACTCAGACATGACTAGCAACTGAACGACAACTACAACCATTTTAAGGGTTTCCTTGGTGGCTCAGTGATAAAGAATCTGCCTGAAAATCCTGGAGAGACAGATTTGATTCCTGCATTGGTAAGATCCCCTGAAGAAGGAAGTAGGAATGCGCTGCAGTATTCTTACCTGGGAAATCCCATGGACAGAGGAGCCTGGTGGGCTACAGTCCATGGAGTCACAAAAGAGTCAGACACAACTTAGCGATGACAACAACAACAAATTTAAACTCTAAAATTAAAATAATTTTATAAATAATAGTTATAACACAACCATAAATCTACACAAGCATCTCTATCAATACCAGAAACTACTAAACTGGAAAGTAGTTTTTAAGTGCATTCCCTGAAATATCCAAACTCAAAACGCACGAATTATTCCTGTACTCTCAGTATACAGTGATACATCTTGAAAATAAAATGGAGATTTTTGCTTGGAAAATGGCAGCTCCAATCCTTCAGTCGCTTGTTGAATATCCTCTATTGTTTATTTACTAACAAGTTATTTTTTCTACCCACAAAGGAAAATTCTTTTAAGAAACAGATCTGCTGTTGAGCAAAGTTATCTTATAAAAATAAAAGCCTTATAAATCAGAGGCCCATGACTATGATGTTGTTTTCATATCTATCAGTTCTTTGGCACTTAGCTTTCTTTATAGTCTACCTCTCACATCCATACATGACCACTAGCATTGACTAGACGGACCTTTGTTGGCAAAGTAATGTCTCTGCTTTTTAATATGCTGTCTAGGTTTGTCATAACTTTTCCTCCAAGGAGTGAGCATCTTTTAATTTCATGACTGCAGTCACCATCTGTAGTGATTTTGGAGCCCCCAAAAATAGTTTCTCACTGTTTCCACTGTTTTTCCATCTATTTGTCATTAAGTGATAGAACCAGATGCCATGATCGTAGTATTCTGAATGTTGAGCTTTAAGCCAACTTTTTCACTCCTCTTTCACTTTCATCAAGAGGCTCTTTAGTTCTTCTTTGCATTCTGCAATAAGGGTGGTGCCATCTGCATATCTGAGGTTATTGATATTTCTCCTGGCAATCATGATTTCAGCTAGTGCTTACTCCAGCCTAGCGTTTCTCATGATGTACTCTGCATATAAGTTAAATAAGCAGGGTGACAATATATGATTTTGACGTACTCCTTTTCCTATTTGGAACCAGTCTGATGTTTCATGTTCATTTCTAACTGTTGCTTCATGACCTGCATACAGATTTCTCAAGAAGCAGGTCAGGTGGTCTGGTATTCCCATTTCTTTAAGAATTTTCCAGTTTGTGGTGATCCACACAGTCAAAAGCTTTGGCATAGTCAATAAAACAGAAATAGATGTTTCTCTGGAACTCTCTTGTTTTTTTGATGATCTAGTGGATGTTGGCAATTTGATCTCTGGATCCACTGCTTTACTAAAACCAGCTTGAACATCTGGAAGTTCACAGTTCACATACTGTTGAAGACTGGCCTGGATAATTTTGAGCATTACTGTACTACAATGTGAGATAAGTGCAATTTTGTGATAGTTTGAGCATTCTTTGCCATTTTCTTTCTTTGGGATTGGAATAAAAACTGACTTTTCCAGTCCTGTGGCCACTGCTGAGTTTTCCAAATTTGCTGGCATATTGAGTGTAGCACTTTCACAGCATCATCTTTTAGGATTTGAAATAGCTCAACTGGAATTCCATCACCTCCACAAGCCTTGTTCATAGTCGTGCTTCCTACGAATGACTTCACATTCCAGGATGTCTGGCTCTAGGTGAGTGATCACACCACTGTGACTATCTGGGCTGTGAAGATGGTTTTTTGTACAGTTTTCCATGTATTCTTGCCACCTCTTCTTAATATCTTCTGCTTCTCTTAGGTCCACACCATTTATGTACTTTATTGAGCCCATCTTTACATGAAATGTCCCCTTGGTATCTCTAATTTTTTGAAGAACTCTCTAGTCTTTCCCATTCTATTGTTTTCCTCTATTTCTTTGCATTGGTCAGTGAGGAAGGCTTTCTTAACTCTTCTTGCCGTTCTTTGGAACTCTGCATTCACATGGGTATATCTTTCCTTTTCTCCTTTGCTTTTCACTTCTCTTCTCTTTACAGCTATTTGTAAGGCCTCCTCAGACAGCCATTTTGCTTTTTGCATTTCTTTTTCTTGGGGATGGTCTTGATCCCTGTCTCCTGTACAACGTCATGAACCTCTGTCCATAATTCATCAGGCACTCTGTCTATCAGATCTAGTCTCTTAAATCTATTTCTCACTTCCACTGTATAATTGTAAGGGATTTGATTTAGGTCATATCTGAATGGTCTAGTGGTTTTCCCTACTTTCTTCAATTTAAGACTGAATTTGGCAATAAGGAGTTCATGATATGAGCCATGGTTAGCTCCTGGTCTTGTTTTTGCTGACTGTATAGAGCTTCTCTATCTTTGGCTGCAAATGATACAATCAATCTTATTTTAGTGTTGACCATCTGGTGATGTCCATGTATAGAGTTTTCTCTTGTTTTTTTGGAAGAGGGTGTTTGCAATGACCAGTGCAGTCTCTTGGCCAAACTCTGTTAGATTTGCTCTGTTCCATTCTGTACTCCAAGGCCAGATTTGCCTGTTTCTCCAGGTTTTTCTTGACTTCTTACTTTTGCATTCCAGTTCCCTATAATGAAAAGGACATCTTTGGGGGTGTTAGTTTTAGGAGGTCTTGTAGGTCTTCATATAACCATTCAACTTCAGCTTCTTCAGAGTTATTGGTCAGGGCATAGACTTGGATTACCATGACATTGAATGGTTTGCCTTGGAAATGAACAGATATCATTCTATTGTTTTTGAGATTGCAACCAAATACTGCATTTCAGACTCTTTTGTTTGACTATGATGGCTACTCCATTTCTTCTAAAGGATTCCTGTCCATAGTAGTAGATATATTAGTCATTGAGTTAAATTCACCCATTCCAGTCCATTTTAGTTCGCTGATTCTTAAAATGTCAACGTTCACTCCTGCCATCTCCTGTTAAATGCTGAAATCTTATTTGATCCTGACATTCATCAGTGCTGGAATGGCTGTGCAGCCATGAGGAGATATCCCAGGTCCAAGGTCATAGAAACCCCAGTAAGATGGTAGGCACAGGAGTGGCTTAAGCAGGTAACCCACATCCAAGGGCAAAGATGCCCCAGTAAGATGGGGGGATTTGCATTTAGAATCAAACGCCATTCCTGCCAGAAATGATCAGAGGGCTCAAACAAACTTAGTGCACATCAGGACTCAGGGACACCACTGAGACTGAGACAGAACTGTGTCTGAGTGTCTCCCTGTGGAGATATGGGTCAGCAGTGCACTGCCGCAGGGACAGGAGCTCCGGGTGCAGCAGCCTTGGTATGGCATAAGCTCTAGGAGGAGGTCACCATTAACACCACCATAGAACTGCCAAAATTACATACAACTGGGAAATAGACTCTTGGAGGGTACAAACAGAACCTTGTGCACCAGGACCCAGGAGAAAGGAGCAGTGACCCCACAAGAGACTAACACAGACTTGCCTGTGAGTGTCTAGGAGTCTCCAGCAGAGGCATGGGTTGGTGGTTGCCTGCTGCAGGGTTGGGAGCACTGAGTGTAGCAGTACATGCATAGGATCTTTTGAAGGAGGTCATCATTATCTTCATTACCTCCACCATCAGTTCAGTTCAGTTCAGTTGCTCAGTCATGTCTGACTCTTCGTGACCCTATGAATCGCAGCACACCAGGTCTCCCTGTCCATCACCAACTCCCAGAATTCACTCAAACTCATGTCCATTGAGTCGGTGATGCCATCCAGCCATCTCATCCTCTGTTGTTCCCTTCTCCTCCTGCCCCCAATCTCTCCCAGAATCAGGGTCGTTTACAGTGAGTCAGCTCTTCTAATGAGGTGGACAAAGTACTGGAGTTTCAGCCTCAGCATCAGTCTTTCCAATGAATACCCAGGACTGATCTCCTTTAGAATGGACTGGTTGGATCTCCTTGCAGTCCAAGGGACTCTCAAGAGTCTTCTCCAACACCACAGTTCAAAAGCATCAATTCTTTGGTGCTCAGCTTTCTTGGAGTCCAACTTTCACATCCATATATGACTACTGGAAAAACCATGGCCTTGACTAGGTGGCAAAGTAATGTCTCTGCTTTTGAATATGCTATCTAGGTTGGTCATAACTTTCCTTCCAAGGAGTAAGCATCTTTTAATTTCATGGCTGCAGTCACCATCTGCAGTGATTTTGGAGCCGCAAAAATAAAGTCTGACACTGTTTCCACTGTTTCCCCATCTATTTCCCATGAAGTGATGGGACCGGATGCCATGATCTTCATTTTCTGAATGTTGAGCTTTAAGTCAACTTTTTCACTCTCACCTTTCACTTTCATCAAAGAGGCTCTTTAGGTTTTGTTTTGTTTTGTTTTGTTTTGTTTTCCCACTTTCTGCCAAAAGGGTAGTGTCATCTGCATATCTGAGGTATGGTATTTCATATTGGTATTTCACCGGCAATCTTGATTCCAGCTTGTGCTTCCTCCAGCTCAGTGTTTCTCATGATGCACTCTGCATATAAGTTAAATAAACAGCGTGACAATATACAGCCTTGACATACTCCTTTTCCTATTTGGAACCAGTCTGTTGTTCCATGTCCAGTTCTAACTGTTGCTTCCTGACCTGCATATAAGTTTCTCAAGAGTCAGGTCAGGTGGTCTGGTATTTCCATCTCCTTCAGAATTTTCCAGAGTTTATGATCCACACAGTCAAAGGCTTTGGCATAGTCAATAATGCAGAAATAGATGTTCTTCTGAAACTCTTGTTTTTCGATGATCCAACAGATGTTGGCAATTTGATCTCTGGTTCCTCTGCCTTTTCTAAAACCAGCTTGAACATCTGGAAGCTCACGGTTCACGTATTGCTGAATGAAGCCTGGCTGGGAGAATTTTGAGCATTACTTTACTAACATGTGATATGAGCAATTGTGAGGTAGTTTGAGCATTCTTTGGCATTGCCTTTCTCTGGGATTTAAATGAAACTGTACAGACTGCATTAGTCTGTCACAAATGTCATATTTATCATTAAGTTTCAGTTTTAATGCTACCTTGATACAGGTTTAATAATTTAATTTCCAGTTGTTAGTTAATAGCGTATAGAAAAACAATAGATTATTATTTTTTAACATTTTACCCTGTCATTGTACAAAATCTGCTTACTAGTTCCAGTAGCTATTGTATGCATTCTTTAGCAGGTTTCGTAGATTTTTTTTTAGGGTTTTCTTACATCCTTGCTCACACAGTCTGCAAAAATATGTTTTATTTTCCATGTCATTTACATCTTTTTCTTGTCAATTTATAATCATCAGGACATTCACTAGGTTGTAGAACAGAAATGATGATAGTATCCCTGCCTTGTTCCAGATATTAAAGAAATATACAGAGTGAAGTAAGCCAGAAAGAAAAACACCAATACAGTATACTGACACATATATATGGAATTTAGAAGATAGTAATGACGACCCTATATGTGAGACAACAAAAGAGTCACAGAGGTATAGAACAGACTTTTGGACTCTGAGGGAGAGGGAAAGGGTGGGATGGTTTGGGAGAATGGCACTGAAACATGTATACTTTCTTGCAAGAAACGAAGTACCAATCTATGTTCAATGCAGGATGCAGGATGCATGGGGCTGGAGCACAGGATGATTCAGGTAGAGGATGTGGGGTGGGAGGTGGGAGGGGGCTTCGGCATTGGGAGATTGTGTTCACCTGTGGCTGTTTCATGTCAATGTATGGCCAAACAAATACAGTATTGTAATTAAAAAAATAAATAAACTTTAAAAAAATAAAAGAAATATATTCAACGATACCAGCTCAAATTTTGTTTCTCTTGTTGTTTGTTTTCTGTTTCATTTTGTTTTCATAGATAGCCTTTATTAGATTGAGGGATTTTCTTGCATTTCTGGTTTTCTGATCTTTTACAATGAATGGATAGAAAATAGCAGCATTATTATTTAGATGACTGCATTATTTTCCCCATTAATCTCTTTATTTGGTGAATTACATGATTGATCTTTCAAATATTATGATATCCTCACATTTCTTAGACAAACTGTACTTGTCCATGGTGTATTATTTACATTATATTTAGATGGAATAGCATACAAATGGATTTCACTAGCAAATTTAGAAAATTTTAGCAAACTGAATTTTTTTTTCTGTCTTTGTTCATGAGAGATACTGGTCTGTAGATTTATTTTGCCAATGTCTTTGTCTAGTTTGACATAAAGATATTTTTGATAAAATGTAGATGCTTTAGCATTCATGTTAAATATTATTTTATTACACTTTTATTTATGTATCTTGTATCCATTGTATATTTTTGTAGTGTGCACTTAGATAAACTAGAAATTAATGAGCAGGGTGAATACAGACATAGAAACCCAAATTTCTAAGACTGCAACCCAAATGTTTGTATATAGACAAGACAGTATAAACGCCAGAAAGAATGAGGGTCAGGGGAAAATTAGCATGAACATTTAATCCTGCTTTCCATTCTAAACTCTACAAAAGATGATGAAACAGGAATTGCTACTACTAAATTAAAATGTGAAGAGGAGAACAGCTAATATTTCGCATATATATTTTTTTCATACTTTGCCATGATGAATAAATATCTTCCACAAGTTTACTGGTCTACATCAGGTAGTGGTAATACTGAGAAGACAAGAGAATAGGACAGCTATGGGATAGAGAAACTTAATTTTTAGTGAATTTATGTGTGTGTTAGTCATTCAGTCATGTCTGACTGTTTGCAACCCCATGGATTGTAGCTCGCCAGGCTCCTCTGTGTGTGGGATTCTCCAAGTAAGAATACTGGAGTGGGTTGTCATTTCCTTCTCCAAGGGATCTTCCCAACCCAGCTATTGAACCCAGGTCTTCTGTACTCCAGGCAGATTCTTTACCGTCTGAGCTACCAAGATCCGCAGTCATTGCCCATGGAAGCCAGGTGAGGCATATCACCCCCTCCTAGTAACCTTGGTGGCCAAACTATATGCAGCCAAAATTGGGTCTGAGAGCTAACACTCTTTGTCAACAATGCTGCTTATCTGATAGGTGAACAATCATAATCCCCTTTCTTCCATTTCAAGAGTTCAACTCCTGTCATGAGTGAAGAACAAGAGAATAAAGAAAGTGAAGAGTTTTTGAAAGACTACTTACTTATCCAAATATCCTAAACTATGATACATTATTACTAAGAGTGATAAGTGAATTTGGATAAAAAGTCATTGTATTAGCCTGAGAGTACAGTATCACAATAAATGATTTTTTCCAGAAGATTATGGCCTCAAGAGTTAAAGCTAAACTAAGTTCATAAATCTAAGTTTTATAAAATAAAGATTTTTTTTTCACATTTGTGTGGCAGTTATAAATCATGCCCTTCACATGTAGAATCCAGGTATTTTTAAATAATCTTATTCTATATAACATCATAAAGATGTTTTTCCCTTTATACAATCTCTACTTAATACTTTCTTCAACTCTCTTTATGGTCTCAAATGTATATGATTCTTCCTTCATAGAAAATAGCAGTAGAGAAAGAAATTCACAGTGATGTAGATTATTCAGTCATAAAATGAAGCATCTGAAAATTTGACTTGACAAGTAATTATCATATGTATTTTTGCATAGCAGGCAGTCTTCTAGCTGACAAACAGATTGAGTTCCAAAAGTTCATTTGCTTGGAGATTTTGAAAACTCAGAACATATTTTCCCTCTAGGAACAATGTTGGATGTGGTGGTTAGGTTATTATACAAGATTGAAAAGCCCATCAAATCCATAGTTAGTTAAAATTAACTTAATAAATATTTATTGAACACTTGTGGTAGGCATTGCTTGTGTTAGGCTCCAAGGATACCAAGATTTAAAAGTGTGCATTCACAAAGCCATGATATCTATGAGTTATTAATGTACACAGTACAGAAATACTTACTGAGCACCTAAATTAGATGCTGGGTATATAATATGAGCAAACCAAGGCTTTGCTTTCAATGAGCATGTCTGAATTAGAAGAATGGATATTGACTTGACTAAGCTAAGTGTTACTGAAATGGTTTTGTAAGGAAGGCTGTGGATGCTGTAAATGTTAATAAGAGAGGACACTGCCCTTGTTTTGTGGGTGATTTCCCAGGAGAAAGCTGATATATGAAGAATTATTGGGGTTTACCTGAACTAAATGTGGGAGGAGTGGGAAGAGAGTGATTTCCTGGCATGTCTATAAGTCCTTAGGGGAGAGAATGCATTTAGAGGAGTTCCAGCAGTTATGCATCTTGGGTTGACTACACATAAGTAATGAACAAATAGATGAAATATATATAAGTCGGGGATTGCCTAATAATTAGGTTATGTTGTATAAGTACTTTAAAAATCTAGCTGAATTGAAAAGTATTCCAATTAGGTATCCTGCCACATCCCTAGAGGAAAATACGGTTCGTAAGCTTTGCCAAAAGTCCTGATCCGGTACATGGGGATAATTGGAAGGTGATTTTTACCTTTGTCTTTTGGCTCTTTTATTCCTGAATAGAACCTATTGTGAGTGAGCCATGATTTCACTGTCAGATAGAGTCTAGGCTGTGCACTGTGAAGAAAGAAAGTGAAAATGTTAGTCACTCAGTTGTGTCCGGCTCTTTGTGACCCCGAGGACTATAGCCCACCAGACTCCTCTGTCCATGGAATTCTCTAGGCAAGAATACTAGAGTGGGTTGCATATCCCCTCTCCAGGGGATCTCCCAGGCCCAGGGATCAAACCCAGGTCTCCTGCACTGCAGGCAGATTCTTTAATATTGGAGCCACCAGGGAAGCCCCAGACTGTGGACTGCACTGTTGTCTGTGGTGTCTGATTTGCCAATATGCTATACTGCATGTGTTAGACACAGCGATGCCGCCACTGTGAATTACAGTGTGCTGTGTTCATACCCCTCTGACACTGACTCCGGACTTGGCCCTAGGACTCCCTTTGGCCAAAAGGATATTAGCAAACATGACACAAGTAGAAACCTGACAGGCACTCACACAGTGGGAGCTGTCCTTTCCTGCTGCTGGAAATTCTTCCTGTTGCTAGTGTATAAGCTGGAGTTAACCTACTGAAAGCATGTACTCTAATCCATAGCCAACCCCAACTGCCACACTGTATATGAATCCACCTTAGAACATGCAGCCTCATTTGTGCTGCCAGGTAACTCATTCAGATGAGGGCAGCAGAACAGGCCAGATGTATCTAGCACAAGATGTTCACCCACCTGATTGTGAAATGGCAGTTATTTAGGCCACCATGTCTTGGCATGATAGGTTACAGAGCTGGAAACCACCTGTGTTGGCATTCACAAAAATGTTTGGGGAAATCAAATTACCCATTTTCTAGAATCCAAGTTCTTATTGGCTTGACAAGATCCCTTACAAGTGAAAGTGGAAAAAAAAATACAAGTTATCTTTGTGCACCACTAGTAAAATCTCAAGCTCTTGCTATTACATGGAATTTCTTAAAATGTCATAAATATGTTAATTAATGGCACACCATTTATTTATCCACTCACCCTTCATCCTTTCATTCATTAACAATATCTATCGGATAGCCACCACAAGTCACATTGTTCTTACTGATTTGAATATAAAAGTAAAAGAAGACGTTGCCTCTCTGTCTTCAGGTCTTCCCTTCCATCAGGAAGAGACACAGATAGATGTGCATTTATACTACAAGGTTAAATGGGTTGTGAAAGATCTAGGACCCCCTGGGACAAAGGCTTCCAGAGACGACTTCCTGTAAAAAGGAATATTTCAGCTAAATCTGCCTCCAGAGTCTAAGCTTATAACCATTTACACATGTAGCTCAGATCATTATAAAATGACTGTGTTGTAAGTAGCAATTACCCTATTACAATGGTATTTAAACTTCTAATATTAATAATGAAAGATGAAACAGAAGTTATTCTGTGTCTTTACTCATCAGTCTTCGATCTAGTGTATTGAAAAATACTCAGGATTTATTTAAGAGGTCCATGTTGAAACTCAGACTGTTCCAAGTGTTAAGATTAGACTATGAAATGCTACAAATATTCCAATGCCATTTTTTCCCAGATATAAAATCTTTTATAGAGGCCTGAAACCATGCTAATAAACCAAACACAGCAAATCAGCGGAAGAAGTCAGGCTTGAAATAGTTAGGTCAGCCACAGTGAGACCAAAACTTTCTCTTGTACTGAGGCTGCCAGTAACAAACTGTAATCAAATTTGCAGTTCAATTATGGGAAAAGGAAGGATGCCATCCACATTCTTGGTCTTCCTGGACTACTTTCAGCTAACAAGTTTCATTTTGTTCATTCATGTACAATATCCATGTCTTTGCCAAAACGTGCACAATAACTCTCCTGATTTACAACATCATGGAATCATCATAGGTTTATGAATCTCTCATGCTATGTCATCAACATATTTGTTTCATAATGATCCCTCATAGAAATTTAAGATTTACACATTAATCTTCTTAAAAATACCATTCTAATAGTTTGAAAATACATTTCAACTGTTTGATAAGCATATGGAAATTTATGTGTGTGTATTCTAATGATCTCAAACAATATTATATGTGTATGTCAGTCACTCAGATGTTTCTGACTTTGCAGCCCTGTGGACTTTAGCCTGCCAGGCTCCTCTGTGCACAGAACTCGCTAGGTAAGAATACTGGACTGGGCAGCCATTCCCTTCTCTAGGAGATTTTTCCAAACCAGGGATTGAACCCTGGCTCTCCTGCACGGCAGGCAGATTCTTTATCATCTGAGCCACCAGAGAAGCCCACGTGTATAAATAGCCATAAAAATTGCATGAATGTTCATTTACCAGCTGTATACAGACAAAAGAATACTTATTTATGTGCATAAGTATATGGACTTTATATGCATTATTACCTGAACAAAAATAAGCAAAGCTTATATGTCCCATGTTTACCTGTTATGGAATTCAAACCCCAAGTCATTAGTGCCCTTGAATTCGCCTTTTCAATTTTTCCAGTTCATAAATGATTACCAGTCAATTCCCATCAATTAGCTATCTTTTCTTTCTGGCTTCAATGTCTATATATATATCAAAAGCCTCTCTTAAGTTCAGTTCATTTCAGTTGCTCAGTCGTGTCCGACTCTTTGCGACCCCATGAATTGCAGCACGCCAGGCCTCCCTGTTCATCATCATCTCCTGGAGTTCACTCAGACTCACGTCCATCAAGTCAGTGATGCCATCCAGCCGTCTCATCCTCAGTCGTCCCCTTCTCCTCCTGCCCCCAATCCCTCCCAGCATCACAGTCTTTTCCAATGAGTCAACTCTTCACGTGAGGTGGCCAAAGTACTGGAGTTTCAGCTTTAGCATCATTCCTTCCAAAGAAATCCCAGGATTGATCTCCTTCAGAATGGACTGGTTGGATCTCCCTGCAGTCCAAGGGACTCTCATGAGTCTTCTCCCAACACCACAGTTCAAAAGCATCAAGTCTTCGGCACTCAGCCTTCTTCACAGTCCAACTCTCACATCCATACATGACCACAGGAAAAACCATAGCCTTGACTAGACAGACCTCAGTCGGCAAAGTAGTATCTCTGCTTTTGAATATGTTATCTAGGTTGGTCATAACTTTTCTTCCAAGGAGTAAGCGTCTTTTAATTTCATGGCTGCAGTCACCATCTGCAGTGATTTTGGAGCCCCCAAAATATAGTCTGACACTGTTTCCCCATCTATTACCCATGAAGTGATAGGACGGGATGCCATGATCATTTTCTGAATGTTGAGCTTTAAGCCAACTTTTTCATTCTCCTCTTTCACTTTCATCAAGAGGCTTTTTAGTTCCTTTTCACTTTCTGCCATAAGGGTGGTGTCATCTGCATATCTGAGGTTATTGATATTTCTCCCGGCAATCTTGATTCCAGCTTGTGTTTCTTCCAGTCCAACATTTCTCATGATGTACTCTGCATAGAAGTTAAATAAGCAGGGTGACAATATACAGCCTTGACATACTCCTTTTCCTATTTGGAACCAGTCTGTTGTTCCATGTCTAGTTCTAACTGTTGCTTCCTGACCTGCATACAGATTTCTCAAGAGGCAGGTCAGGTGGTCTGGTATTCCCATCTCTTTCAGAATATTCCACAGTTTATTGTGATCCACACTGTCAAAGGCTTTGGCATAGTCAATAAAGCAGAAATAGATGTTTTTCTGGAACTCTCTTGCTTTTTCCATGATCCAGTGGATGTTGGCAATTTGATCTCTGGTTCCTCTGCCTTTTCTAAAACCAGCTTGACCATCAGGAAGTTCACGGTTCACGTATTGCTGAAGCCTGGCTTGGAGAATTTTGAGCATTACTTTACTAGCATGTGAGATGAGTGCAATTGTGTGGTAGTTTGAGCATTCTTTGGCATTGCCTTCCTTTGGGATTGGAATGAAAACTGACCTTTTCCAGTCCTGTGGCCACTGCTGAGTTTTCCACATTTGCTGGCATATTGAGTGTAGCGCTTTCACAGCATCATCTTTCAGGATTTGAAACAGCTCCACTGGAATGCCATCACCTCCACTAGCTTTGTTCATAGTGATGTTTCCTAAGGCCCACTTGACTTCACATTCCAAGATGTCTGGCTCTAGATTAGTGATCACATCGTCATGATTATCTGGGTCATGAAGATCTTTTTGTACAGTTCTGTGTATTCTTGCCACCTCTTCTTATTATCTTCTGGTTCTGTTAGGTCCAGACCATTTTGTGCTTTATCAAGCCCATCTTTGCATGAAATGTTCCCTTTGGTATATCTAATTTTCTTGAAGAGATCACTAGTCTTTCCCATTCTGTTGTTTTCCTCTATTTTTTTGCATTGATCGCTGAAAAAGGCTTTCTTATCTCTTCTTGCTATTCTTTGGAACTCTGCATTCAGATGCTTATATCTTTCCTTTTCTCCTTTGCTTTTCACCTCTCTTCTTTTCACAGCTATTTTTAAGGCCTCCCCAGGCAGCCATTTTGGGTTTTTGCATTTCTTTTCCATGGGGATGGTTTTGATCCCTGTCTCCTGTACAATGTCATGAACCTCATTCCATAGTTCATCAGGCACTCTATCAGATCTAGGCCCTTAAAACTATTTTTCACTTCCACTGTATAATTATAAGGGATTTGATTTAGGTCATACCTGAATGGTCTAGCAGTTTTCCCTACCTAGACATCATAAGTGTGTATGAATTTGTATGTGAGACAAAGAGAGACAGAAAGATGGAGAGACAGAGGCAAGGAGAGAGACAGATACAGAGAGGATAATAATCAATAACCAGAAGGGCAGAAGAAGATGCAACTAAAATAGCAGCAATGAGATAGTGTCCCTGACAAACTTGCTATCACCTTTTCAATAGTGTTGGAAAAATGGACATACAGATGCAAAAAATATAAACCACATATAAATCTCATTTCTTATATAAAAATTAGCTCATAATGGATTATAAACATAAATATACAGTAAGAATCTACAAAAATTTTAGTAGAAAACAGGAGAAAATCTTCACTATGAGTTAGGCAAATAACTTTTAGCATGACACCAAAACCATGTTCCTTAAAAAAGTTGTTAAATTGGACTTCACAAAAATTGAAAATATTGCCTTATGTAAGACACTGAGACAATGAAAAGATAACAATAAGACAACAACATACAGAGAAATAAATATCCAACAAAATCTTGTATTAAGTATGTGTAACTCTCAAAATGCTACAAGAAACATAAAAACTCACTTTAAAAAACAGTGAACATATATGAATATTTTATCAAAGAGGATATATCAATAGCAAATACAAACATGAAAAAATATTCAAGACTGTTAGGAAATATCAAAATGCAAATTAAAACTATATGAAATATTACTACATCCCTCTTGAAAGTGAAAGTGAAGTGGTTCAGTCGTGTCCGACTCTTTGCGACCCCGTGGAGTGCAACCTACCAGGCTCCTCCATCCATGGGATTCTCCAGGCAAGCATACTGGAGTGGGTTGCCATTTCCTTCTTAGAATAGTTTAAATTTTAAAATAGGAAAACATCAAGTAAGAAAAGAAACCAAGTCTTGGTATGTATGTGGAGCAACTGGAACTCATACATTGCTGATTGAGAAGAAAAAAAAATGTTAGGAAGCAAATTGGAAAACAGCTTGAAATTTTCTCATGAAGTTAAATGTACACTTACTGCATTGACTGAGAAATCCCTCCGTGGTATTTACTCTACATAATTAAAACTTGTAAGCAAATATCTGTTCATGAACAGCAATTCTTTTATAATTGCCCCAAACTGGAAACAACCCAAATGTTGCTCTTAAGAAGAGGCTTTTTTTTCCTTTGTTTTGTTTTTGACATCTTATAATTTATTATTGAAACCTGGGCTACTACATACTAAGAACTGAGGTAAATAGGCCTTTAGCACTGAGATTTTATGCTAATATGGCTAGCAGTTGAGCTGTGTTTAACATTTGCCACCTATACTTGTCTGAGGTTTCAATATCCTCTCCAGTTATTTTTCTTTCCCTTAAATCTCCTTTAGATGCATGGATGCTAAGTCACATCAGTCATGTCTGGATTATTTGCAACTCTATGGGCTATAACCTGCCAGGTTCCTCTGTCCATGGAATTTTTCCAAAGAAGAATACTGGAGTAGGTTGCCATGCCCTCCTCCAGGAGAATCTTCCCAACTCAGGGATCAAACCCACATCTTTTATGTCTTCTGTAATGGCAGGCAGGGTCTTTACCACTACCACTTACCTATGAAGCCCCTTAAATGGAGTAGATACCTTCAACTCTTTTAGGCTCAGTTCAGTTCAGTTCAGTCACTCAGTCGTGCCCAATTCTTTGTGACCCCATGGAATGCAACACGCCAGGCTTCCTGCCCATCACCAACTCCCAGAGCTTACTCAAACTCATGTCCATTGAGTCAGTGATGCCATCCAACCATCTCATCCCCTGTCGTCCCCTTCTCCTCCCACCTTCAATCCTTCCCAGCACCAGGGTCTTTTCAAATGAGTCAGTTCTTCACATCAAGTGGTCAAAGTATTGGAGTTTCAGCTCCAGCATCAGTTCTTCCAAAGAATATTCAGGACTGATTTCTTTAGAATGGATTGATTGACTCTCCTTGCAGTTCAAGGGACTCTCAAGAGTCTTCTCCAACACTGCAGTCAAAAGCATCAAATCTTTGGCGCTCAGCTTTCTGTAGAGTCCGACTCTCACATCCATACATGACCCCTGGAAAAACCATAGCCTTGATTAGATGGGCCTTAATTGGCAATATAATGTCTCTGCTTTTTAATATGCTGTCTAGGTTGGTCATAACTTTCCTTCCAAGGAGTAAATGCCTTTTAATTTCATGGATGCAGTCATGATCTGAAGTGGTTTTGGAGCCCCTCCAAATAAAGTCTGTCACTGTTTCTACTGTTTCCCCATCTATTTTACATGAAGTGATGGGACCAGATGCCATGATCTTAGTTTTCTGAATGTTGAGCTTTAAGCCAACTTTTTCAGTCTTCTCTTTCACTTTCATCAAGAGGCTGTTTCGTGTTTGAGTTAGTTTTTTTTTTTTTCACTTTCTGCCATAAGGGTGGTGTCTTCTGCATATCTGAGGTTATTGATATTTCTTCTGGCAATCTTGATTCCAGCTTGTGCTTACTCCAGCCCAGCATTTCTCATGATGTATTCTGCATATGAGTTAAATAAGTAGGGTGACAATAAACAGCCTTGACATACTTCTTTCCTGTTTCTGGAACCAGTCTGTTCTTCCATGTCCAGTTCTACCTGTGCTTCCTGACTTGCAAACAGATTTCTCAAGAGCCAAGTCATTCCCATATCTTTAAGAATTTTCCACAGTTTGTGGTGATCCACACTGTTGAAGGATTTGGCATAGTCAATAAAACAGAAGTAGATGTTTTTCTGGAACTCTCTTGCTTTTTTCGATAATCTAATGGATTTTGGCACTTTGATCTCTGATTCCTCTGCCTTTTTCTAAAACCAGCTTTAACATCTGGAAGTTCATGGTTCACGTACTGTTCAAACTTGGCTTGGAGAATTTTGAGCATTACTTTGCTAGCACGTGAGACGAGTGCAACTGTGTGGTAGTTTGAGCATTATTTGGATTGCCTTTCTTTGAGACTGGAATGAAAACTGACTTTTTCCAGTTCTGTGGCCCCTGCTGAGTTTTCCAAAATTGCTGGTACATTGAGTGCAGCACTTTTATAGCATCATCTCTTAGGATTTGAAATAGCTCAACTGGAATTCTATCATCTCCACTAGCTTTGTTCATAGTGATGCTTCCTAAGGCCCACTTGACCTCACATTCCAGGATGTCTGGCTCTAGGTTAATGATCATACCATCGTGGTTATCTGGGTCATGAAGATCTCTTTTGTATAGTTCTCTGTGTATTCTTGTCTCTTCTTCTTAATATCTTCTGCTTCTGTTAAGGCCATACCACTTCTGTCCTTTATTGAGCCCATCTTTGCATGAAATATTCCCTTGGTATCTCTAATATTCTTGAAGAGATCTCTAGTCTTTCTTATTTTAGCAGTAAGCCACAGTATTATACTGAAACACAGCTGATGATATTAAGGTGTAAGAGAAAATGTTGCAAAATTCTATGATGAAATCTAAGTTCTTTAGTGGACCTATGTCCTTAGGATCTCATCTTTACAGGTATTTATCAGTTTTGGTTTCTCCTCAGGTAATAAAGGAAGGCTTGAGGGGACTGGAATCAAGCAATTTCCCTTCTCTGATGTTGGATATGCTGCTAACCCTGTCTCAGTGATCGTTTGCTATGGAGAATGCTCTCGATATATTTGGAAATGGTTAACTTTCCCATTTCTTTGCAAGAAATAGGAACACTTTTTACTTGGCCCTTCACTTGTGAGAACCTAGTGGATTCCCAGGAGGTAAATCCATGAAAATATAGGAGCCTCCATAACACTGCAGTCTCGAGATTTTGTCACCCTCATAGTGGTCTACACTTTTTCTTGTTGTTGTTGTTTAGTTGCTAAGTTATGTCCAACTCTTTTGCAAACCCATGGACTGTAATCCACAAGGCTCCTCTGTCTGTAAGATTTCCTAGGTAAGAACACTGGAGTGGGCTGCAATTTCCTTCTCCACAGGGTCTTCCCTACCCAGGAACTGAACTCACATCCCCTGTATTGCAGGCGGATTCTTTACTACTGAGCCACCAGATAAGCCCCTTACCTCCAGCAACTTGTCAAAGATATTATTTAAATGTTCTTACTAGTTTATGTTTCCAGTGGCTTTCATCCCAGGCAAGCTGATCTAATGTTGGGTCTGATTCTCTGTATTCACCTGTCTCACCAGATTTCAGGGTGACACTATACTTTGTGATCTCAATATTTGAGGTGCATATTCAGTTGCATCCAACTGTTTGGGACATCTTGAGACCCCATGAAAGGACACCAGGGTCCTCTGTCCATGGAATTTTCCAGGCAAGAATACTGGAGTGGGTTGCCATTTCCTTCTCCAGGGAAATCTTTTGGCCCAGGGATCAAACCCAAGGCTCTTGCATCTCTGATAGGTGAAAGAAAATGCTGGTTTTCATTTTTTCATTTTCTTCTCTTGCAGATGTAAATTACAACTTCCAAGATGCTAAAACTGAAACTGAAAGTTTCATTACATTTTCAAAACATGAAGCCTCTTTACTCTCTTTCCTTTTTTGAGTTTATATGTATGTGTGTCCATGTAATTTCTCAGAATCCTATAACTCTTACAGACTTTGCTTTATTTATGAGAATTTTTTTCTGTGTTTTCTTCTAGATATAATTTAATTTTCTAAATTTCTAGTAACTAATCCTTTAGGGAGTACGTCTATTTGTTGAATTTTTAATTTTTGGTTCTAAAATTTTCACTGAATTAATTTATTATAGAGCTCAAGTTTCTAGTGATATTAATCTTGCCTATTATTTTTGAACATATTAGTATCATTTATTTTTAAGTTCATATATTGATATAATCAATATTATCTCTGTTTTCTTTACCTTATTAATCCCTTATTTATTTTTTAAACTAAATGTCAGACATTGTTTATTTTAGAGCAATCTAGATGAATCTAGATGAAATTATTTCCCTTCAGAAATGACTGACTTTTTCTGACAAGAAGTTAAAAGTTGGGTAGATCACCCTGATCTGCTTAGGACTAAGATGGTTTAAATCTGAGTTTCAGTCCTTTTGAAGTCAAAACTTAGAATCTGCATATCTAACTAGGCATTTTATATTTGGATGCCCTGGACCCAAACTCCTAGCTTTTCTTTTACCTGCACTGTGAGAATGTCAAAAGCCCTATTTAAGTTATTAACTTTTAGTTGTCCATTTCTGTTTGGATTTTTAGGCTCTCACCTCATGCAGCTTTAAAACTGGTCAATGCTTAGAGGGTAAAAACAATATACATTCTTAAAATTACTTCTGTTTTTCCTTTTGGATCTTGTCTCTTCAAATTTTAATTTTCTTTCCATGGAAAAATTTTCCCCATAGACTTGTGAATTCCTTGAGATTCTCTGATATCTGCCTTTCTGCTTATGCTCTGAGCCCTGAACCATCTTAGAACCAGAAAATACCTTGAAGTAAAACACGAGTGGTGCTGTACTCTTCTCAATGCAAATAATAATAATAACTTATTTCATAAGTTATTGCATGACTGACTTACCTCCATTATCTGCATTCAACTGTCTCACCAGATCTATTTAAATTTTAAAAACAAACTTGCTCTCTCAATTTTATCTTCATAATGTATTTACACACAAAGATTTTCATTGTTTTACCTTTTATAGAATTTTATATAAATTGATTTCTTTATATGTTATTTTCCCTTATTTTATGCTACCACGAAATAAGGTTAATTTTACTGACACCAGATCTAGAACATGACTGTTGCATGGTGAACTTGCTGCATTACAGTTAAAAAAAAAAAAAATTAGACTAGTATGTATCAACCTATGAAACTGTTATTACTGATTTGTGGTCATATTTTAAATATCATCCCACTATATCTTTTCTTTTCTCAATGCACCTGAAGTGATACCTTTAAATAACATATCTTATTTCATTTAAAGTTCAATTTAGCCTTATGTTCTTTAAAGACAAAACTAACTGCTTCTTCAAAAAAACAGAGACAACTGTCATTTTGAACAAGATGGCTTAATACATTAAGCATATTAATTTTTCCTTTATATGAAAATGGCAAAAATAAAACAAAATATAAGTACTGAGAAGTGTTCCCACTAAAATTTAAATAATTTAAAATACCACCTACCTGAAATTTGAAGTATGAATTCAAGTGAAAACTAAATTTTGGTAGAATAAAAAATGCAAAGAATGTTAAAGGCTAAGCCATACAACAATTTTTTTTTTTTTAATTAACTGAATTGGGCATGTAAATAATGAAGTTTAACAAAGATTTTATATAGTTAGAGAAGATTTTTTCCTTTCATTTTTAAATATGTTAAACATATCAAAATAAAAAAACACTATCTATTATGTTAAGCATATCAAAATAAAAGGATACTATCTGTATTTTATAAAAATTCTCTGAGTCAAATTTTTCTTTCTAAAACGCATATTTCTTTTGCAAAATTAGTCTTTATTTAATCAAAATAATTTTATTTCTATATTATATTTTGAAGCACTTACAATACTGAATATTTTTCAATTTAAATATTGAATGATGTTTATAGTAATGCCAGATACAGCATCCTCTACAAATTTATTTTTTCCAAGCACTGAAAATAACATTTTCTTTAAATTTTATAACAATTCTGAATAAGGCACATGTATCAGCCCCATTTTTGAGAATGTTGAGGTTTTTAGGTTGGCAAAAGTCATAGAGCAGATAAGGCTGGATATCCATAACTCCAAATTCTCTGTTAAAAAACATGATCATCTTTTCAATGATGTGGTAATTCTGAAAGCTCAACAAGATCCTTTCCTATATATTTAAAAGAATACAAGCCCCATGAAAATGAAACATGTGATATTCTTTCATTGTTTGCATAAAATATCTGATGTTTCAGAGTTTGAAATGAAGATGTTCCTTATAATACCTTTGAAACAATCATGCCACCTGCAGTCATTAACTTGAAAGCCTTGAATTTATAAATGCAGACTAACACATGATTTGTGGATGGAACAAGGTGTACTGAAACATTATCCGATAATCCACTGTTTTCTGAATTATCACAATTATACTTATTGCAATTTATCTCTTGGTATGTTGAATATATCTGATAAATGTGACCTTTGAGAGTTTCAGTAGTCTGTTGTGTCAAGCTTTTATGTTGACCAATCTTTTCAAGCCAATGAGTATTCTACAAACCAGTTATAAAAGCAGTTGTCACAGAGTAAAACAAATTAAAGAGGTAAGTTTTTGTTTTTTTTTTTTTAAGAGCAAGCAGAGGGTAATTGTGCTGAAGTTGCTTTAAAATGTGCGTATCTAAAATTATCTTGAGTCCCGAAGTGTTTCATCTGCTTTCTAATTTTCTACAAGATGCTTTTAATATTTTGAGATTTATATTAAACCACAGGGGTCTGAAAGAATTCAGGAACTCTTGCATATGCATCAGAAATAAACAATCAAATTAATAAAAGAAAATCACAATTTAGATGTTAGTTGCTATAAATTTCACTGTTATTCCTTTTTAACTAGAGCTTGTAGTTTTCTAATTCTAGCATAGAAATTACACTGATACAACAACACTGAACAAGTTGTCATATTCAAACTTTCTCTTCAGCTTCTAGTCATATGTGAAAGTTCTAAATTTCGGTCATAATCAACTAGCTGCTTTAAATAATAATAATTTAGTAATTTGAGGTATCTGCTCTTTTGTTTCCTACAAAATGAAATACCAAAAATACTGAAACCTCAATCACTTGGATTATTTCTTTTCTATTTAGATAGGCTCTATTTGGAATATAACTAAAACTAATAGAACTATGGGTAGCTATTGAAACTAAATTAATTTTAAAGCAAACTAAATTGTTGCTAATGAAACTGTCATTAATTCCACATTGTCAAGGGAAGTGTAACCATAAATAAAGATCCCAGATACTGAATTTAGCTTGTCTCAAATCAATTTTTCTCCTTTCAAAAAGAAAGCTCTAAAACTCATGACCAGATTATATATATAGACTATTCTTTATATCACTGAAAACATAAATATGTATACCACATATGTGATTTTTTTCCTACCAAAATTGTACTCTCACTCTCACTGGTACAATTTTAATCAAGACAAAACTTGACTTAAAACACAGTTGAAGAACAAAAGTAAAAGATAAAAGCAAGATAAAGTATAATCTCTGTGGTGTTTACATATCTTTATACCTAAACTGGGCAATATTCTCTAGATGGCCAGATATCTCAGTCATCTTATACCAACTATTTTATGTGATAAAAGGTGGTAAATGTAAATGCAAGAATACCCTGTTGAAGCAAATTGCAGAGATTTTTTTTTTTCTGCATTGTTATATGGGGTAAAATCAGCACTAATGGCTGTATTTATTTAATAAAGCATCTGATATATTGCAGTACAGTACACATCCCTACAGCACAAGATTTCAAAATCTGGGATCCATCTGAAGGAGACTTTTAAAAATAACATGGAAGAGTATTTCCATATTTAATTTTTATAGATAGAATTAGTCCACATAAAATAAAATATATATTAAAATTTGTATCCTTATTTAAAATACAGTGAATGATAATACTGCCTGAGGACATAGCATCTTTTTCATCAGTCCAAAATACTTTTCAGATATACTAATTCATCAGTCACTGTGGTGAAAAAGATTTTTGTGTGTCTAATTTCAAAGGTTCTGAAAGCAAATGATATTAAAAAAAAAAAAGATCAGTGGGCAAAGTGTTATCAGAAATAGCCCTAAGATTTCTTCTTCTTTATAGCAAAATAAATGACCTCAAATTTTTAAACAGTATTTTTCAGCTATATCATATGTATAGAAAAGTAAATCATCTAGTATATACTTGCTGAGTTTTCACACACTGAAGACATACATGTAATCAATATGTGTATCACTTACCTATAAATTTACAAATTGTAACATTATATATGAATAATCATAAACTGAGAATTGTCTTCCCCTTTTCTTTCCTTTTTTTTTTTTTTTTGGTCCGTTAGTGAACCTATGTTAAATGTAAAAAAGTCATCTGAATTGCCAAGACATCATGAGAAGGAAGGGCCTTTACAATTTGAAAATGTCTTCAATATATTAATTTACATTTTCTGATTCTGTCCATGTTTTTGAAGGATAGCAATTAAAGCCTGCAAAATAACTTCCCACAGAGAGACAACTCACACTAAAAACTAAATCATAAATAACCAAAATTCAAAGGTTGGAGAGAGATAAGTGACAAACAATTTGGAACTGGCAAGTTACATTGTTAAAATTATATTGAGACTTAACTATCATGTTAAATAACTATAAACTAGGACTGAAGAAGTTGAATGTGTAAAGATTTGGAAACCAGAAGAATGTGGTTTGGCTCTGTCATTTATTGGCTATAGAGCCTTGGATTTTAGTTTTCTAGATAGTGAGGGAGGGAAAATGGAGCATAGCTAGAAAGAGGTTGCTTGGCACAGTATATGCAGTCAATCTATTTCACATGTAGCTACACCAGCTTCTACAGCCTCACTCTACCCTCCACTCCCACACACATCACATACATCCTCAGCAGGGTTTCAAGCTTGTATTTTTAGTGGAACTCTCTTAATTGAAAAGAAAATAGTCCTGAGTAAAATCTTTCTAAAATCATAAATACTAATTGATCACTGAATCTGATCTCATAAAATTGGCAATGCCAAAAATCTTAACTAGGAGCTTTAAATCAGGAACTGAAACTATCTCTTGGGTTGCAGAATTTCCTCAATCACAGGGCTCAGTATAAACTGTATGGAGGCTTTCACTGCTGTTACTTTCACTGAATGATTATGGAACAGACGAAATTCAGGTATCACAAGAGCATAAAGTCTGCCCCACTTCTTTCTTACAAGAGGTAACTGAAAGTTTACTTACTTCTTGAATCTTATTTAAGTGATGCATTTATAAAATCTGATCTCAAACACTCACCATTTTGAATTTTACACTTCCTCCTCCAAGTCCTCTGATTCCACTCCCATCTCATATACCACTTTGAGTTTATGACAGTTTTTTTGTTTTGTTTTGTTTTATTTACCACTTACTTTCAATTACTGAACTAATATTTAAAATGTCTAATTTTTCATCCAATTATAATTTTAAATGAGAGGACTTGTAGGCAAGGTCTATATTCTTAAATAATTTTTCTACACACACAGAGAAGCATATTTAAGACAAGATGCATCTTTCTGTTAAATACTTCCACAGCACCCTGTTGCTTCATATCATTAATCACAATTAACTAGAAAATTAAATTAACTAAGTAAATATTGGTTTAATGACTGACTTCCCAACTGAAGTATGCTTTTTGAGGTCAGGAACTTTAGCTGCCTCATTAATTCATTTGTCTCAGGCACCTAGATCAGGGTTCAATATATATGTTTGAGGTAAGTGAAATAAAAACATAATAAATGACAACCCAACCCTGACACTTGTCACTAAAACTTTCCCACTAAAACTCGCTTGTCTTCAATTGA